>VXBU01008198.1:890870-948154 GCA_013400315.1 Bombycilla garrulus
CTCTCCTCTCCTCTCCTCTCCTCTCCTCGAGACTGCTGCAGTTCCTTCAATAATAATTTTCTTTGTTTATAAAATGTAGGAAATTGCCTTAAAGCCAGAAACCTTTTCATTTGAAGTGTATCACCAGAAAATCAAACTGTCAAATGTCAGGCAGTGCCAAAATGTGTCCATCCTGTGTTTTCACAGTACGAACTTGCAGATCACTCTTGCAAGTCAGCAAGGATAAAGGCAGAAAAATATTTCTTGTCCAGCCTGCCCAGCTCAGAGTTCTTCGATGCTGAGTGAGGAATCCTTAGTGAGTAATGGCCTCAGTCGAGTCCTACTCCTGTTTTGACTTGCATTGACTCTGGTTCTGTATTTCACTTGTGAAAGGGAGGCAAAGTGGGAAAATCAAGCCCTTCAAGGAAAGGGTCCAGTTGCATCCAAAAGGGCTGATGACAACTTGCACATGAAGGCCGTGGCAGAGAAATCCCTGTGTCCCATGATCTGGCTGGAAAATGGCTGTGTGGGAAATCAGATGCTGTGTGCTTAAACCTGTGTGAGGGCTGTTGTGACCATCAAACCACGGGCTGGCTTTCATCTGCTGTCATTTGAGCCTACACAAATTCTCTCCTGAAGTGTTCCTTCCCCATCGAAGGACTGGGAAAAAAGATGAAGTGAGGTTTTAGGTGCCTTTCACAACTATTGGGGAAAGTGACTTTCTTCCTGCTCACCCTCTTCTGCTTGTTTGTTAATTGAGAGCAGTGAGATGGGAGAGCCCGTGGGGAGGCAGGATATGTATTTGCTGCTGCTGTTCTTACACCTGCTGGAAAGGGCCACCTGTTTGGGACAGTGAATTTGGTGGCTGTCACATTTTGGAGCTGCTGACACCAGTCTGCCCAAGCAGTCTGATGGTGAGTTGCCATCCCTGGAAGTGTTCAAGGAACAGCTGGACGTGGCACTCCGTGCTGTGGCTTTGTTGACAGTGTGATCTTCAGTCAAAGGTTGGACTTGATGATCTTGGAGGTCTTTTCCAACCTTCACGATTCTATGATCCTGAGCTGAGGCAAGCAACAGCCTCTCCATGTGGCAGCCAGCACTTTTAAAGCTGTATTTGTTTGGATTTGGGACATCTGCTTTTGAAATCCCAGAGACATATTTCAGAAGTGGAGAAATATGTATTGCAGGGTGAAAATCATGTTTGGGAGGAGATGGGGAAGGGGGAGAGAATCAGCTCTTGCTGTGTTAGCTGTTGGGGAAAACTGCTTTTCCTGAAGGCACTGCTCCTGGCCTGCAGCCCTTGGGAAATCCCTCTGGGAATTCCCAGTAATCCCTGGCACTGGGAGGGGCAGAGCACTCATGGTCCCTGCCTTCTGCAGAAGTTTCAGGATGGATTGTGAGATTCCCCAGCCTGTGCACTGAGCATTTCCTTGCTGCATTGCCCAGGTGTGGATGTGTTGGTGAGAAGAGGTGCTGCTTCTTGGCAGAGCTCTTCCCAATAAGCTGGGAATACAAGAGGCTGAATTTATTTTTCTTGACAGATGCTTTGCTGCGGCAGTGTCTTACTCAGCCCATGGTGTGTGGGAACCTGCGTGGGAGAGCGACATGGTAAACAACCTGCTTTTTAAGGCTGTTGAAATTAGAGGGCTCATTGGCAAGCTGCCACATGGAAATCTCAAAAGTTCCTGGGTCAGCTGTGTGATCAGAGCTGAGCTTGCTGTGGGGTGACCAGTCCACCAGGAGAACCCAGGTGTTGCAGGGTGGTGATTCAGGTGTTGATCATCCTGTCCAGCGAGCCCAAGGCCAGTGCACCTCCAGGGGAAAAGCTGAGACATCTCATGACAACAGTCAGAGGCCCCAGTGGCAGAAAAAGGGAATGTTTAACTTTGTTCTGTTGAATTAGCTTTCCCAGCTACTTTGTTCCCGACGAGATTCCAGTTGCGCTTTGGGATACAGTTTGCTTTCTTGTGGAGAGGTGCAGTGCCCTTGGTGACAAAGGCTCGAGATTTCATCCTAGGGATGGCTGCTGTGTCGTGTTGAGGAATGTGGTTACTTATTTGTGGAGATGCTGCAAGACTTTGGGACCCTCTGGACACAAGCTGCTTGATATTTCCATCTCAACTGGCTTTTAGTTCATCCTGATTTATTCGTGTGCTTTGTCTTTGTGTTCCCTAAAGAGTATTCTCCTCCTGCACCTCGTTCTTTTGAGGTTGATGTTAAACCTGTGTCTCTAGCAGACTGCACTGGACATAAAGGCAAGAGTTTAAAGCAGATTTAGTTGAATGTAGACATTGTGGGGACACCCTTGCTCCAGTACCAAAGCAGCCAACTTCTGAGGCTGCCCCCGTGCCCCAAAAGAGGGGACGTCCCCAGAGCATCCACCTTAAAAATAGCTTTAAACTACGCTTGGTTAAAAATAGCTTTGACTTGGATCTCGTGGTTCCCTGTGTGGGCAGGGCCTCCCGAGAGCGTGTTGTGATCCCTGCTGTGGAACCACCCACGAACATGTGAGCTGCTGCTGGTTGTGACACGCAGAGAGGGTGCAGGATCTCCCTGCTACCAGTTCTGCTTTTCTGGAGGATTTTGCAAGAGTGATGGGAGCTTTGGCTTATAAATGCTGTCACTCTGTTACTGCTCCTTCTGCTCTCTAGCCAGCGTGGTTTGAGATCTTCTAAATCAGGGGGCTTCTGGCACATGAATTAATCATGCGAAAGATCAAAGTTGCTTTGGTAGATTTATTTTCCTGTTTTTAATGAATAATGTATTAAAATGGTTTCCTTCCCTGGTAAATCACATCTCAGCGTTTTTCTCTTGAGTTTAGTGAGTGGGAAGGACTAACAGGAGGTTTTACAATGGAAATTCGCTTGCCTAAGCACAAGGAAATAGTAATGATGGTAATTGTGAGGGGAGGAGAGAGAGGAATCAGTTTGTTAAGGCTCTGATGAGCCACGCAGTAAGAAGTGTTCTGGATTTTGTTGGGGATTTTTTGCCTGTTCTTATGTAGGTCAGTGTGACAGGAGTGGGTTTTGGAGCAGTTGAATGTGGTAGGTCTGAGATGGCAGGGAGGGGGCCTCATTGTGGGGAGGGAACAGTGGGGATGGGGTGACTTTTGGATTCTGCTTCTGCTGGAGGACCACGTTCAGCTACAGCCAGAGGGAAGCACCTGTCTACTACCAGACTAATTTATTTTGCTTTTTGAAACTGTGTCTTGCTGGGTAAGGGACAGATACGAGGTGGCATTCTGGTCACAGTGCCAGTCAGGGCGTCTGATGGCCTCAGTTCAGTGCTCAGGTTTCTCTTGTCTCCCTCAAATTCCTCTTCTGAATTTTAAATAAAATCATTTCCTCCTGGAGTCTCCTCTCTGTGCAAGCCTGGTCTCTGGCACACAGATATATCCTGAGGTTTTGCAAATGAATGCAAAAGCTTGCAGAGATGGAATGGTAAGGTTACTCACTGTAGAAATTAGTGGAAATGCTTTTCCATTGACATTTTCCAGCCTTGTGCAACATATTGTGGTGCCTTGCTTCGGAGCTGTCAACATCTGCAAGCAAACATCTAAAACAAGCTTTTCTTAGGGGGAAAAAAAAACTTTTCCAAGAAAAATCATGTAATAGGAAATGTGGAAAAGCTGCTCTGTGCACGTCTGAAAACCTGTGTGGCAGTTGGGATTAAAACTCTATGCAAAATAACCCGTATGGTGTTCATAACTGGTCGGGAGACTGGAAGAGGCAGCAAAATACTTGTTTCAGAGGTTCTCAAGCTGAATTCTTCCTGCTCTCTCATGTTCTTACAGAAGTTATGCAAACAGATAGAAAGCAGCTATTCCTCCCTCAGCCCCAGCACTGGGCTGTACCCTTGGCTTTGCAGCCATCTCCTCTCCTGAAGATGTGGATGCTCCCAGCAGCCACACGCTGGTCACTCCAGCTCTGCAGAGCTGTCCTGCTCTCCCTGGCTCTGCTACAGCCAAGTCCAAGAGGCTGAAGAAAACTGAGCCCCCAAAAAGTTGCTTTTCTGTCTTACCTGCTGATATCCCTTTGGCATAATTGTGTAATTCTAGAAATAAGCCTGTGATGGGCTTTGGTAGCAACAGTGTAGCGTTGTCATGCTCACCAATATTGTTGTGTGAACCTCATCGATCCTGTTCTCACTGCTGCCACACTGAAACATCATCCTTCACCTTCTGTCCTCAATGCTGTTAGTCCCTGAGAGCTGAGGTGAATTTATGTCCTAGGTCTGGCAAGAAAACAAGGAAGATGGATCTGCCCTACTTCAGCACTTGGATGAGAAACAGAGGCCTTGCCTCCAGTTCTGTTTGATTTGATGCAGGGATGATTACATGCTTGCATTTCCAAGACTGCTGATAGTTCTCTTTCGTACTCTTGAGCGGGGAAAACTTTTTTTGGATTCAAAGCATCATTGTTCCTTCCTACTCTTTCAGACAATATCGACAGGTTGGCATCTTAAAAGATGAGCTGCCCATGAGCATGGCTTTTCTGTGAAGTCCTGGAAGACAGCACGGTCTGCACGCCCTAGCTGGCTCTTCTCTGATCCTCACACAAAACTTTATCCAGTTTCAGAGGGCAAAACGGCAGATGGATCACACATTAGTCCCAGCCTGTGTTTGATGTGCCACGTGTTTGCTTTGTTAGGAGCCTCTCCTGGGATTGGAACCAGAGTGCAGAGACTGAACCGTGCACTGACTGGCAAAAGTACAGAAGGATCAACTTCTGCAGGGAGAGAAACCCCTTGTGGTTAACGTGGTCTTCGTGGAGGTGGCTGTTTTCCACCTGGCTGATTTGTGCATCCAACTTAACTTTTGAGGGGAGCTGAAGAAGAGCTTTGTAGTAAAAAAGATTAGGCTTTCACTCTGCAGCACTAATATTAGGGAAGCAGAATAGGGTATTTAAATCCTTTTCCATTTTCAGGGTCAGGCTGTCAGCTTCTTCAGTGGCGTGTTTGTGTTTATAACATTTTAATTAGCAAGGCTTCCCATGGTTTTGACTATCCACAGAATTATGGTGATAAAACTCCTGCTTAAAAGATGCAAAACCTTTGTAAGGGACTTTTGTCGTAACTTCCATGTTTTCCAGCCAGGGAAATAAACATCTTGGTTTAGCCTCAGTTTACATTCAGTAGATGTGAGGAAGCCCACTGTTAGGTAAATATTGAGAGAACACCTACATGCTGATGGCTGGAGGGCGTGGGAGGGTGAATTCATTTACTTGGTCTGATTCATGTATTTTCCTAAAACACCCACTGCTGCTCACTGTTAGGGCATGGGCTAGATGAGCATTTAGCATGATCTGAGATTGTTGTTCAGTGCTGTGGTGCTTGCAAGAGGTGAGGGGTCTCTTAATTCCCTATCTTGATTGTTTTTACTCCTGTAAAATCAGTGGTTGGTCTTTGCTCCATGCTTGTGTGTCACTCAGTTCAAGGGGAGCTTGCTTGCAGTGCTCCTCAGGGAGGATAATGTGTATACTGCTCCTGGTGCTGATAAAAAAATGCTTAATTAAGTTTTTACCTATTAACATTATTGATTTGAGGCTTTTTACATTGCTTTTTTGAATATCTTTATTTCTTCCAAATTCAAATGCCACTGATGCATATAGGAGTGTAACAGTAGGAGCTGTCGTGTGTGAGGAGGTACCTGGCTCACCTTTGCTGTGCTGCTGGTGCAGCAGTGGTCGATAGCTCCACAGTGAGATTGATTTCCAGTGGATGAGACCTGATGAGCTTTAACTGCTCGAGTCAAAGAGTTCCAAACACACCAATTCATCCTGCAGCTTGTTCCCCTGCTGCAGTTATGCCTCCACTGTAAGGATTTGCCTGACATAATAACCCCCTGGAATATAAAATGAGGCAGGGGGAAAGGAGGGATCTGTGCCCAGGAAGAGCAGGATCAGGTAAGCTCAGGGGGCAGGTGGAGTGGTGGTAGAGGCTGCTGAGTGAGTGAGGATGTGCTGGTGCTTGCACGTGTCCTCAGATGACTTGGTGGGTTATTTATTCTCCTCTCCCGCTGCATGTATAATTTCCACTGCCATAAACATGTGTTCAGTGTGAGGGCAGAGGAGGAAAGGGGAAGAGGCTTTTTAGTGTTGAACTTTGTAGTTAAGTTTTGCACAGAGGCAGGCTCAGTAAATACCCCATAGTTACAGATGTCCAAGTTGAACCACGGATGTGGAAACTCCCTTCACTGAGCAATTACTTGTCTGCTCTTAAAGCAGTGTTTGGACATTTGACCCGTTCATGATGGTTGTTGCTTTACTAGAGATTAGAGGTTTTAAAAGTCAGGGTCTCTTTAATGGTCTAGAATGGCTGTTTTGTAAAACATTGTGTCCAGAAGGAAAATATGTATCCTATAAGAAACTGGCCAGAATGCAAAAGGCGAGCTGGGAAAATGTCTCTGATGGCTTTATATCCTCTGAAATGGAACATGGGAGGCATGAGGGGCTTCTGCATTGGCCACCCTGTCATAGAATCACTGACTGTTTTGAGTTGGAAGAGACCTCAAACATCACCTCATTCCAGCCCCTTCCATGGGCAGGGACACCTGCCACTAGGGCAGGCTGCTGCAAACCCCGTCCAGCGTGGCCTGGAACACTGCCAGGGATGGGGCAGCCACAGCTTTCCTGGCCAACCTGTGCCAGGGCCTCACCACCCTCAGAGGGAAGAATTTCTTCCTAATAACTCATCTAAATATATTCTCTTTCAGTTTGGATCTGTTCCCCCTTGTCCTATCACTACATACCCTTGCAAACAGTCCCTCTCCAGATTTCTGGCAGGTTCCCTTCAGCTGCTGAAAGGCTGCAATGAGGTCACCCCAGAGCCTCCTCTTCTCCAGGCTGAGCAATCCCAATTCTCTTGGCCTTTCCATTAGCAGGCTTCAGAGCTGTGTTGATGGATGGTTTCTGCCCACAGCCTCTCGCCCAGTGGCACCAGGACCTGTTGAACAGATGTGATGGGTGTGAGCTGAGGAACTGCCGTGCTGGTGGTTGGGAGGAAGGAGGTTTTCGTAGCCATATGTTGCGCCATTTCAAAATCACTCGCAGCTTGTTGGAGGGCTGGACTTGCCAGCTCTGTGGTGTGGTGTGTGGGATGCATGAGCACCCAAGCCCTGGGACAGAGAGATTTATTCTGTGGGATGTGGCTGTATATGTAGATCCACTAAATCATGTGGTGGATGGTCTCTTGCAGCTACACCTGGGCTCAAGGTAGGGCTGAGCTTGTGCTGGGCCCTCCCTCTCCTTTTCACTTGAGCCAGCACCACAAAATGGGAAGAACAGTGTCCAAAAGTGTTGATGGCACGTGGAAAATAATCCAGGCCTTCCTGAAGCCTCGTTTGTAACACTCAAATTTCTTATATTGTAAATTGAAGTGAACATAAGCATGGGTGAGGATGACCTGAAAGATATGCAGTATCAGCAGAACATCATCAGGGTCTGACAGCCAAGTAGTGGGAGAAAGTGTGAGCTTTGAGGAGTATTTTAAATATGAGTTAGCTTTTAGTAAAGAAAAAAAACGCAAACTTGTGGCATCTGCATTAACGACAAGCAGGGCTGCAAGATGGAACTGTTGTGCTGTGGGATTTTGGGATGAAAATGGGGGATGGAAGCCAAGTGCAGCTCTAAGGGAGGAGGCTCCAGGCTGGCCCTGGATGTGATCCACCAGTGCAGGCAGCATGAAGTCTCCCTCTGTTGCCCAGGAAAAAGCAAGTGCCTGTAACATTTTGGGTTTTGTGAACTGTTTCAAAATTACAATCTGACTGAAGCTGGGCAAACCACAGGGATGCACAGCAGTGTCCCATGGGTGGCTTTGCAGCTGTCATCAAGTGTCCCCTGTTGCTGGGGCCAAGGATTGCTTTCCTCTTGCTGTGTGTGGTCTGCAGTGCACGGGAGAGCACCAGGGAGGTGATTACCCCATGCTGCTCCCTGACGGAACTGTAACAGAACCAGAAGCTGCAGGAGTTAAATTCAGAACAAACTCTTTTAAACTCTGCTAAATGGGGGCTTAAAGGACATCAGCTGTTGGGCTTCTAATGGAGCAGCTGGCATGGAGGAAGCTGGTAACTGGATTGCTTCTTTAGGTGGTTTACTTAGGTGCTCACCACCCACTCAAGCCCTGTGCTTCCCTGTCCATGCCTCAGAAGTTCTTCTCTACATGCTGAACACCAATACAGGATGCTTTTCCAGTTGAGGTGTGTGGCTCTGGTCCAGGAAAAACACTTACATGTTTGCCTAAACCTAGATCAAAGTGATATTCTTTTGAATTTGAAGTTGGGCACATTCTGTCATACTATAAAGGATTTTTTTTTTTTTTTAATTCTCACATGAAGTTGCAGGAGGCTCAGGCTCAGCAAAGCAACTGCATCGTGTTCTTCCTTTTAGAAGACCTTTTGGTTGACCTCTTGAGGTTCTTCTGGGGCTTGTTTCCTATGGTAGATAACAAGGCAGTTGAACTTGTGCAATGATAGTGGAACGTTTGAAAGGAATATTAAACCTCCACAAATCAGATCTCCCTTCTGGAGATCAAAATGACATCTTGTGCGTGGGAAAGAGGCGAATTATCTCCCAGCTGCAGAGTTCCTCCATCTTGCTGTCATGTGTTTCTGGTTGCCCACTGACAGAGGCAGGATGCTGAACTAGATGGACCAATGTTCTGATTCAGTCTGGCAATTCCCTGAGTCCTGCTGACCTCAGTGGGAATTAAACACATGTTTAAGCACTTCCCTACAAAGGCAAGCTCTTCTCTGGCAGTCTCTGCCCAGCTGCTTGGAGCTCTGCTCTGAAGAAAGCCGGTTTCTGTTAAATGCTTGAATCAGCCTTACCACATCCTTTTTCTTGGTGTGTTTCAGTGGGAAAATCCTAATGTATAGCATGTACTACCATTTAAAAAATAAATGCGAGCTGTGCTAAAGTCGAACCATGCTCCGTGTCACAGTGATGCCATCAGGTAGGAGGTTTCCATCAGTGCCTGTGGAAGGGACACGCGCACGAATGGCTGCGAGAACTCAGCAGAAAACCCTTGAGCTTTATGGCTGGCTTTGTTTCTAAACCTGTAGCAAGAGCACCAAGAGGAATAAATACATCCTGTGGCCCCTTGAAGTGGCTGGGCTCAGTACTGACAGGATGGTTTCCCTTATCTCGACTCCTACAAAGAGGACTGGGAAATATGCCTGTGATGTGGGATCCCTACATTTCAGGCCTTGATGAGGTTCACAGCTTTTCCTCTATTTCCACCACCCCCCTCCCTCCAGTGGTTAATCAGCAAAGCCAGTTGAAAGCAGGGAATTGCTCTGCTCCCTTTTTGTAGGAAGATAAGTGGGAGGGTGACAGCTGTGTTTGGTCCTGCTGCTGATCCACTGCTCTGGGAGTTTACAGACGTGTCCCTTCCTGTGGAATTGTATCCATGCAGAGGGTTTGGCAGGAGCTGGCTTTGGTCTTGCACCCAGTCCACACTCAAAACAAGAGTCCTGTTGCACAGTCACCTCTGGCAAACTCTGGTGTGTTGTCCCCCGACCCCCAAAATGCCCTGGTTTTCAGGACCTTTACTTTGCAAATTAACTAACTTGAAAAATGGCAAATTTAATTTCTTTCTTCTGAGGCAAGTGTGCCCCAGATGAGGCTTTGATCTGGGAAGCTTAGCTGAGTCTGACCAGGTCTGTGTGAGGGTCTCAGGGACCAGCTGGCTGCTTTATGCAATTTGTACAACTGCTGCCTAAATGGGAATGGTTCTCTTGATCTAGAGCTCAGTTCATACCTTTAGAGAGACACTTGTTTTGTGTAAATTGAGCTTTGCTAGGAAATTGTTATGTGGCTGAACTAAACTCTGTAAAAAGATTAAATTATACTGATAGATAATTAAATTGGGATATTAGATTGTGCCAGAGGAGTTTAGACTGAGCATTAGGAAGCATTTCTTTAATGAGAGGCGGTTCAGACATGGGAAAAGGCTTCCTAGACAGGTGGTCAGTGCCCACAGCCTGTCATATTTAAGAAGTGCTTGAACAATGCCCTTAAAATACATTAACTTTTGGTCTGTTCTGACGTGGTCAGACAGTTGGAGTAGATGATTATTGTAAGTCCCTTTCAACTGAAATAGTCTACTTTGTTCTAAAATTAAATTAAGTTTCAGGACAATTCAGATCTGAAAGCCAGCAGTTATTGGATCCCTGCTTTCCAGAGCTATCAAACACTACCTAACCTTTGGAAAATGAACCTTTAAAGAAAGCTGAGTGTGGCACATATCAAGCAACTAGCCATCATAGAAAAAGTAGCCTACATTTATTTTTTTTTAACCAATACAGGAAGTATTGAAAGTATGTAAAAATGCTGCAAATAGTGATAAGGAAATGTAGCATGAGAACAGCAAAGGTGGATGAACACTGTTCTCAAAGAAAGGCACTGCTTTCACTCAGCAAGTGTGGTGGTAATCAGCTGGCTATGTGTAGTCGTGTTTGCAGGAGTTATTGCCCAAAAGGCTGTGAGTTGTAACAACTCATTAGCCTTGAGCTTCTGGTCTATTTAGCTTGTGAATCAATAGCTTACTGGCATGTCTCAACATGGGAGAGCAGTGAGGGGAAGATAGGAAAAGGCAGACATTAATAGATGAAAAATACAGTTTTGAGCTAGAGGGGACATGGCAGTGAAGTTCTGTGCCTGTCCCAGATGACATCCTCATTCTAGACCACAGTCCCCTGATTTCTAAACCAGGGATGTAATTGGGACTTCTAAAAGCATTTTATCGTAGAATCATAGAATGGTTTGTGTTGGAAGGGACCTAAATATTGTCTAATTCCAACCTCCTGCCATGGGCAGGGACACTTTCCACTGTCCCAGGTTGCTCCAAGCCCCATCCAACCTGGCCTGGAACACTTTCAGGGATGGGGCAGCTACAGCTTCTCTGGGCAACCTCTACCACGGCCTCACCTCCCTCCCAGTCATTAATTTTTTCAAAACATCCAATCTAAACCTACTGTCTTCCAGTGTGAAGTGATTCCCCCTTGTCCTGTCACTCCATGGCCTCGTACAAAGTCCCTCTCCAGCTCTCTTGTAGCCCCCTTCAGGCACTGGAAGGAGCTCTAAGGTCTCTCCAGGGTGAGACAGTCCCAGCTCTTCCATCCTGTTTCCACAGCAGAGGGGTTCCACCTGCCATCATCTCCATGGCCCCCTCTGGGCTTGCTTCAGCAGGTCAGCATCCTCCTTAGGCTGAGAGCCCAAACTGAATTCTGTAGCAAAACCAGAAGCAATAACTGTGTGTGATGATCCTAATGCTCTGTTGTCCTTTTTTCTCCTTCTCCCCCGTGCCCAGGGACTCTGCAGAGGGACCGGATCTTTAAGAACCTCACTCGGAAGCGGCAGCGGGCGATGCGGAGGCGGGTGCACCAGGTGAACGGGCACAAGTTCATGGCCACCTACCTGCGACAGCCCACCTACTGCTCTCACTGCAGGGAGTTCATCTGGTAAGAGCAGCTCAGACACCCCAGCACAGAGCTCCTCTGTCCCCTGTGTTCTGGGGACAAGACACCTCCAGTCCTGAGTGTCACACAGGACTTAACCGATGTGATGCCCCTTGGCCGTCAGGTTTGGCAGGGTGCATTTATGAGAGGCCAGAGGTGATGTGTATCTTGGATGCTGGAAGCAAACTGGGTTTGTGTGGGGATGTGGCAGTGTCCCTCCCTTGTAGCCACAGATGTTATTTCAGGGGAAGAAAAGTAATGAAGAACCTGAAGAAAGACCCCACTCACTGGAGTGCAGCTTTGAGATTACACTGAGAAAAAAAACCAGTTGCTTGAAAGTTTAGAGAAAATTCCTGAGAACAGAAAAGCCATCAGAGAGGTGTGAGGTGATGCACGTGGAGGAGTAGGCAGAGCAAGGAGAAAAACAGAGATATGTCTCAAAAGAACATGGGGTGGGAGAGATAATAACAGGGTGTGGGCTGCTGGGATCAGTCTAATATGTGTGGTGTGTGTTGTAATGAAGTGAGGTATTTGAGAAACGAGAGTGAGGGGGAATATGGGGAATGCAGGCATGCTGACAGCCTGCCCTGGGAGCCATGTCTGTGCAGTGCTTTCCTGTGCTCTCACACCCCTGTGCTGGATTGCACCACTACTGCTGGGCAGCTCTGCCCTGGGATCTGATCATTTGGGGTCCTCCTGCATTTTGGTTCTGCCTTCTGTAAACAATCTGCAAGACGACCATATTTCTGCCATTAAACTGTGTCCGTTTTCTGTGTTTTCTCTTGGCCAGGGGCGTGTTTGGGAAGCAGGGGTACCAGTGCCAAGGTAAGGTGCTCTGCTCCTGCATGGCGTGTGTGTGGGATGTGCTGCTTTGGGAGTGCTTTCCCATGCTGCTGGGATATCCTGCAGCTATGAGCTGCTCTGGAGTCCCCACTCCTCTTCCTCCCCAGGCAGCCAGACCTGTGCTTTTGAGCCCCAGCCAGGTTTGCATGGCTGCAGGAGCAGCCACCATTCCTGCCAACACCTGCATGTCCAGGTGCTGTTTCATCCTGTGCAGGTCCACTCAGTTGCTGGCTATGTGCAGCAGCCAGGTGGGCTTGGGGCACCCAGGGTCAGGACAGTGCTCAGCTGGTGTTGGGACACAAAGTACCTGCTGGAATGGCCACCCTCCTTTCTCTCCCTATGAACCTGAGCAAAGTAAAGTTTGGGAGTTTGTGACTTCGTGGGCTTGCACAGCACTTCTGCCTGAATGCATGGTTTGGCTGACTGGCTGTGGAGATGTATGTGACGCTTGTTTGCATTTAATTATTGTTCTACCTTTCCCTTTATTTTGCCTTTGCCTTTTTCCCAGAACTGCCTGCTTCATGGCCATTCAGTATAACCTAACACAACCCGTTCCTGTGCAGTATCATAGGGCACTGGTGTCCTGTGAAAGGAAGATGCATGTAAACAAAATGGGCATTTCTGTGTGAAACACTCTTCATTGGATAATGATTTCAACAGCATTTTTTAGTAGTTTGAGAAGCTACACTGTTGTTTCTGTGTCCAATACAGGCAACTGTTTTCTATGCTGTGTGAATGATCCAGTACAGAATTTTTGTTGCAGTAGGTTGAAGATACATCTCCAGATCTGTTGTAAATTCCAAGCCACCAATTACTTTCCACATCTTTACTGTGTGCTGGTGATGCACACAGCTGAGCCTTAAGGAATCCAGCTGGTGGATTGATGTGCTCTGAGTTTTCCAAGATGCTCTGAGTCTTTTCAGCATGCCTCTTTTATTTCCTAGTGTGCACCTGTGTTGTACACAAGCGCTGCCATCACCTCATTGTCACAGCTTGCACGTGCCAAAATAATACTAACAAGAACGATCTCAAGGTAAAGTCATGTTGGTTATTTTGGGTCATCATCATACTTTGTCTGGGTTGCTGGGGTTGTCCTGTAAGAGAATTTATTTTATGTTATCTTTATTCATGGGTTTAAAAGTGGGAAAAAGTGACAGGGACCTGCTCAAAAGCCATGTAATGTCATCCAGTTGTTCTGTCGATGCCATTAACTGTTTGGGTTAGCACATGGTTTGGGAAATCAGGCTGTCTTCACTGGAAGACATCAATAAGTAGCAAATCCACTGGTTTCCTTGGTAATTTTCTCGCATGATTAACTGTGGTGCAATCAAGATTTGGTGTCTCGTTCTTAATGTAGATTTCT
This sequence comes from Bombycilla garrulus, assembly GCA_013400315.1. Lineage (NCBI taxonomy): Eukaryota > Metazoa > Chordata > Aves > Passeriformes > Bombycillidae > Bombycilla > Bombycilla garrulus. Next base: position 904,511 of record VXBU01008198.1, read on the forward strand.
CTGGCCAACCACTGGCCTTTGCTTTGCCTCTTTTTCCTTTTCTGATTGCCTGAAGGGCTCATTTAGTTGCAGCTCCACACCTTTGCTTTGTGAAATATGTTGTAATAAAGAACCCTTGCTTAACTTCTGTTTGTAAAAGTTCTCTTTCTTGCTGGTTTTGGCTGTGTTTGATGGGAGTAACATCCCCACCTAACACTATGCTGTGCATTGCGTGCCTCATTTCTGGAGCTGGAAATGGTTCAGTAACTGTTAGAGGAAAAATCAAATCAGATCTCTTTATTCACGAGGCAGCTCTGTGTTTTGTGCCATGCAATTTCCTTTGTTTGTTATTTTTTGCCTCCAAACTGCTGAGCTGAACTCCTTAAAATGACCCCTTGACAAGCCAGATGAAGATAAGTTAAAAAGCCTAAGGGTAAAGTACAAGTTAAATAGTGAATGTCCTTGCTCCTCTCTCGGGATTATTAAGGTTTTATGACATATTTAAACTGCTATAAAAGAAGCCAAAAGTGAGGAGGCACCACTCACCTTAAACTTCTTGTTCCAGTCACACCCCTGACTTTTCTTTAATAGAGTTGTGGGTTCCGCCTCAGCTTTCCAGGATCTGATGTTGAGAAACAAAGTCAAAAGTGATGAATATGCTAAATGGGGACTGGTTTCTTCAGACATTGAAACCTTTTTTAGAGGTGTCCTTGAGATCTGAATGGTTTACAGTTGGAAAAGAGCAAGGTTAAAAAAAGGGGATGAGTGCAAATGATAAAGTGAAATGTGTGCCTGAAAAGCTGTTAATTATGAGGAGAGTGAGAAGAGGAATGAGAATTTTAGGAGGAGCTGTGAAAGCAGTTCTATATTAAAATTAATAAAATCAACAGTTCAACCTACAGTTACATGTTTTTGCACGTAATATGCAAGTCAATAATTTCAAAACTGTGTGATTAAAAAATGCCATAGCTCACACTGCAGTGGGATTGGTTTGCTTTGAGGTAATGTAATTCTAACTTGTCTTTAAGAATTTAAAATTGGCTAGGGAGCCCTTATTTTAAAATCTGCTTTGCCAGGTAGTCTGTCCTGCCAGCAAGGAAAGCACACAGCAAGTGAGGCTGATAATTCAGTATGCACTTGTAGTAAATCTCAATGAGGTGATGGACTGGGACATTTTCTGACTTGAAATTCCTTTCTTACATTTGCACTTAAATGCCTGTATATAAATGAGCGCCAGCTTATAAATATGTGTTTGAACTTTAAACCTGTCCTTTCCTTTTGGTGCTGCAGGTGACTGAACAGAGGTTTGGGATCAACATTCCTCATAAATTCAGCGTCCACAACTACAAAGTCCCGACGTTCTGTGACCACTGCGGCTCCTTGCTCTGGGGGATCATGCGACAGGGTCTACAGTGTAAAAGTGAGCAGCTTCTCACTGTTACCTTTTCACAAAATACATTTATTTTTAGACTCTTGATGCACTGCGTGGGCTTGATTTGTGCAACCTTCAGGAGAAAGCTGAGCCATGAATATTTATTTATCTTTGTAAGAGTTTAAAAAAAAAGGCTGATCTCCTTTTTAATCTCTGGCTGCCAGAAGGACTCTACTTTGCACTCTCAGCACAGCTTTGTTTAACTTGCATTATTAAAAGTATTCTGCTTCCTGCATTCATATTTTCCCTTTACCTGAAGGTTTTTCCTCAGCTAATGAGATAAGGCAGTGAAAAGGCATCCGAGGGGAAAAAAAGGTCATTGCTTTAGGCTGACTATCCTGCCTGTTAATTGATGACTAAGCATGTTCTGGTGTTGTTTTGGTTTCAGTGATCCAGACTGTAAAATCCTTTCCTTCATCTCCCACAAGAGGGTGTGTGTGCACCCATGAGTTAGAGCAAGAATGATCTTTGTTTCCCACAGAACGCTGTCTTTAAATTTAGATACTGGAAAATGCAGGGGACGTTTGTTGCAAATTCTGTGGCATTAGAAATACTAATTGTACTTCCAGACGTAGCTGCAATGGTAGTTCTGCACCTCAAAAACATGTGCTTATGAAAAGCTTTAGGCAATAATGATATCCTGCTTGGAGAGTTTGGGGTCTGTTCCTGGTTTTCAGGAGTTTTTTCTCTTATGAGAGTCCTAATTTTGCTTCTACTTAGATCAATGGTAGAAATCTTTCTAGTTTAAAGATACAGGGTAGGTCCAGATGGATGTATTACCTGAAACAGAATTAGTAAATTGTTCCTCAGCTGCAAACCCTTCCAAGTTATTTTGATTGTTGCTTTGCTTTTACTTTCCCTTGCCCCGTCAGTCTGTAAAATGAACGTCCACATCCGATGCCAAGCAAACGTTGCTCCAAACTGTGGGGTGAACTCAGCAGAGCTTGCAAAAACCTTGGCCTGCATGGGTCTGCAGCCTGGAAGCATTTCCCCAAATTCGGTGAGTTTTTTTGTTTTCTCTATTTAAAGCATTTAAACAACTGAATCTTTCTGTGGGTGTAGGAGGGGGCAGAGGCTTCCCATAGGACAGGTAATGTTGGGTGGTGGAGCAGGAGAGGTCTGGGGCTTGTGGCAAAGGCCTTGCCTTTGCCTGATGTCTGACATCCAGGTTTTAATCCAGGTGTTGCTTTGCAATGTGCTTATGTTCCACAGTGCTCTTCAACACTCTTTCATCTGCTTATCACAAATGAGAGCAGTATAAGAATAATTAGTGATCAGTATAATTCATGCCATGCATTTTTTATTTTTACTGCAAGTGCAAATGCTGTCTGCGGGCATAGCTTGTGATAGAGCAGAAGAGCTTAAGAAGAAGCTTTGTTCTCTTCCCAGCTTTGTTACTTTTTCTGTGTGATTTCGGGGAAACCATTTCACTCTTCACTATACCTCTAGCCAAAAATCTGTGTCCCTGTCAGCACAACAAGAAGAAAATATTAAAACCCAAACCATAATTTACACGTGGTAAATCTTCTTGTACAATTGTCCAGCTACGTTGATCAATCACAACCTGCTATCTGCCCAGCAGGCTCATTAGGCTGCTGCCCTTTTGAGTTCAGCTGGTTCGTAGCAAACTCTTATCTTTGCTCTTCCCCCTGTAGCAGTCTGGGGGACACTTATCCTGGGAGTTACAGAGAAATCACACACTCCCTTCTCCATTCTGCAAAAATCAGCACTTGTTCACACTTGTTTGCATCATCTGCACATCAAAAGGAGAAAAAAAATACTGTGTGCTTGGTGTTTAATGATCTCTTCTTGTTATTCATGACGTAAAGGATCTAGGAAAGTGTTCAGACTGTGCTGTAGAGACAGCCCTGAATGGCTTTAAGCCGAATGAGGGTGGGTTTAGATAATATATTAGGAAGAAATTCTTCACTGTGAGCCTGGTGAGTCCCTGCCACTGGTTGCCCCGAGAACTGTGGATGCCCCATCCCTGGAAGTGTTCAAGATCAGGTTGGATGGGATTTTGAGCCACCTCCTCTGGTGGAAGGTGTCCCTGCCTGGCAGGGGTTTGGAACTAAATGATCTTGAAGGTCCCTTCCAACGCAAACCTCTCTGTGCTTTTGTGACTGACTGCTCTTGGTTCTTTGCCCACGGTGATGAGTCTCTTGTGCAGGAGGAACTTTGCTGTACACCCAAGCGGTCACAAGATGGAGCTCACGAAGTCCCTGTGACTTTGTTAAGACCAATAAACTGAATGGAAATGTTGGTTTGTATGCACATGCATACCTGGAGAGCAGTGAGCAGAGGGCACCGGAGGTTGGCTTGGTCTTTCTGTACTTTAAAATCACGAGCTCTAGACACGTATGCTAATACTGGGGCAACTCCTGAATATGCAGCACCTCACTGCTGGCATGGGAATGAGCAGTTTTCCGTCAAATTTGGAGCAGTGGAGCAAGCCAGCAGCCCAAATGTGGAAAAGAGACGTCTTTTGAAGTTGGGTCCCACTGAACTGGGCTTTGAGTAAGAGTTTTAAAATCAAGTAGAAACATAAGAAATTCAGATGAGATCTGCTAGGGTTCTAAATCTCACCAGCACTTTGCCTATTGCAGAAATGATGCAGTCCTGCTTACTTTGTTGGTAGATAGAAGATTTGGATTTCCCCACTCATTCTCTTTTTTTTTGTGGGGAGTAAGGATGGAGAGAGTCAACTTTGCCTCTTGACTCTTCAGGATGGTCCTGTGCAGGGCCTGGAGTTGGACTTGATGATCCTTGTGGGTCCCTTCCAAACTCAGCACGTTCTGTGATTATCTGTGATGTGCTCGCAGTGGGTTTACAACCCGAAATGCCCACGTCAGGAGCTGGTGTGGAGATGTCAGCACAGCCCTGAGCAGTGCTGAGTGTGGCTGGTCACATGTGGCAGCTGTATGATTCTGCCAACACAACTTTCTGTCTCAGTAGCCATAAAGTGCCCCTGGACAGGCCCCAAATGCCCTGGTTGGTGGATTGACTGCCTGTGAGCACCTCTGAAGCAGAAATACAATTCCTCTGCAGACTGACACTTCTTTGCTTTCTTCCACAGAAACTGGTTTCTAGATCTACGTTGAAACACCAGGGAAAAGGCAGCCTGAAGGATGGCAACAACATCAGTGAAAGTTCAGCAAGCAAACTTGGGATCAAAGACTTAACCTTCCTTCGTGTATTGGGAAAGGGAAGCTTTGGAAAGGTGAGAGTTATTCCTGGCTGTTCTATGAGAAACCACATTCCTTATTTCAGAAGCCCCAAGGTAGGTGAAGTGATTTCACAACATGGTCCACAGGCTGTCCAGTGGTACTCCAGAGTAAATACTAAGTGGTACTTGCTTTGTGCAATGAAGTTGGTAACAGAGAGCAGGGAGAAAAGGGAAGAGAAAGAAAATTGGCAGCAAAGTGAAAACTTGGATATCACAAAAAAGAAGATAGCACCTGAAGGAACAGCTGCATGCCAGGGCCCATACCAGGAGCTGCAAGTGTGTGCGTTAACACCCGTTTGGGCAGCATTTCTTGGAGCATGTAAAGACTTCTCCTTTAAAGGCAACAAAGCAGTGGTTTCAAATGTGGTGGGATGGTGGTTTTGTTTCTCTGCTTTGCCACAAAGCTGATGTGAAAGAGTGTGTTTGAGTGTTATAACTGAGGAGGGAGGTGGGATGAATGGCCCTGCTCAGGCAGTTTGTGCTGGCACAGTGGGTGACCTTTGACCAGACAGCCCTGTGCCAGACAGGAGCAGCACGTGGGTATTCCTGTCCAGAGCAGCCTGCTGCAGGCAGTAGTGTGTGTCACTGATTGTACACTGATGCCCATGCTAACAGGCTGACTCACTTTGGTCCACAAGCCTGGTCATGAGATGACTGACCTTTCCAGCCTGGGAAGGTGTGAGAGGCTCTGTGCTGCTCACAGACACCGGGCCCAGCCCTTGCCATTCACACTTGCCTTTGGTTTAGGTGATGCTTGCCAAGATGAAGGAGAGTGGGCAGCTGTATGCAGTGAAGGTGCTGAAGAAGGATGTCATTCTCCAGGATGACGATGTTGAATGCACCATGACTGAGAAACGCATCCTCTCCTTAGCCAGGAACCACCCCTTCCTCACCAAGCTCTACTGTTGTTTCCAGACTCCTGTAAGTATAGCCCGGGAGTGGCCAGCCTTCCTCCTGACCCTGGCTGGCATGAGGAACCTTGCTGTGTGTTTGGCCCCTGGCCTGTTATCAGTGTCCACCTCAGACCCAGGAGAAACCTTTCTGCTCGAGGATGAACAGAGCACTGTGCTCTGATGCACCTCTAACATCTGCTGGGCATTTGGCAAACAAAATCCTGGCCTTTTCTAAGCTCCCTGACAAACTGGTAAGGCACAAAGCCTTTCTTTGTGTCTTCCCTAGAAGGGTCTCTGTGCCATTGAATGTTTCCAAGTGCAAATGTCTACGCAGCTGCAGTGTCCTCTGGTTGCTCTGGGATCTCAGGCTCTGCTCTGTTGCTGCCTGAATTTTTAACAAGACTGTATTTGCCTTGAGTTTTCTGCAAACTTTAAGATTTGCAGTTGGAACCAGAGGTAGGCTCCAGTCTCTGCCAGCCTTTGCAGACTGCTCAGAACTGAATGAAAGATCCTTGTGGGGTTTCTGGAAAGGGTCTGCCTGACATGGGTGGACACTGAGTCAGATCCGTGTACGGCTGGTATTGCTTTTTGTGTTGGGGAGACAAATGGCAGCATTGCTGTCCCTTGTGCCCTGTGTACCTAAGTGGAGGACAGAACATGGGTTGAGAGCCTGGCTGGGAGCCCCACTGGGTGTGTGCTGGTGGCTGGGAGCCCTTGCTGGTGTGGGTGGTGGAGGGAGGAGTGGCTGAGATGGAGGCAGTGGCCACAGCCATGTACGGCAAGGTGAATTTGGGAATCCCTCAGCTAAGCTGTTATTAGGACCAAAGCATTTTCTGCAGTGTAGCTTTTCAAAACTGCCTGGGCTCCTTTCCAGTTGCATTTTGTTCTTTGCTAAAGGGCAGTAGAGCTTGTTTTCCTCTTACAAGAGGTAGGAGAAACTTGCAGTTTTAATTGCAGCTTTGCTCCTCCTACATAAACGCAAAATACCTTAAAAAAAAACCAAAAAAGAGCAGATAAATATATTCAGCCACCCACCCATTTCTCTTTTCACTGGGGTGATGCAACAGCCAGCTATGGAGATGAAGAACTGTGCTGATTTAGGGTGGAGCCTTTGGTAGACTCATCTAGTAGAAATGAGATGGTTTGTGTTGAGTTTTATTTAATACACAGCTCACATGGTTCACAGAGCAGCTGTGCTGTATAGCAGAAATGAAACTTAAAGCTCACTGTTGTCACTGGTAACCAAAGAAACTTTTATTTTGTGATATTTCAACTTGTAGTGGCTTTCCTGAAATACCAGAAGTGTCCAGTATTGATGTGTTCTGTTTGAGGTCTGCAGTGGATTTTGCCACTTCTTGCTATAACTTTGCTTACTAAATTTGCAGTGTGGATGTGAAAACAGCAAGTGTACTCCTGGACTGTGCAGAGTGCTTCTTATGACCTTAGGGAAGATTCAGGGTCACTGTGTGAGTGCCGTTTGTCATGCTCAGAAAAACTGAACTCAGTCTGCTGTGGGTGAAGGCAAGGTGTTCTGGGCTGGTGAAGTAATTGCAGAGTCTTTTGCAAAGAGGAAGAGAAGCAGAGAATTCAGCCTGTTTAGACTAGCAAACTGAAAGCAAAAAGAGGATCTGATTGATGTCTGCCGATGTCAAACACTGAGGAGGGAATCAAAGCTGTCAAGATGCTGGTTAAGATTAAATGAGTCTAGACTGGCCATGGGGACAGTTAGACTAGAAATTTAAAGGAGGTTGCTAAACAGTAGAACAGCCTGGAACAGGAGTTTCTGGACCAGCTTGTAATCAGAGGAGCAGAGGGAAGAACCCCTCAGCCCTTGGTGTCCTGAACACAGAGCTGGTCACTCCTTGGAAAGGTGCCAAGGGAGTGGTGCTTGTGTAGCAGGACCCTGCTATTTCCAGTCTTTCCTGGGTTCCTCTTTTACTTGAATATCACTTTGCTTCATTGTCCGGGTTGTCTGTAACAGAAAACCACTTCCCTTCTGATGATAAACAACACAAAAAAGGGAAGTGTTTACAAAAAAAAAAAAAAAAAAAAAAGCAGATTTCAAATTAAGGTGGTTCATGACGTCTTTTGCCCGTGGTCTGCACTCAGTGACACCCACTTCAATCCAGAATAACCAGATTTAAATTGCTTATAAAAGCACAATTAAACCCCTTTGCAATAGTAGGGAAATTATTGCAACACCAGGGTATTCACTGGTCACAGTCCTTCCAGGAAGGCTTAACCAGGCTGATACAAACTTGGGGTTTCTGTTTATTTTGTCTATGACATGGGTATCTCCCCTCCATTAACAAGACCTTGGCAGAAAAATGTATCTCTATATATATAAACCATTATATATAGAAAAAGAGTAACCACTTATTCAAAATGTCATCCTGCAGCCATATTTAAAAATTTATGGACTGGGGGCATGGTAGCACAAATACCCAGTTTGCAATTACATGGAAACCACATCACATGTATCACAGCTACAGCCCAGACTCTTAAAATGTGGTGTTAATGGTTCATGTTATGAGAAACAAAACACAACTCCAGTCTGCCACGGAGATCCTGGATACATTATGACCTACTGGGCCTGCCTTTGGGAGTTTATCAAGAACTAGCCGTTTTGAGGCCTTTTACCATTTGTCAAGCCCAAATCAAAGCCTGATCCTGTAAGATCAGGACAGGCTGGGACTGACTGGCAGAGCAGTAGCCCGGCTGGAAGGCAGACAGGGCTTGTGGTAGGTGCCAGCTTCAGTCTGAGCCAGCAGTGCAGCCCCATGGAATGTGAGCTGAATTATGGACCAGGCTGCTTCAGGAGCTTGGAAGAGTCATTATCCGTTCTGCCTGGCACTGGTGAGGCTGCACCTTACACAGGGTGTCCAGTTACGGCCTCCCCCATCCCAATTCAAGAGGAAGTTATGGAAAATCAAAAGGAAGGCTCTTGGAAGCGCCTGAAATGCTGCTGCAGCCTGAGGACAGAGCACTCATTGGGTCTGAGGATTTGGCTGGATCCAGAGCTGTTTGAATTCTGTTTATTTACAATATCTCACCCAAACCAGCAAACTCTTCCCCTGGTTTAAGCAGGCTGGGGACGTGAACGGCCTGACTTTACGAGCCTGGGACATGACTGTGCTGCACGGTGTGATGTCCTGTGGTGCCAGGAATGCAGCATTATTCCAGGGATGCCCCGTCCCTAGAAGTGTCCAAGGCCAGGCTGGATGAAGCTCTGAGCAACCTGATCTAGTGAAAGGTGTCCCTGTACAGGAAAGGAGAGTTGTAACTAGGTGATCTTTAACATCCCTTCCAAGCCAAACCATTCTGTGATTCTGTGAGAAGCTGAGCAGGCGCAAGTTCCCAAAACAGCAATGCATTACCCTACTGCTGCTACTTCTGCTTGCCTGTTTTAGAGCTGGCTGAGGTTTTTTCTGAGCTTACATTAGCCACTGATGGTTTTCAGAAAGGTTTTTCTGTTCTCTTGTGCTGCCTCTGTGCTCAGTGTGAGCCTGCTTTAGTCTCAGCTGCAGCTTAAGTGATGCCTGCCAGCAAAGGCAGCTTTATTTGCCCAGGGTGGGCTGAGGCTGCCTGACCTCCGTGCAGCCTCCTCACTCCATCAGGGCTGAATCCTGCAGCCACTAGGTGGTAGGAGCTGCAAGGGCTGTCTCTGCCTGCTGTGGATCACAGTTTTCAGAGCGTTAAGATGAAATATCAGCAGCTCAACAGAGGCTGGATGTAGCCACCTGTGTGCCCAGCACTGGGCAGGGCAGTTTTGGACTTGCACCTCCGGATTCCTTTCTTGTGAAAGGCAAGGAAGGAGTGCAGATGCTCCATTGCAGGGGGGCAGTTTAAATTGTGCTTCAGCAGTGGGAGGTGGTCTTTGCTCACCACATCTCTGGTTTTTTAATCTTTTTTTTTAATTGAAGGCCTTGCCTTGGGAGCTTTCCACCTTGCCTAAACCGTTTACCTCTGCTTTTTCTAGGGCCTTAGAATAATTCTTTAGTGCCAGAGAGGATTATGCCTCTGCTTCAGTAATCTGTGAGTTGCTGACAGGTGCTGGGACCTGTGGATAATCGTGGATCCTGCATTAGGGGTCACAAGCACCAAAAAGTGTTTGTTTCTGTTTACCTGGCACTGGTGACATCCAACACCTCAACAATACTGTCCTGGAAGGGATGAAAGAGGCTATATGTATAAATAACTAAGTCAGTAATACAATCCTGGGGAATGTGAATCCTGGAATGTTTTAATTAAAATCAGTTTGCAGTAAGTAGGTCCTGTCTTCTTTAGGAGCCATCCTTCCTGCACAGGTGGTTTGCTTTTAAATCCTTTTGTCTCCACTCATATGCATGAGAATGAAGAGGTCTGGGGGAGATCGTCTTCCCATGCAAATAGTGTAGAATAGCTTCTGGGTTTTATGTTTATTGCCCTTATCCCTTTTCTCATGACCAAAGGGTCCTTCCAGGGGACTGTCCCCCAGGCGCTGCTGTTCCCAGCACTGTCCCCACCAGCCAGCCTGATCGTTATATGGATTTGCTTTCCCTCTGGCTCTGCTGACAGTTACTGAGGCTCAGAGCCTGCCCCTGTTGTTCCAAAAATAGTGAGACACGAGAACTTGGCAGAGGGATGTGATTTTCTATAACGAGCGTCCTCCAAGATAATAATGAGCAGGGGTGGTATTTAAGCCAGGCAGGACTGGCCCGGGACTCCAGGACAGTATAATCATGGAACTGGTCCCATTTTATGAGGGCAGCCTGCTGTTTGGCACACAGCTTTTTATCCCCATTACTGGCTGAGGGCTGATGTCCTCTCAACGTGGAAGGGGAATGCTTCTCCACATCTCCACTGGCTCTTGGGGCACTCAGGCAGTTCTGCCAGGGTCAGCACGATCATCTTGTCACCCAATTGTTTAGAGAGATGAGCCTGTATTTCACCTCCTAGAAGTGTTAGAGCTGACCTGAAGCCTTCAACAGGGGCATCATTTTCAAGTGAGGGCGCACAAGCCAAAGTGGTGGGACTGAGAGGTGGCAGCTTACCCAGCCCTTGCTCCCAGGTGCCACAAGAGAGGTCTGAGTGCCCTTGTATGTCCAGGGGAGTCCTCGGTCATGGTGCCAGGGGACCTCCAGCATCAGCCTGGTTGTCCACCAGTCACTCCAGTGTCACCAAATGGGTAGAGCCCAGGGCAGAGCCCAGTGTGGTGGAGGTGAGGGAGGCTGGAGAGGCAGTGACAGGGCCTCTGGGAGATGAACAAGTGCTGACACAGACTTTGGAGTGTGCTGGTGGGCGTTCAGGAAGCAGTGAGGCCTCTTTGATGTTGTCTTTGAAAGGCACTGGGAGGGAGCCCTTTGGGAGCAGAGAGGATGGCTTTGATCCACTCCCAGGCTCTGAACCCCCAGCATTCTCTCTGTGGCATGTTGTGGAGGCACAACTCCATGCATGCATTCACGTGACAGCCAAATGCTGTCCTGGATGTTCTTCTGCAGGCATTGAGACTTTCTCTTCCTCTTGAGAGTGGACACCTGTGTTAGCCCCAAGCCACTCTGCTGGAAGGCTCTGCAAGGCAGGCTTGAAGGAGCTTTAGTTGTTCTTTACCTGGGGTGGCAGGTTGGTTTTTGGGGGGCTCTTGGACAGGGAGGTACAGGGGAATTTCCTCTCTCCCCCTTCACTCTCCAGTGCAGATCCTGCAGGTGTGTGCACCATGGTGCCCTCATTGTTGGCTTTGTGACCACAGCAGGGACGGCCAGTTCCTGCTTTCCTCTGGCTCCTGTCTAGCACAGAATAAAGACAGGCTGGTCAAAAGTGCATGTTCCTGTGGTTTGACAGTGTTCACATCCACCGAAAGCCCCTGATGTGTTTGCTGGCATGCTGGTTCCAGTTGTCAGCAAACGCGATGTGCGAGGCCTCCGCAGCCTGCTTGGAAAGTCTCCGCTGTCTCTGACACCTGCAGTGACACCTTGCAGTGGTCGCTTCGTTGCAGGAACATTTGAGGCCAGGGTTTTTTTGCAGGCAGGCAGGAGGTGAAACAAGATCAGACTGACATTTCTGACTCTAATCTGTGAACTTTGCTGGATGTCCATGCCTGGGCTGCACACTGAGGCGATGCGAGCTGAGGTGAAAACATGAGCTGGAGGCTTGGAAGGGTCAGCTGCTGTCGTAGCTCCCCAGTGTAACTTTCTGACCCCAGATGGTTGAGGGACTTCGTATATTTGCATTTTCATGAAGCTGATATAAATTCCTGTCTTCATCTGTAGTGGCTGTGGGGAGAGACTGTAGCTTGGACAGACAAAACATCAAGCTCAGTGCAAGGGTAGCCAAGTGTGTTGCCCATGGTTAGCCACAGTATGTGAAATTAATATTTTGTCCTTAAAGTCAAGGAAGTTGTGGCATAAAAAGAGATCAAAATGGAAGCAGCTCTCAAGCAGCCCTGAGCAAGCAGATATTGAGGAGGAAGGGGAATAAAAAAAAACAAAGGCAATCTAAGCTCAGAGAAGAGGTAACTAACTGAGGTGTGAGCCAGTGGTGCTTTAGGTTTCAGTCTCTCTGAATCCATACTGCTTTCCAGGTGATGTTTAAGGTGAGAAGGTGATTCACAAATCCTCACAGCAAGCTGTTTCCCAGTGGCTTTTGGGTGTTTTGACACTCTTAATTTTTGTGAAGACCTTTGGCTGAGCTTGTAAAGGTCTCTAGTCTTCCCTAGCCCTAGAGAAGGGAGGTGCTTCTAGCCCTTCCCAATAGATATTGCAGAGCTCAGTATTCTGTAAAACAGGAAGAGCTGTTGCAGGTTAGTTACTCTGAACTGAAAAGACCAATTTCAGTAGCCTTTTTGAACTGGGGGCTGTAAAAAAAGCATGGTATTTACAGGGCTATTCTCTTCTGAGACACCAAGATGCCAGCAGCCAGCTGAGGCGTGCAGGTGACCTGTAAATCCTTGATTAACAGGTAATGTCTGTAGTGTCACACAATCTAGTTCCTTATTTCTAATTTATTCCCCTCTAAGTTCAGTCAGTCCTTTGAATTTTTTAATCTTTCAGGTGGGAAGGAGTATTTATGTAGTTTTATTTACCTTTTTAAATGGTCTGGAAGATTTTGTGTTGCTTCTTCTTTCAATTTGTTTTGTATCCTTTTAGTATTTCATTTTAATGATGCTCAAAGTGCCTTTTTTCTTTTTTTAATTGGGATTTTAAAAAAACCCAGACTTTTTTGTACATAATTGGTTGGCTTATCTGAGTTTTGGATTTTTTTTTCTAATTTGGGTCTGGTCTTGTTTGAAATGGAGCACATACAGGTGAACAGGATAATCATCCTTTTGCACGTATGCTGTATAAAAGTTTCTAGTGAAGAGACGAGCTAATAGTGTAATGCTGCTGTGAATTAGGCTGTCTTGCAGGGAGGGGATGAGGAGGAAGGGTGTGTGTATTGAATTCACTTGAATACCCCAGAAGATGCATTGTTCCAGATAAATGACCAAATTTGCCTGTTACAAAAACTCTCCAGCGTATGAGCTTGACATTTCAGCCAAGTGGTTAAGAAAATAGGGGCAGGAATTTGGAGGATGCAGTTAGATTTGGACTTGTTTGTTTTGTTTTGTTTTGTTTTTTTTTCCCTGGGGCAAGTGGGAACCCACAACTCCCCTCAGCTCGTCCTGGTTTGTGGTTGTCATCATTGAGCTCCTCTGGAATGAGCTTGCTGTTGATGCTGCACTGTGCACCGGAGTGCCAGGGCCACCTTCACCCCGAGGGACCCTGCAGAGTTTATTTATGCAAGTGCCAAGAGCCAGTTGATGATTCTTTGGGCGATGTGATGATGTGCATGTGCCTCGCTGCAGTGGCCTCCCAGGGAGCCTTGTGGTGCCCACTGCCAGCTGTGTCAGAGAGCAGAACATGGTGGGGTGAGAACCAGTGATAACTGCCTTGTTTATGTGGCTGTGACAGTGGTTGGTGACTTTCTTAAAGGACCTAAAAACGAGCCCGGTGTGGGGAAGTGACTTGAGTTTCTCAGAAATGTGTTCACCAGCTGCCCGGCCCGGAGGAGACACCACATGCACCGTATGCCCATTCCGAGTTGGCTTACTTTTCACTGCACCTCCTTCTAGCTTAAAAAAAATCCCCAAACCAGCAGAAGAAACCTTCCCTTTCTTAGGCTTTCAGCTGCATCACACAGTGAGCCCTCATCTGGATAACCCCAGGGCCGTGTGTGCTGTCTGTGGCTTTGTTCCCCAAGGCAGAAGTGCTTCCTGGGGTTGGCAGGCACCTCTGCAGCTGCTGAGGCAGGGAAGAGGAACAGCTCAACAGAGCAGCACTGCTCAGTGAGCAGATGTCTGTGAATCCTGCTGCCTGCTGTCTGAGAGTCCTGGGCCACGTGCACGGGGTTCCATCTCAGACAGCACAGGCCAGAAGTGCTCCTTGCTGTGATTTGAAAGCAAAGGACCAGATCTTCACCTGACATCAGTCACCGCCTTGCTCTGTTGCAGTCGGGCAAGAGTTGCTCTGTTTGGAAATTTGGGTCTGAGCTCATTAGGTCTGCTCTTGTGCTCACACACGTGTTTGTGCAAGGGCTGTTGTGGTGACTGCTTCATGGTGAGGCTGTGATCCTTCCTGCGTTTGAAACCACGTGTAACTCCCCTGGGTGGCCTTTTCTCCTTCACCCTTGGAGCAGCAGGTAGCTCTTGGCGGTGCAGGGCTGCCTTGGGCCAAGGGCTGGGTATACAGGGGAGGCATTTCTGACAGAATTCATAGGATCTGTGTATTCTGTTGTCTTGGGTTGAAGACAGGTATCTGCTGGAGAAGGCAGGAGCCTCCCTTATAAAGGGACAACACCCCAACTCCCCACATCTGTGAAGGGCTGGGTATGGAATCATGGAATCATAAACTGTGCTGGGCTGGAAGGGACCCATCGGCACCACTGAGTCCAGCTCCTGGCCCTGCACAGCACCATCACCAAGAGTCACACTCTGTGCCTGAGAGCATTGTCCAAACACTCCTTGAGCTCTGCCAGGCTTGGTGCTGTGACCACTGCCCTGGGAGCCTGTTCCAGTGCCCAAACACCTTCTGGGTAAAGAACCTTTTCCTGATATCCAACCTAAACCTGCCCTGACACAACTTCAGGCCATTCCCTCGGGTTCTGTCACTGGGCACCAGAGAGATCAATGCCTGCCCCTCTGTTCCCTCATGAGGATGTTGAAGAACCACAGAGCGGGAGGGGAAGCGTTTCCAACAGGAATTCATAGGATCTGTGAATGCTGTGAAGGGATGGGTATGGAGGGGAGGCATTTCCAACAGGAATTCATATGTTCTGTGGAGCCTGGATATGGAGGATGGGCATTTCCTCACAGAGCAGCATCTAAGAGCAGGGCATGACTCTGTTAGTCCTACAAAAATAAACATTCAGTTACAAACCTGTTTCTTATTCCTCCTCCAGATCCTGTGCTTTGCAGTGCCTTGACCCAGATACAGATGGCCACTTGCCCTGCTGGGGAGTTGGACACGTGGCTTTCTGGAGCCCGGTCCTGAGAAATCACGGTTATTTGTTCGCTCACAGCAAGGCCTAGGGCAGATTTGCTTTGTGTGGAGGTTGTGGACCACGAAGGGAGAACACTGGGGACGCTGAGAGAGCCTGCCAGCTCTTGTAATTATCTTGTAATAATTTGCTTGCGAGCTCTCTAAGCCCTGCTACTCTTTTTAGAAACAATAAAGTTTCTCTGGGAAGCAGCCACAGCTGTCTCTGTTTGGGGATGATTTGGAAAACTTCCCTTCTGCTCTGCAAAGCATAAACTACCAAAACAGGAAAAAATGACTGTTTTCTTGGGGAAGCCCTTTGGCTTCAGTGAACTCAGATTGAGCCCAAAGCTAATTCTCTAAGGAGTTGTGTGCATGAATTATTTCCAAAAATATAAAATGCAAACTAAATGGAATTCCTGAGCCAGGCTGATATTTTGTGGGGGAAATTGAACCCTTGAGACTGGTGATAAGGTCCCAGGAGGTCTTTGATTTTACGTGGGTGTACATGGACATCAGCTATGACTTTTAAGTAGAAGAGGGTAGAAGCTGGCCATCTCACTGTCCTTTTGGGGCATAGAGAGAAAAAGGATGCTCTTTAAATAAAATCTGGATTTTTTTTTCTTCCCCTGTGATGACAAAGAGGAAAGGTATGAGGGTTCAAAAGAGCTTGTAGAGCTGGTGAGGACAAAGGGCTAAAGTGATGCTTGAGATGGATTTTAGGGTTTGCAAGGGGCAGTGACCAGTGTGTGGATTGTCCTCAGTGGCTCTTGCAGTCAGGGACTTTCTTCAAGGCCCACAAAACCCCCTAAGACAATGAACAAATATAATGGGTATTTGTAGCTGCTGTCAGCCACTGCTGTGCTTCCAACAGCCCCTGCCCTGCTAATAGGTGAACAAATAGGGATTGAAAACTGAAATTAAAAGAAATATTTTTGTAAAAAAACCAAGAAAAACAAAAAAGACAGCTCTCTTACATCTTACATGAAAACTGACAGAATTAATTTTTACATGTAGGCAGCCTTGAAATTAGCCCTCCTGATCCCATGAATTTTGTTTTCTCCAAGTGGTTTTATTTTTTTTTTAATTTACAGTAACAATTGCTCTGAGAGTTTATTCATCTTGATCCCAGTCCAGGAGTGGTGCAATGTGATTTCCTCCTGTGGCTGCCACTTGCTGCGAAGCCTTTCGTGTCACTGTTTCCTGTTGACTCAAATGCTCCTTTCTTATCACGTCAAACGGAGATACCAGATCAGGCAGATTTCTGGGCAAAGCACAATAGAAAAATAGACATGTGAGGAGTTCAGCATTGGGACCTGTGAAAAACAATCCAGCTTCCAATTCCCACTGGTAGTCCCCAAGAAAGGAGGAGACACATAACTGACTCCTAAGTCAGGTCAAATTTGCAAGTGTGGGAGCTGTCTGCTGTTTTTAAGATTTACTTTTCATGGCCCCTTCATAAGTTATTTACTCAGTCTTACTCTTCTGGCTGCAAATTATCTTCTTTTTTTCTTCTTTCCTCCTTTTTTCTGTTCTTCTCCCTCTTCTCCCTCTTCACTTTTCTTTTTGTTTTCCCCTCTTCCCTTTTTTTTTTTTTTTAATTTTTATTTTTTAAACAGGATACCACTGTTTATTTTATTCCTTAATGATTCCGGGGAGAGTGGTTGGTCTTTGCAGTTTTGCAAGCTGTGATGGTCTTCCTTAAGAGTGAAAATGGAAGGCCTTGCCTGACTTTTAGATGCTTTTCCCCAAAGTTTGGTCATTAGTGCTGATTTTCCAAATGCCTGTTGTCAGCCCTGTAGCAGACCAGTGCACAAATGCTGCAATATAATGCAGTTGTGATACCCATCCTGCTCTTTTCTTCAGCAGCTCTGTGGGATTTCTGAATGTTGGGAAACTGGGCAGATAATTAACTGGACCTCCTTAAAATAAAAAATAAAAAAAGAAGTGGAGTAACCCAAAGTTTTGTATCTATGCTTGACCAGTGAAATGAGCCCATGAGTGGGTGTGACCATACAGCACGTGCAGTTGTACTTGCTCAGGTTTGCAGTTGGTCTGAAGCAGAAGAAGTTTTTAGCAAAAAGCTGCTAATTCCATGGCAGCAGTGATGTGAATTTTAAAATCAGCTGTTTTGGTGCTTACATGAACATTTGAGAAATAAGTAGTGTCTTTCTGTAAGCATCATAGTAAAGACAAGTACAGCCACAAGTCGGAGGTGCACCGTGGAGTTTTGCCTGCTCTGGAGAAGCTGGACAGACATGTTTTAAGACAGGAAGTGTTAATTTTGTTTCCCTGAAGGTGACCTTTAAGGAAAGAGTAGAAAATCCATGTGCGTTCACCTAAGTGCGTGCATGTTTATACAGGCATATGTATCACATACTTAAATACTCACACCATCCCTCACCAGGCTGCTGGTAAATTAAATTGCTTCCTGTCGGGGATCTGGCAAGAGGGATTTCTTTTTAAGTATGGGCTGGAGGAGATGCCTGGACAAGCTGGGCTAGATAAGCATGTGTCATGTGGAGAGATCAGCAAGGAAGGAGGTGGGAAAGAATAACAAGGAGATGTAAAAGCCGGCCTGACTGGCAAGGCAGAGGTGATACCTGTGCTGCAGCTGGAGGAACAGGCAGGCACAGCACAGCCAGACGGAGTTGAACCATCTGTGGTGAAGATGTGGCGTTCGAGGGCTGATGTGGGCTGAAGAGCCAAGGCTGGTGATGGGTTTGCACAGTTTGCTCTGCTCTGGCTCAGACTGCTGCCTAGATAAGCCAGCTCGGTGTCTGTCAGTGCCCTCTCATAAAGACAGAGTGAAACAATGAGGTGTTGTTGTTTATATGGACTGGAGATTGCATTCAGCACATGGCCTTGGTGCTGCAGTAGTGTTGTGAGAGTGCTGGGAGCAATGGAGAGGCTGCTCCTCAAATTCTGCCTCTGGTTTGGGGCCCTCGCTGCAGGAAGGACACTGAGGTGCTGGAGTGTGTCCAGGGAAAGAGCAGAGCTGGGCAGGGGTCTGGAGCACAACTCTGATGAGGAGCAGCTGAAAGAGCTGGAGGGGCTGAGATTGGGGAGGAGGAGGCTCAGGAGGGACCTCTCTACAACTGACAGGAGGGTGGGGCCAGGAGCGGGTCAGGCTCTGCTCCCGGGGAACAAGGGACGGGACAAGAGGAAACGGTCCAGAGTTGCACTGGGGGAAGTTTAGATTGGATATTAGAAACAATTTATTCACTGAAAGGGTAGCTAAGCTGCCTGGAACAGTCTGCCCAGGGCAGTGGTGGAGTCATCATCTCTGGAGGTATTTAGATGACATGTAGATGTGTGGCACTCGGGGATGTGGTTTAGTGGTGGGCTTGGCAGAGTTGGAGCACTGGTTGATGGTCTCTAAAGGTCTTTTCCACAGATGATTCTATGATTTAATGATCTTTACCTTCTGGAAGGAGCCCAGAAGGAGCTGTTGGGCAGAGCGCAGGCTGGCTGTGCAAAGCAAGCTGTCCTCATGTGTTACAAGCCATTTGCTTTCCTGCTCATGCCCACTGAGAAAAGAGGGAATTTCTGGTTGCTTTTCTTCTGCTGTGTGCATCTCAAGATGTTAATACCAGTAGTCATTTCAAGCTGGCTGGCTGCCAGAAAGTGGAGCACGACAATGCTTATCCTCTTAAACTTAGAGAGGGTTTAAAAGTAGCTTGTAGATAATTAACATCAGACCTGGGAAGAGGCTTGTGAGAAAGAAGGGCAAATATTACCATTAAAAGCCTGGCTCATCTGAGATGAATTCTGTGCCTGTTTCCCAATCTGTTTGTTCCTGATATTCAGAGAAAAAATTAAATACTTTCAGTATTTCAGAGAAATGCTGAACGTCCTGAAACAATTGCTGAGAGAAATTTTTGAACTGGGCTGCAACAATTACAGGGTTTATTTTTGTGATAAATCTCTGTGTCCTTCCTCTCATAATCAAGTGAATGCATGTGAAACCTCTACTCACTGTTGAGCACACAGCTTAAGCAAATGCCTCCCTATCTGTAGGCTTTTGCAAAAGCCAGAACAAAACCAAAAAAAAGAAACCTCAGAGACCAACAGCTGTGGTTAATGAACTGAGCTTTATCAAACAGGTTGCTTTTCTGCTCAGCAGAAGCTCTTATTTACACTTCATTGTTATCAGTTCCTCTTTGCCCAGAGGTGTCTGCAGGTTAATCAGAGGAAAGCTGGAACCTGAGGGCCCAAAAAGCAGCTGCCATGCAAGAGTATGGCAGGAAATCCCATCCTGGAAAAGAGCCTACATTCTCCAGAAATAATGTTGGGATATCCTTGAGACAGTGTTGTGCTGTTGTGGTGAAGCTGCACTCTGGTTATGCACATTGTGTTATGGAGCAGCTTTCCCCAGAGATCTGGGGGGTTTACTAGGGAGTGAGTGATTTTTTTTCATATTTCTCTTGTTGTTACTAGGGAGTGAGTGATTTTTTTTCAGATTTCTCTTGTGCCACTCAGCTCAGAGAGTACTGATGAAGGGGTATCATTCCCTGCTGATTGAGGCTAACATAATTCAGAGAAACCCAATGGGAGCTGATTACTGATGAGCACACACTTGCTAGCATGGTTAATCCACATGTGAACAAGAATCCATTTCACAAGTGGGGTCAAAACTTCTGGGAGGAGTGCAGGGCAAGGAGCTACTAACAGGTCTTCCTGGTATTGATTTGATTTTTCCTGAAAAAATCAGCCTTTCCCCCAGTGCACTCATGTTTGCTTCATGTGTTTTTGTTTGGGAGCTAATAGTTTCACTAAGATTTTGCAGGCCTGAGCGAGGGTGTGGTGTGTGCTGTTCATGTTTGTTGTGTTTGCCTGTGTGTAGGATCGCCTGTTCTTTGTGATGGAGTTTGTCAATGGCGGGGACCTGATGTTCCACATCCAGAAGTCGCGGCGCTTTGACGAAGATCGGGCCCGGTTCTACGCTGCAGAAATTATTTCAGCCCTCATGTTTCTCCATGGAAGAGGCATAATTTACCGGTGAGCTCTGTGTTTATTGCTTCCCTTTGTCTGAACCCCACAGCTGAGATGAGAGCTGGAGTTTTCTGCTCGAATAAAGAAGTGTCACTTGCTGCCCACCAGGAGCAAGTTGTTTGCTGGGATCACAGTACCTCCACATTCCCCCTGCACACTGGCCAACGTGCACCACTTTCCAGGAGGGAGTGAAATTTCTGGGCAAGCATTAAATGAAATCTCCCCAGATTTTCTGTGAGGTGAAAGTAAGGATGTGTTGCTTTTGCCACAGTGTGCCATGTTATTTCAAGGCTGCTGGTCACACCAAAGCATCTGCTTCCCTGCAGTGGCTGCTGTGTTTAAACTCCATCTATTTCACGTACCTATTCAGTGCCACTCAGCCACTAAAAGTGTTTCCATTCCTGTCATGGTCATACAGCAGGAGTTTTTCCTTCCTGTCCATGCCTGGCATCTTTGTGTTTGCAGCAGGACTGGAGCATTGTTGCCTCCACTTGAGGTCTCAAGGCTATTCTCAGGAAGCCATTTCCCATACATAGCTCTCCTTTGTTATTTGTCATTTTTCTGTACTCAGGGGGGCAGTTTGGTTATATTTTTTCCTTTCTGTGCTGCTGAAGCGCTCCCTTGTCAGCTCAAGCATAAAGGCATAGGAGCAGCCAGCATGGATCAGAGCCAGGCTGCCGTGCAGAGCCCTCCCTGGACCAGCATCACCATTTGACCAGCATCCTCCCTCATGCCCCAGAGCCAGAGCAAGGCCTCTTCTGGGATGGAGTAGGACAGCTGGAGCAGCGAGGTATTAGCACTGGGACACTTCAGTTGTGCAGAAAGGTTTCTTTCTGCCATACTTCACAGAACACCTCTGGCATCCTTGTGCCCAGAGCACTGGGGAGGAGGCTGTTGTTGTTTTCTTTGGAATGCTGTTACCTGGAATCCAGCAGCACAGCATGCATTTTTGAGCATGGTTTGCTGCAGCCCTGCTCAGTCCCACTTGTGGCATGCCAGCACTGCAAAGAATTATGTCAAGTCTCTCTTTTTTGCTGCTTGGTTCCGGTTGTACTGCTGGGACCCAGAGCTGGGTGCAGGATGGGAGCAGTTCCAATCCCAGTCCAGCTCTGTTAGTGCCGTTTCTGTGGGTTGGGCCAAATGTCATCTGATTTGGGACTTTACACAGTTTAACCCAGTCAGTAGGACATCCTCCCATGACAGATAAACTCAGGTTTGAACTCCCAAAAACCAGAATAGCTGAGGGATGAAGTGGCCAAAGGGCTGGGGGCTGTGCAAGGGGCACTTTCCTATCTGAAGGGGAGATGATAGGATCAGTCAAGTAAAAGCAGCTTCTCTGTCTCTTCCTAGCTTGAGCTCCAGTAAGAAACAGATGGTCAGGTGAGGACAGAGAATATTAAAATATTTTTAAGTATGAACTCACATGACATATATGGCACAGTGAAAGAGAGAAGGAGTGTCATTTTAATACTCTCCATGTCCTGGGAGCCTGAAGATGACTAGTGATATATTCCCTATGTATCAAGCTCCTAAAGCACAGTGATTATCTGTGTAGAATAGCAAATCTCCTTATTCTACAGCTGGATTTCAGTCTAATTCTTCCCTTGTGAATAATGCCAGCCGCTGAGGAGAGACCCTGCCAGATAATTACGCAAATGACATTATCCTTAAAATAATGACATCCAGTAGTTATTGTCAATCATTCAGCAGCAGAACTGGGTCTGTGCATAATGTAATGCCTTGTGCTTACAGCTTGTCCTGTCTGCCCCAGCCTGCTGCCTGTCACAGGGCAGGAGTAACTGATCCCTCTGGGTTTTGGCGCTCTTCAAGTGCTGCTGTAATTCATGATAGAAACAGGAGGAGTAACTGGAAAGCTCCTCGAACAACTGCACAGGCTTTGATCTTGTTGAGAAACTGGTTAAGCTGTGGAGTCAGGTAGCTTCAGCTGCAGGGGGCAGATCTGCAGGGGGATGGGTGACTTGGTTTCTTATAATTAGTTGAGGTTCTGGAAGATGCAAGAGGAGAGAGCTGCTGGCTGGGGCTGTACTGAGCTGAGATTGCTTCTGTCAGGTCACAGACATCAGGCTCTGGGAAGGCGTGTGCAGGATAGAAGGGGTACTCAGAATGGAATCACTGCATCTGTGTAAGGGAGTTTGGATCAGATTTTATGATAAGAATGTGAGTGCTTGCTTAGGGAGCAGTGGGCAGAGACACCAGAAATAGCCTGACCAGAAAGGGTTTTACCACAAGCTCTTCAAGGTGTCTTCTTTCTGAGTTTCCAGGGTCAGTGGAAGAAGAGAGCTGCTGGCCTAGAATATTCTGTATCATTTGTTTTTTGGTTTTTTTTCTGGGCTTAACTTATCGATACTTTATTTTTCCTTGCTGTCTTCAAGACTGAGCAGTTCAGGAAAGAATCTGCATTTACCAGTGCAATGAGTTAAGTTGCATTTGCCACAAGTGCTGCCAAAAGCTGTTTTCTTTTCTTTGAAATGCTAGAGAGGTTTGAGAGACAGCACTGAAAGTTCATCAAGAAGTGGCTGAAGCTTGTCATTGTAGCCTGGCAGGATGGTGCTGGTGGCTGCTAAATTAGATGTTCTCCGATTCCTTTTTCAGCCACACACAAGCAATTTTAAATAGCTGTAGAGCAATATTTTTGCAATTGCTGCTGTAAGTCTCTGAGAATGGGGTTCTGAGGCAGATTATGCATTTTGGCTACATGTGATTTTTAATTTTAAAACTGGGCTTACAGCTGGATTGGTTCTCTCATGGGATGGTTTTCACAATTCAACTGAAATTTTCAGTGAGTTTGCTCCTCATTTTGAGGAAACTCCTTTTTTGTTATGAGGCTGTAGCCAGAATAGGAGTCCTGTAAACATACATTGTATATATTTGGAGCTCTTTTTAAGAGAGCTTTCAGTTTCAAAAACCTTTCTTTTTTCCTCTTCAGTTGCAGCACTACAGAGGAGAGATGGCTTTCTGGCCTTATCAAGGAAAGGTCTCTGTCTTGCCCTGAGCTGAGGTTTAGCTATCAACTTAGCAGCACCTATTTATAGTTGCTTCCTGGAAAAAAAAAAAAATTAGCAAGTACAGTGGGGTTCCTTAGCCCATCCTACAGGAGAATGCATCCAGACATGAAAACAATCTTTTTACATGTCACATCACAGTGTATTATGCACCCCTAAGCACAGAGGAGTAGGACAGGGATGTATTTGGGATCAGCTCGTGCTGGGTGCTGCCAGAAAAATGTTAGGTAATAATCATGGTTATTATAAATAATATCTTGGCTCACAGGGCCATATTTGTGCGCTGCTGCTTTCCCTGAGATTATTTCTAAGGGAAATAACTGTGCTGGGCTCTGTTGCAGATAGGCAGGTTGGCTTGTCATTTTTTCTAATGGCTGTGTGTGCTATTTTTCTTGAGGCAGCTCTTGCCGACTTTCACTTTCCAGTTCAGCAGTTCCCAGGGTAGGGGAAGCATATTTTGGCTTCTGTGCATGCCAGAAACAAAACAAAGCAGTGTATCCGAGCAGAATTAGATTGCACAGTGGCCTACTCAGTACAAGGGAGCTGATCCACTCACAGTCTGCTAAAAAGCAAAGAGACAGTGGATGACTAAGGGTTTAGTTTAAAAGCAGGATGTTTCCTTCTGTGTAGCACTACTGTAAGAATGGCTGGTCTGCCTGCTGCCCTCAAATTCAAACCTTGGCACAGGCTGATGTACAGCTTTTGGGGTGGGTGGATCCACGTGCCAAGGTCACCTACTTGCATGCTGAGGACAAATGCAAGTATTTCCTTAAATTTGGTTGTTGTGGGGGTTGGAATTTTGTGGAGGAGGGGGCTTTGAGGTTTACAGTAAAATACAGTAAGACCTTTCTAAAGGCAACATAAAGCAGTCAGCCCAGCCTTAATTTCTATGACAGACCTTTCTCTTTCTCTGCAAATATGCCTCACTAGCAGGATGCCTGGGCTGAGAGGGTTTCATAACACCCCTCCCCTACCTGCAGGTGTAATACAGCATGCAGGACACGGTGTCAGCTGTGCACCCTGTACTTCAGTGGTGGTTTTGGCAGCCTGAGGTGTGGAGTTGGACAACAGGGACCCCTCCATGGCCCAGCTCACTGCGTGGCACAGCACGGGGGCAGATCCATCCTTAAGGCTACAGGTGGTGTAACATGGAGGTAACAAAGCTGACCAGGAGCCAGAGGAGCGAAAAGGCTGGTGAAAATGACTGGTTATTGACTGGCTGAAAAACCTTGTTTTTATCCTGAGGGCTCGTGCTGGTCGGCTCATTTCACTGCCTTTGTGTCTGTATTGATGTTTCTAATGCAACTGACCCCTCAGAGATGTTTGGGCTCTGCTGGTGTCCTGTCACACCTCTGGATGTGGGAGGGTGTGCAAAGAATCCCTGTGCTCTGGTGTGGTGGTCCTGTGACTCAGTGGTGTTTAGTAGGATCTGTGGTTCTTTTGGAGGATAAAAGATAATTATGCAGTTATCCAGATGAGAACATGCTCTGGCTCTTGGGGAAAAGGAGATAAGCATATTCACAGGCAGTGTTCACTCCACTGTGTGTTACCTGAGAGCATCTCCTCAGTGTGTGGGGGATTTCTTACCACAGGGAAAAACTTTCTCCTTTGGGATCTGGAAAGATTGCTGGGTACTGGCCTGGTCTCTGAAATCATCCCCTTTCCTTGGTGGAGGAGACCCATCAGGTCTGCAGCTGTGTGTCTCATGACTGTTGGCTTTTATAGGGAATGGGCTTTTTGAGACAGGTTAATGCCCTGCCAGTTCAAACAAAGGCCTGTGACACTTGAAGGAAGCTTTACATAAGCCTTTTATGGAGACCAGTTTTGCTGGAAAGACTCCTGTTAACTGAAACAACACTAAGGTTTCTTTCAGCAAAATCAATTAAAAATTACGTGCTGAAAACAGAAGCTGAATGCCTTTCCTAATTACATACAGCCACTGTTAACAGAGCAACTTTTATTAGTGTGCTGTTTGCCTTTTTCATGGGCCAAGACAATGTAGACATGGGATTCCTCATGTTCACTCTTTGCTGTTTTTTGGTTGTTGGTTTTTTGTTTGGTGGTTTGTTGGTTTGTTTTTGTTTGGTTGTTGTTTGGGGTTTTTTTTGCAACTGGTGATTTTGTTTATTCTCATCTCATGCCCTTTTTCACATCTGGAGCCAGATTTTGTTTCCCCTGAAGTCAAGGGGCTTTCCCCAGGGAGGTAAATGAGCAGCTGAACTGGATCTGTGGCTGATAGCAGCAGTGCTCTGCAAGGCAAACTGCCTGGCTGGGGGGCTATCCGGGGATTACTGGTGGTTTGCTTAGGTGCTGTGCATAGATTGTTTTCTTGGCAAATAAAGATAAGCCTTTGGTTCAATGAGGTGTTTTTAAGCTTTTCTGAAAGACCTTATAGCAGCCTGGAGGGCTGACAGCAACCTTCTGATACCTAAGAGTGATTTACAGCAAGGCTGGAGAGAGACTTTTTGCATGGGTATGTGATAAGACAAGGGGGAATGGCCTTAAGCTGAAGAAGGGTAGATTGAGGTTAGAGGTTAAAAAGGAGTTCTTTTTGTGAGGGTGCTGAGGCCCTGGCACAGGTTGCTTAGAGAAGCTGTGGCTGCCCCATCCCTGGCAGTATTCAAGGACAGGTTGGGCAGGGAAGGTGTTCCTGCAGTGGGGGTTGGAATCTTTAAGGTGCCTTCCAACCCAAACTGTTCTATTGCTCAGTGAAAGTTTTTGCTTGAATGTGCTACAGTCGATGCCTCTGAAGGTAATCTTTGCTGATTTGATGTATTCCATGCCTCTCTTCCCCATGGATTCAGTTGTGTGGGCAGAGTTGTTTGCGTCTAAGGAAAGGGTGGGGACAACCAGTGCCAAAATGGGTGTGTCTCCAGAACCTCAGCTGTGGGATCTGTTCGCTGTGCCTTCAAGAGCTCTGTTTGGAGAGCTCTGAGGCTTGGTGCTCTGTGGGATTGGGATCCCAAAGACCTAAGTGGATATAAATGTAAGCAGAGCAAAATGAAGGATATGCTGGATTCTGAGAGCAGCAGAAGGGATGAAATATAAGCTGATTATCTGGTGAATGAGTGAAGCAAATCAGCTAAAAGCTGCAAACTGGCACAGAATAGCCCACCAGCAGTCCCATCCTTACAGCAACTGCTTAGTGTAGAAGAGGAATTTTCATGCTGGAGTCTCTGGAAATGCTTCATTCAGCTTTAGAAAACATAAAGGGATGTCTCTGAGGGTCAGGAGTGTAGTCATGTCTGTGGCTATCTTATCTGACAGTCAACAGCTCGTGTAGACTGATTTGTGCTTCTGGACAGTGCATCTTCACAGAGTTTTCCATTCAGATGTGGTTGTTGCATGCTTGTGAGATGGGCTCTTTACAGCCTCTGGCATGCAGTGCTTAAAGGGTTGTTTCTTTGCACTTGATCAAATGGAAAGTGCAGAGAGGAAAAAAAAAACCCAGCCTCTCACGTTTCCGTGTCATGTTTAATCAGTCAGAGTGCAGGACAGTTTAGTCCTGATTTACAGTTATGCTTACGAAGAGCAGTCCTGTTTGGAGATCCACATATCAGATCTCTGTGCCCCATTGACTCCACTGTATATCGTCTGTGAACTCTGGTGGAACTTTCCACATGACTAAGGACTACTGAATAGCCTACACAAGTTGTTGGCTCTGCTAGTGTCTACTTTTCCTTTATGGTTATTTAAAGGGACTGATTTGAAACCTGCAAACCCTGCACATAATGAGTTTGTCTAAATCATTAAAAAGCCCAGCTCGAAGGGGCCTCAAGAGTTTGTGTAGTTCATCCACCTGCCCCGAAGCTGGAAAACCTTTGCCTGAATGCCAGTCTCTCATACTTTCACTCTTTTTTGGTGTAGCTGCTACATTTGCATTTAAGAACAGGTGAACTCTTACAGGCACAGACTCATTTAGTGAATGCTTGCCGTGAGAGCTCGGTGTTGTTTGAGAATCCTGGTGCTGGTGCAATAAAAATAAGCAGTACTGCTCATCTGTGCAGGGGATAAGTGATTAAATGTGGGTTGTGTTCTGGAATTCCTTTTGTGACTAATACATCCTCATGGAGGCATTTCACAATTAAAGAGCATGCAGATGCAATTAAGAAATAGCTGTGTGTAACAATTACAGACAAGTTTGCAAAGAAACCAGAATTAGGCTAAATCTTTAAGTCCCAGAGCACTGGGGAATATTTAGACTCGAACTTTTGAAACTAAGAAGCTTTTCTACAAACATGCTGGTTTTCTGTCTTTCCTGCTCTCTTCATTCTATTTTAAAAGCATAAAGATCATCAGAAGGAGAAAAACATAAAAACTGAAATATATTTTATGTTACTTAAAATTTATTTTTAAAAACTGCCCCTAAACATTATTCTCACATTTTTAGCCAGAACTTCTCATCTGACTTTTAATATGCTCCCTGATACCAAGGGCATTCAGGTATATGATTTCACAAATTTTGAAAACATTTGCTCTTAGATCTCCGGAATTGCCCAGCGTTAATCCAGTAATTTTATTGATCTTTGTACCATTTTCAGAACGAGGAAGCTTTCAGTGCCACTCACTGAGAACATGAGCCCTAGGTTGGCATTAGGGAGGCTGTTATATATAGCTGGGGAAAAGGTCTCTCTGTCAACCTTAATAAATGTTTCGTACAACTTCTTGAGAGAAGGATTATGCTGACAAAACGCTGTTGCATCTGCTCCTCTGACTTGCTGAAATGGAAGATTTCTTGCATCACAACGTGTTGCAGTGAGTGAAGTTGCTGTATTTGTGAGGGACACAGTGAGAGACTCTGTGTTGAAATATTTGGCCTGCAGCAACAGCTGTAGTTCTCCAAGGAGAATTTGACTTACTCTTTTAGCTGCAGCAAGATTGGCACCTGATGTTTCCTTGGTCAGTAATCCCAGTGTTTAGATCTTGCTCTTTATGCTGGGGAGCAGGTGGGTTACTCTGCTTTTATGCAAGCAGAGGAATTTTGTGAAGCAGCTTTTAATATGAGTGGTGCAACATTGTCATACTTTGTCTATAGATTCTATTTCAGAGCTGCCTGTAGTGGTACAGATCTAAACTAAAAATAATAACACCATGGAAAATTTCAGCTCTGACAGGGTAGTGCTGCAGTAATAATTGTTTTACAATTCAGAATTTCAATGGGACAGAATTCCCTCTTCTGCCAGGGGTACAGAAGAGGGGCACAGCTTTGTTTCTGCCCTCTGAATGCCAGCTGCCCTGATGCTGGGGCTTGTCCTTCGCTGCTGGTGCAGGCCAGGCTGCTGCTTATGGGGCCCATTCTCATGGAGCAAGGGGAAAGCATTGCTCATCATTTCGCCTCTGAGTCATCGCACCTTTGCTGTTAATAGGATGGAGAACCTCCCCTTTTACGAGGCTGTTCCTTGAGGGCACAATTTAATCTTGGAGTTGTATTACCTGGTTATTATTCCACTGAAGCAGTGGCAGTATTCCAGCTGACAACAATGGAAAGGGGAGAGCAGGCCTTCAAGTCTCAACCATGTACAAATGTGATATATTCAGAACACATGCAGATCCTCCATTTTCTGAGCTGATTTCTTCTGAATCAATTAAAGTTTCACAAGCACGATTTATTATTAACATCCAGAGCTGCTTTCACAAATCTCTCGGCAGCATGGAAGGGGAGTGCTCATGAATCAAGGAAATTGCTTCCAAGTAGGAGAGGTTATTTACTAGCTAAATCCCCTATCCAGGCACACTGCCACAGCTAAGTCTGTCCAGTAGGATGTGTGTGTCCACGTCTGAAGCATTTCTGATCTGAAGCATTTTTGTCATGGTGCCTGGCCAGAGTGGGTCGTGACAACTTTGGTTGCTGGAAGAGGAAGGGGGATGGAGGAGAGGGTAAATTGGGAAAAGCAGGGTTAATTGTAGGGTAGCAGGGGGACATTTTGCCATGTGCAAACCTTTGTGGCAGCAGGGGCAGAAGGAAGTGCTCCCTTCAGACTCTCCAAGGACATTCCTGTCAGCCACCATGGGCTGTGGTGGTGAGGCTGCCGAGTGTCTCAGTGTCCAGACTCTGTGGCACTTATGCTAAGTCTGAGCTGCTGTGTGACATTTAGCAAGCAGGCTTTGGGTTTTCTCCTTCCCTCTCTGGATCTTGTTACGTTCCTTTTGACATTTACCTGGGCATGGAAATGTAGCAGGGTCCCGTGTCCTTGTTGACTCATGCCTAAAAGCTTAATTAGTGTGCTTTGTATTTTTGTTTGTCAGTATCTCTTAACCATAAATTGAGGAATTGTATGCTTATCTGTGCTTGGGGATTTTGACACAATCTTATCAACTTAATGTAACCTTTGACATTTCCTGCACCTTCTCTTTTTTTTTTTTTATTTCCTTTATAACCTTCCTAGCTGGAACTCCCAACTCCAGTATTACTCATATAATTCCTCATATATTTTGAGCAGTAGCTTGGAACTTGATGCCCAAACAGCAGCTTTACAGCCAGAATTTCTACCTTCAGACCCTGTTGAGCACAGAGGGAGCAAAAACCTTGGCAGCTGACCCCTGCTTCTTGCTGCTCTGTCCAGCCTTGATAAATGAGAAAGCCAAGGAGAAGCTGTGGTTCCTGCCAGCTGGCCAAGCTCCCAGAGAGACAGTCCACCCACTGGGAAGGTCACAAGGTGGCTCTGCCCGGCCACTCCACCCTTGCAGCAGCACGGAGCGTGGAGCCAGAGCCAGACCTGCCAGTCCTGCTCCTGCTGGGGCCTCTCTGGGGCCAGGGCCACCCCCCACAGGAGGGTGACAGCTCTCGGTGTCCTTTGTGCTGCTTGGGATGCAGCAAACCACGGGAGGTTCAGGCAGTCAGCTCATGCCTCACACTGCAGAGTTAATTTTGAAGCTGGAGTGGCAGCTGATCTGCTGGTGGTAGGTTTGAGATAGGACTGGTCCAACTCCCACCTGAATTGATGGGTTTTTTCCCCTATCCTTACACAAAGAGAAAATGCTCAAATAAGTCTTTGTGGCACCATATCTGTTAAATAAATTTTGTTTATCAGTGACTGACCCCCTTGAAAGATAGTTCCCTGTCTCCTTTCAAAAAAGGCAATGCTAAACTGTGCTGCTTCTTGGAACTCATGAAGTTTTGGAAATGAGCCAGAGCAAAGGGAAACCACCTTTCAAACCCCTAAAGGCACAGGTTATCTGTGGCTTGAGTGGGCTGGAGTGGAAAGTCTCTGTGTCCCAGATCCCTCTACACTCTTTTGATCTTGTGAAATTGCCCTGCTCACTCAAAGTGATGACTGCCCTGGGCAGGGATAGCCCCAGGGGAAGGACAGCTATTAGGTGTGATAAAATTGATGGGAAACTATCTTGCAGCCGGCCCTATTTACTGCCCCTCATCATCTCCACTCAGAGCTGCCTTGGGTCCTTCAGGATTGACAGCTTTCCCAAGAAGAGTCAAGAGAAGTTCCTGCCAGAACTGTTGGGTGCTGCTTCCCAGCATCAGTCTGTGACATCTCCAGGAAGCAAGGCAGCAAATGGCAAATATTGCCAGTAAGCTGATATTGGAATGGGGGCACATGGAAGAGAGAGCATGGTCTTTGGAGGTCTGGCTGTTCCCTGTGATAAGTTAAATGTGGTTTGGAGTATTGGGTATCTCACATTTTGTCGTGTCTAGGACAGGGTAATTGAAGTCACTGTTCAACTGCCTGAGAGCCTTCCCTACTTTGTCTTCGCTGTCTTGCAACCAGGCTCATGCTGAAATTCTCCACCTCTTCTCCAGGGAAGCTCCTAATATTTCCAAGTCTTTGCTCTGCCTGTGTCTTCCCTGGGACCTTGCTGTGGTTTGGGGTTGTTAAGGTTTGTTCTCCTGTTCCCTGGGGAACGCAGTTAAAAGACAACTTTCCTTCAGTAGAGCTGGGTTCTAGAAATAAGCTCATCATTGCCATACAATCCCTATTTCCCTGAAGCCCAGAGTATGTCAGGGCGCCTGCAGCCTGTGGGTGTAGCACAGGCACCGCTTGCTCCCGGGCTTTCTTTGGGCTGTGCTGGCACAGCCATGCACAGCGCTGGCCAAGTGAGTGTCTGTCCCAGCGCTGTTATGTAACTAGGAATTTCAACATTAATTACCTGTCTTGGCTTTGGGTTTCATTCTGTCTCTCCAGACACCAGAATGAGTCTCAGAAGATTCAGCGTGGCTTCCGCAATCAAAACAAACAAAGTTTATTTCACAGGCTTTGCTGCTTTCTGCCAGGAGCATCCACTCTTCTGGGACGTTTTCCCTTTGTTTCCCTGCCACTGAGGAGGGACAGCAGCTTTTCTGGAGATGCTGCTGAGCATAGCTAACATGCTCAAGTATTTGAGCTGCAGGGAGGCTGGCACTTCCAGTCAGGCCGATTAAAAGGGAAAAATTAACATTTCCCTTTGCTCTCAGCCACCTTCCTGCATTCTGAAGGGCTGGAGGAGGGAGGGATGCCACCAGGGCTGTAGAGGTTGGCTGGGACAGAAGTGTGTGCTGGGCCAGAGGTATCTGTGTGGATCATGTTCTGCCTAATGGCTTTCCTTCCCCCATCTGAAGTCATTAATGCTCGTTAAGCCAGGATGGAAACAAACCCAAACAACAACAGTCTACAAAATAATTCCGTCACTCCTGACTGGTTCTTTTTTTTCCTTCAGTGAAGCAATTAGTCTCCTGTGATCCCATTTTTAGCCAGACTGGAAACAACCAGCTGGACAATAGTGAATTCCTCTTCTGGCAGAGCAGTCATCAGATCTGCTCCCTGATGGGAAAGGTGAGGCGAGTTCCCTTGCCTGTCTCTAGGGGAAGAATCTCCCTGCAGAAATTCCTGTGCCTTGCTGAAAGCCCTATTTTTGTGCAGCCTCTCCCAATGAGTCACAGCCTCTGGCTCCCTGGCTACTCTGAGAGCGCTCAGTACCCTGGGTTTTCTGCCAGCCCACTGCAGGGTTAACCCCTCTGTGGTTTTGCTCTCATGCGTGTGCAGCCCGTCCCACTCACTGGCTGATGATGCCAATTGTGGGTGCCAGAAAGTCATGAAGTAACTTGTGGTTTGCACCAACAACAGAGCTGTGTAGACCTCGCTGGAGGTGGGGTGAGACTTTTCCAGTCTCAGTGGTGCTTGGTCCTAGAAATGGCTCAACTTGATCCTAGGAATGCTCAGCCCATGCTAGGGGACAGTGCTGTGGAGCAGCAGAGTGTGATATGAGCAGGGCCTGGCAAAATTGGGGGTGTGTGATAGGGAAGAGAGGGGCTGGCTGAAGTCACTGAGAGCCACCTGAACAGACTGCCCAGAGAAGCTGTGGATGCCCCATCCCTGGAAGTGTTCAGTGCAGCCTGGAGGGGGGCTTGGAGCAACCTGCTCCAGGGGAAGGTGTCCCTGCCCATGGCAACTGGGTTGGAATGAGATAATCTTTAGGGTTTCTTCTAACCACAACCATTCTACGATTCTCTTCTATGATTTCCTGAAGTCCTGTGTAGCACCACAGAGCTGTGGGGGGAGCTTGGCCAGAGCTTCCCGGGAAATGTCTCCATTCCTGTAACTGCTTGTAACATGAGTAATGTGACAGGGCCTTGCTCTTGCCTTTGAGGTTTCTGTAGGCTCTGGGGAAGCACTGGGTTCCCCCTGCTTTGCTGCAGCTCCCTGCCAGGTGTGCAGCACCCTCACTGCCCTGAAAAGCATGGATGGGACAGGGTGAAAGGGCAGATGCAGTTGGAGAGCCCTGTGGCTGTGCTGCTGCAGGAAGAGACCTAAATAACCAGAAAAAGGGATCTTGCTGTCTCTAGGTTCTGAAAAGCAGCCCTGGTGCCACCTTAGCAGCTGGGCAGTGCTGAGCCCTGAACACTTCCCTTTCAAGATGCAGGAAGGCTCTAAGCCCAGATCCATGTTTTACCTCATGCACGTGAGGTAAAAGCCACAGGGTTTCTAGTCAGGTGCCAGGAAAAGCTGCAGCTGCCCAGAAAAGGGCAGCTGAGGACAGAGGGGAGCTCTGCTCGCTCGGCTGC
Organism: Bombycilla garrulus; assembly: GCA_013400315.1. Taxonomy (NCBI): domain Eukaryota; kingdom Metazoa; phylum Chordata; class Aves; order Passeriformes; family Bombycillidae; genus Bombycilla; species Bombycilla garrulus. The sequence goes on from VXBU01008198.1 coordinate 937,544, forward strand.
TGGGATTAAGAGCGGCTCACGGCGTGTTTGAGTCATGTGTCACCAGCGCCGCAGCCCTGACTCCTGTGGAATGAAGGTGCCATGCGGGCACCGGAGCCAGCGGGCTGTGCAGTGCTTCTGCTAGAGATGGAAAACCAGGGTGGAGAAACACTTGGCAGAGAAGTCTGCCAGGCAGGCTCATCTGGGGATGTGTGGGTCAAGTGTTTCTGCCTCTTCCCTGCAGCTTGGATCAGCTCTGCTGCACCCGAGCATCAGCCTGGGTGTCGGCTGCTCCCGCTCCGTGCCTGGGCAGAGCCGCCTTGGCTGCTGAGGGACGGGAGGCTGTTGACAAACACCCATCCTGTTGGGTGTTCTCTGTTTTGAGTCATTCCAGCCATGGTGATGGTTGCTGGTGGTGCCAGGAGTGCCGGCAAGCGTTGCGGTGGGGGCAGCAAAACAAATGCCCGAGGGTTGAATTCCAGGTGGGTGTGGAGATGTTCCGGTGTGGCTGTGGAGGTGCAGGCATGTGCAAGGGAAACTCAGGGATTCAAAACCTGCTGCGCCAAATTAGGGATTGGCTGGAGAGGAAGCAGGATGGGTTTGAATTTGTATCACTGTGGTGCTTCCCAAGCCACCACAGGGACAATGGGAGGTGGAGTAACCCAGTGTTTAAAAGCTGATTCCAAATGCTCTTGGACATAACCTTGATGGGAAAGCAGCTGCTGTGTTGTGGTGTGGTTGCTTTCCTGTTAACAGCCCAGGACAAAGCTCACTTTGTGTGCAGTACCCACACCGCCACCCCCCAAACAGTGTCCTGTGCTCTCACAGCCAGGGGAGCATTTCAGGTACTGTGGAATCATTCCTCATGCAAAACCATGGAGAAGTTTGCAAACCATTTGTGAAGTAAAGCATTGTGGAGTGTGTTTGAGAACAGAGATGGAGGAGAGGTAAACCTACAAATTGTCCCCGAAGTGCAGAGAGGACATGGGCCATCTGTTGCTCCATGTCTGCAAATCCATCTAGAAAAGTTCCAGGAGTTCATTAGCTTTAATGTGTCTATTGAGGGTGATGCATTTCAGCATGTGGTTATTAAAATAATGCCCTTTTTACTCCTTTTTCTCAGGACAGTAGAGTCATTCTGCTTTCCCTGAGCCTCCATGGTTTTCCATTAGTCCTCAATCAATTATTTATTCATGGAAGAGTATCTGAGAGCAGCAGTACTTGACTGTGGAGATGAGTTTGAAGTACTTGATGGCTGAACCCACTGGAATTGTCAATAACATTAAGAACTGCTTTCCTGCCACAAAATAAAAATATAGCCTTGTAGGTGGAGAATGCTAAACTTTGATGAGGACATGAGCTAAAAACCAGTGCACTTTAGATGTCACCTGGGTGTAACTTCAGTGAGCACAGACAAAGAGTTTTTTGAAAATCACCTTGCCTTCAGGTTAACTAACTTTTGTATTGTGATAGAAAATATGTATTGTTGTGCACTTCTGGCCTGTGTTGTAAACATGGGAGATCTAGATAGAAAATCTGTAATTCTGAGTTTTGATCTGATGTGGTGTCTCAGCAAGAGGCACCAAGGTTTTTGCCTGATGTTTCTTGTCTCCCTATGCTAAAAATAAGTTTTGGTGGGGATTTGTGGTGTCTTCTTCCCAACCAAAGGGGTTTGTAAGCAAGACATGGTTGGAGCCTGTGTAAGCAAGAGGCACCTGATGGCTTCAGATCTTCCACAGCTAAAAGAGTAAAATCTGAATATGCCAGGAGGGATATTTCCAGATAGACACACAGTACCCTGGGTATCCTTCTCCACCTTGCAGAGGCCAAAAGGACTTGCAGAGACTTGATGTGAGAATATGCTAAAAAATTCAAGGGCTGAGCAGTGTAAAAACAGACTTTCCTCATTCATGTCCCATTTCTATTTTTTTTCTTGATGGGATCAGTGGAGACAGTGCTTATTTCATTTTCATTTGCTTAATACGTAACAGGAACCGGGCAGGTGGCAGCTCCTTGTGCCTGGTAGCGTTGTCAGGTGAGCATCACTTGACTCCTGCTCTGAGTTCCTGCTGCTTTACCAGCAATCAGGCAGCACTAAGGCACCTAATTTGGGAACTTTGGTAGCCGTGTCAGCTGGTGAGTCAAACGTAGAGGGCATGAAGTGGCTTGGGAAAGCATCTGTTCCCCTGTGCCAGCTGAAGAGGCAGCCTGGGAGGGTTATTGCCTTGATGTGATGTGGGGATAACACCAGCCAGCATTGCTGAAGGGCAGTTTGGGGTCTGTTGGATGCTGTGTAGCATTTGGGGTGACACATTTGGGGATCTGGTCTGTCCCTGCTGGCCTGGCACAAAGGTCAGTGTCTCTGCACGCAGGCAGCCTGGGAGGAGTCAGAGTGGGAGTGCAGAGAGCTCAGCGTGCCCAGCCAGGAATTCCACCTGGCTCTGCCCTGCTTATCCAGGATCCTTGGGCTTCACTGCAGCTCTGGGTGAATCACCTGGAATGAGTGAGTAACAACAGTAATTCACATGAAATGAGAAACTAAATCTTGGGATAATGACCCATATTCTAGGCTCCTGCAAAAGCCTCTTCCATTTTATATTTAAGTGATTGTTGTGGTCAAAAGCAGAGAGATCAGAGCAGTCAGAAAAGCACTGTTTGCCCGAAGGTTCCCTGGAGTCTTAGAAAAAAAAGAGCCAATTATATCAATGATGGTGTCAGTTTGTTTTTTTAAGAAACAGCATTTCCTTGGAAATTCGTTCATTTATTCCAAGGGGAACCAGGCAGAACCCCCTCCTGTGCAGCAGTGGGATGGCTGTGTGCTTTGTGCCCACAAAGTGTCACTAGCAGGGAAACTGTTCTTTTGCTCTGTGCATAAAAATTCAGTGCAGATGGTGAGATTTTCAAAAGCAGCCATGCTGGGCCAGCACGGATGCTCCCTCAAAAGTTAATAGTAAGTTTGGCAGTGGAAATCTACAGGCCAAAGCAAGGTGCTTTTGAAAATCCTATCTAAAAATACAATACTCCTGCCTTCAAATTTGTTTATTCCATTATAGAAAGGAGATTAGCACCTATAGCCTTAGCTTTATAAATCTGGATCTGTAATTCAGAGCCTTAATAAGGTTAAGTAATTTTTTTTTTCTCAGAGCTTATTTGGGAATTGAGTGAACTTGACAGGAGTTGGTTTTTTTTTTCACTGATTTCCCTGGATTTAGAGTTAGGCTCAGAGCACAGTGAACCTTACCTGTATCAGATGAATGTGGAGAAGTCTGCCTGACCAGATTTACAGGTTCCAGGCTGGAGTGTCCTTCCCACAGAGCCCTGCTGGCACTGCCAGTACCAGCACAGGTTACAGTGCCAGAGGCAGTCTGCACACAGCATCATCCTGATGGAGAGGGCCACCTTTATTTTTATTTTATTTGATATTTCTAGGAGCGAAATATTCCTCCTAAGACTGGAGTGTGGGGAGGGTGGATTCATGGCAGCTGTGGGATGAGCAGGAGTCGCTTTGGTTGGACTGCTGGCTCTTTCCCCCAGGGCAGGCTTAGTGGCTCACGGTGAAATGTGGACCTGTGGCTGTGTGCTGGGGGAAGGAGGAGCCTTCTCAGCAGCACAGGCCAACCCTGATGCTACCAGGACAGCTTGGAGCTGGGACAGGGCCTTCAGCAGCTCTGTGGTGGGCTGTGGGCAGCTGGTGGTGACTAATGCTGGATAACTCTCACTCCATCTTGCAGTGTTGAGACCCTGCTGTGCTGTGGGCACGGACCTGATTTAGTTTTAATTCCCATATCAGGCTTTGAATCAACATTGATCTATTTTTGTCAAAGTGACACAAGAGGCATGTGCTTTTTAACATCTCCCAGCTCCATCAGTCCCCTGTTTCTTTTTCCTGCATTTGGGTCTTGAGTCTGTTTTGTGCCTCCTGTGAAGGCTTCAGGCAAAGGGATGCACAAAAAGAAGCATTGTGGTTGGTTCTTTTTTTTTTTTTTTCTTTTTTTCTTTTTTCTTTTTTTGCCTTCGGTGCTGGGCTCTTTTTCTGGCAATGGTAAAATAGGAGCTCTGTTGGGAGCAACTCAGCAAGTAATGTTTCAGGGCCAGCAAATTCCAGTGTTGGTGCCCAGTGGGACTGAGGAGTCTATCACAGGACGAGACTGGCAGCTCATCCGGAGAGGGAACGCGTGGCATCCATACCAAAAGCTGGACACGAAGCCTTTTTCAGTCCACCTCTCCCCTTCCTGCAGTGAATGGGAGGACAGTTCCTCTGGGATTCAGGGAAACACTTCAAGTGTTGCCTCTCTTTCCTGACTAGAATCCCACATAGAAGTGCAGCAAATAATACATAGGTTATATATAAGTATTTATGAAAAAATGCACGCACACCAGTTTGGATGTATACATCTCTTAGAGGGATTGTGCCATCTTTGGGGTTACTCCAGTGTGGTAACCTCCAGCACGCCTGTGTTTCACCAGTAATGCTCTGGCTCATGGCTGCCCCATTTCACACGTGCCCCTCATGTCTTTTTGCCCTTGTAAAGCTGCCTTTGGGCACTGTCATCAGCCCTCTTCGAGCTGCTGTGGCTGTAACAAAGGGGAAGCTTGTAGGTGTGCCTGACCCCAGAGGGACTCAGGGCACCTGTGAGGTCCCACTGGATCTTCAACTGCAGCGTGGGGGAAGCTCTGTGATTATCTCTTGTGGTATGCCCAGGGTTTTTAGTCTCTGCCTTTATACTTGGGCCTAGCACTCTTGTTTGAACTGGAGGATGAATCACGCCTGCTCTTCTCAGCAGCAATGAAATCCTGTGAGTAATTGTGTTACGCTTCCACAGGCGCCCTTCTGAAGTGCCCAGAGGGAGGGGAGGTGGGAGTGCTGGTGCTTCAAACCACCAGAGAGGTTTTGGATGCCGGGTAATGCCATCTCCTGTGCTGTAAGAGAAGTCAGTGCCTTGGGTACTGCTTTGTCTTCAGAGCAGCAGCCCGGGGTTTAGCAGCAGAGGGCCAGTGCTCAGATGTGGGCCAGGGAGCCCTTGCTGGCAGGAAGGGGTCAGGCAGATGGACAGCCAGCAGCGCTGGGTGCCAGCCCATCTCCGCCAAAAACCCCACGGTGCTGCCTTAATGCAGGCAGATTGCTTGCAGGAACTTGTCCTTGTGCTTGGAGGGCTGCTTGACTTCAAGATAATAATAACAGAGCACTTCTGGGTACAGTGCTTGCCAGTCTGTGTAGTCTGAAGCCCAAGCAACAGAGCAAGGATCAGACTTACCCGGTGAGTGTGCAAGTGTGATACTGAATGCCTTTGGACATCCTGAGGAGCACAGGTGCAGGTGTGAGATCTGTCTTGGGCTGATTCACACACTCCTGACCTTGCCCTCAGGGCAGTCCTTGGCCACGTGCTGTGGTGAGAGTTTTCAGAATGTTCCAGCGCTGTGTCTGACCCCGGACTTGAGTCCATATTGCATCAGTCTGTAACATCGTGTGTTGCAAGAGAGGTGGAGCCTCTGGAGGCTGAGGATCCCTAATCCATCACTCCTCTATCCTGCATGGGTGCAGAGCATTTCCAAAGGTCTGTGCTCTGCGTGCCAGCAGGGCGGGTTAGGTGGAGCAGAGACGAGGCAGGAGGCTCTTGTGTTCTGCCACATTCCCCTGCCCAGCTGTCTGTGGAGGCTGCAGGATGTGCTGTGGTGAGATGAGGCTGTAAAAGCCCCAGGAACGGTGCTGGGCTCCTGGCTGGAGCACTGCTCACGTGCTGAGGTGCCTGTAGGATGGACCTTTCCCACGAGCCTCCTCTGGCTCCCTTGACCAGCGAGGACAGGCAGCTGTCTGCTGTAAAATAACCCAGCAATGGGTGTGGATTTTCAGTGGACTTTGACTTACTTGTACCACTTACCCAAGTCAGAGTTGGATCCTTTAATCATTATATCACGTTTCTGCTATTGCTTTGTTTGTGAGAAATGAGAAGTCAGCCTGGAGCCGTGGTGGCTGTATTTACAGTCCCTAAACACTTAAATCTGGTCAGTTTTTGAAAATAACTTCTGGCTGTTAGGCCAGTGTAGAAGGGCACTTGCTCTGTTTCATTCCTACTTTCTGGTAATTACAAATTACAAATATCTGAAGAGATCTTCCCCTCATTTCTGTCCTGTTGCACTGCCCTGCAGGTTGCAGTTTGCTGTAGCCAGGCTGTCTGTGTGGCTGACAGCGGTCTGGGTGGGTTTCACCTCAGAGGTTGTTTTGGAAACCAAAAGAAATGTTTTCTTTACCCAAAGGAATGTTTTTCAAGGAAACAAAGAGCTGAAGTTGTGTTTTGCAGTCCCTGTGTATTTCGACATCGTGCACAGACTGAATCCCATGGGATTTTAGGGATTGTGCTGGAAAGCTGCAGGTGTGTAAAGCAACCCTTTCCATCTCAGCCTGCAGTGCCCACACAGTGGTGTGTGTAGATGCCCACACACTGGTTATATCAGTGTCCTACCTCTTTTTATTTGGCAGCAAAACTCAGAATTTCAACTGTTTCTCTCCAGCTCAGTGCAGCTTGATCCTCTTCTGATCTCTGCTTTGTGGTTCTCTTTATCAAAGTCCTGTAACCTGGTGTTTCATTTGTGATTTCACTGTTTCCTTCTGCCCTAAAGATGTGCCTAAGCAAATCCCAGCAACTCAGCCTGTTTTTTTATGTGTTAGCTGTGGTAGAATATGTTGCAGGTGTGAGCTTCAGCCTGTATTTACTGCTGCCACTCAGCTTTACCACTGCCTAGGACATGCTTAACTCTTCCTTGGGGCCGTGAGAGTATGAGTTTCTGGTCATAAAAGCTAACTTGATCTAAGAAATAAATAATGTTTGGTTGTTACTAGAAAAATGTGGAAGATGTGAACCATTTTCTGTGAAGGAATTTATAAGCAAGTTCTCTACAACCCAAGACTTACAGTAGAAACAGCCTTAATTCCCAAAATGGTATAAAATCTTGGGGACAAAATGTGGAGATCCCTAGTCCAAAGCTGGTGGGAATAGATTCCTGAAAATAATTATTTTCTTTGAGTTTCCTAATTGAGTCTCCAAAATTTAGTATGGAAGGAAAGATAGAAAACAACTTCATGGGCCCAAAATAAATGTTAAGGCTTTTTCAAAGCAATTATATATTTTTTTTGCAAGTCAAGAGAGCATTGGTTTCAGGTTAAAAAGAAGGATTTTAGTTTGGATGTTCCTTATAAATGCAAAGGAAAATGGGAAACATTATCATCTTCAGATGAAATGATAGGGCTTTACATAAAACTGAGACCTCCATCTGTTCTTCTCCTTATTTAATCAAAGTATGGGTTTAAATCTGTTGCCCACTGTACTTGGATCAAAGCCTCCAATTTGAAAACTACTGCCTTTTCCTTAACTATCTTACCAACTGTGCTATTCTGCAGGTTGTACATCTTTCATTCTCCTCTGTTGAAGTTGCTTCATAAAAAAAAATGTTACAATGTTTTTGGAGCAGAAATTGGAAATGTGTATTACTCTGGCTACCAGAGCAGGCAATAGAAATGCATTTTTTCTGCATCATGATGGAAGTTGCAGTATTTTTGTGAAGTAAAATGACTTCAGCAGGAGAGGTGGAGAAAAATTAAAATCTCATACCTGCTTGCAAAAGGACTTGAATGCACATTTGCTCACCCAAAACTGTTTCTAAAGGGAAAATTTTTCCCTTCAAAAAAAGCCAAAGTGACTCATATAGCTAATTTCAGGTTTGGGAATTTTGTTTTTTGCTGTGTATTTTTTGAAAACCATTTGGGTGGAGTTTTATGTTAGCCACACTTACCTTTGTGGCTGGCACCCGCAGCTTTCACGACTGAGTGATCTGCCTCGAGTTGGGAACGCCAGGCTTTAATGAGCTTTAAACTGGACCTTTGAGATTAGCAAACCTGGGATAACCTTGAGGGGTGGCAGGAAGCCAGTGTCTGCCACCCTCACTCCTCTGGATCCTTACTACATGCACAGCCCTTACCACAACAGGGTGATGAAACCAAAACACAGGAAAAACCCACCGAATTTCATCCTTTCAAATACAGTTTCTGCATCAGGAGTGAGGTGGTCAGAGCAGAGCGAATGACAGGTACGTGTATAACACACATTCCCTGGCAAAACTCCCGGTGCAGGGAAACTGCATTTGACAGATGCTTGGGAAAAGGACCAGATCATCTGCAATTGTAATTTGGGGTTTTTTACGAATGTCAAACTCGAGCAGCAGATGTGCAAAGAACACCTCTCCCAGTGAGTGTCACTGAAGCAGCTCATTTTGTCATTTCTTCTGGGTCTAGACTAAACAAGACCATTAAGCCAGTGTGCCATAGCTGAGGGTGAGGACAAAGACAGCCTTTTCTGAGTCAGGATGAAGCCTGTTTTCCAGGGAGGGTTTGCCAGTGGAAGGCAGAACCTCAGCTGGGCCTTAGAAACGCAGCCTCAGAAAACCTCTCTGCCGTTACTGCTTCATGGAACTACTAAAAATACTGAATGGAAAATGCAAGTATTAAGGAAATGAGGTAGATTTGGCCTTTCTGAGCTGGATGGCTTCCAGTTTCATCAGCTTCCCGGAATCCTTGCTGCGAAAATGAAGAGCTCCTTGTAAATCTCAGAGAACTGTCAGTGTTTTTCCTCTCATGTGGCTTACGGGGTTCGGTGCGTGGGGAGACCTGTCAGCCTCAAGCAGTGAGTTCAAAGCTCACAACTGCTGGGATGGCTTGGGACAAATGCTCAAACCACAGCTTTCCCAGGGATTTATCTTCTGGGGCAGCCAGAGAGAGCAGGCTCTGAGGAGCCCATGGCTGAGGCTGCCACTGTGCTGGCCCACAAGACCTGCTCCGAGAGGGAAGTGTAGGATGATCTCCTGTCACTTTGCCGAGCAAAGAGAATTGAGCAGCCTTCTGTGGTCATGGGAGGTCCTCTTCTGAAATGATCTGCACGTAGCCAAGGGCCTGAGCAAGTGAGAGCCAGAGTAACGTCACATTACGGGTTATGTGAAAATAGAAAATGCAAGTGTTGGGTTTCACACTGCTGGACAGAAGTCAGGAGGAGACAACAGACACTGTTAATGGGTTTAACGTGCAGTGTGGGGAAGCCAAGTGCTGGAGCTTTGCCTCGTGTGGTTAGAACTGTGCTTACCCAGCGAGAGGCAGACAGTTTAAATTTAATGGCAATTACAGAGGTAGAGGCTCTCTGGGAAGGACGCAGGCAGCGCAGCGCTCTCGCACCTGCAGGACTCCTGCCATCTCAGAGCTGGGATGAGCATGGTGCACTGTGCAGCTGACAGGGGTTTGGGAGTTCCTGCAGCATGTTCTGTGGGGCAGAGGCTGGGAAGTGGCAGCGTGCCCTAGTGACGTGGTCAGCAAAGCTGGCCCAGCCCCGTAGCTGTCTCTTGCCTCTGCTCTTCCATGTTCATGACTGTGTTTCTGCTGCTCACATGTAAGGATGGTGTGTTTTGAGGTGTTCCCCAAAGCATTCCAGGACGTGGTGGATGTTTCAGGGAGCAAGAGGAGGTTTGCTAGGGGGATCTCCAAGTGAGTTCCCCAAAATTCCCCTTCCAGCTGTATCTTCAGGCGCACACTGTAACACTCAGCTTTGCCCAGGACCGAGAAGATGTTTGCTGCATTTAAAGCCAAGCCAAGAGTAAACTGTGTGTTTCAGCCACATCGTGGCAGATTCCTGAAAACAAGGCCTGCCTTCATGCTTGGAGGGCTTCCTTGCCCTGCCAGGAACCACAGGGAAGAGCAACAGGAGCTTTGGCTGTAAACTGCTGCTGAAGATGGGCTGTCGTGGGCAACCGCGCACAAACCTCTCCCTGTGCTCGCCTAAAGCCTTTCCAGGACAAGCCTTTGCCCACACGCCTCAGCCATCATTTCTGATTCTCAGAAGGGAAAAAATAAGTGTCCCTGCTGAGCATCCCACCCAAAGCAAACACTGCAGTGTGAGACAGGCATGGGCACTGTCCTTGGCATCCAAATTTCGCTGGGTAGCTCGTGGGCCTGCCGGGAAGGGCAGCAGCGTTGCAGAAGGCTTTTTCCTGGCTTGTGTTGCCAAGCCATCCTAAAGTTGAAGAGAGAGGATGTGTGATCTTGTGATTAAGGTCCTAGCTGGAATTCAGGAAGCTGGTGTTCAGCCTTGTCTCTGGGGGACACGGGCAAATTTCTTAACTTCTATCCTTCACTTTCCCATCCATTCAAAAGAGGCTAAGAATACTTTTCCTTATCTCTCTAGGAGAGGATGTGGCTCTGATTGTCTTACACAATGTGTCCTTGATCTTTCCAGTGCAGCAGTGTAGCTGAGGGAGGGCTGTCTGGAGTCCCATAGGCTGTAGAAATGCCAGTGCACAACAGAGCCATCAACTCCCTGATTTTCACTTTAGGATCATAGATGGAGGATGAATAGGATCAAACTGGATTCAGATTTCCCCTCAACCATAGGTTTTTATATTGATATGGAGGTGTCATTATCTGTGTTTCCACCCTCCCTACTGCTCCCCCTTCTCAGGGAAATAGATATCCAACCAAAGGACAAAATGGATCAAGCTCCAGCATGAGGGGGCTCTGGGACCTTAAAATTTAGTTTTCTGGTCCTGATGTGAACATTAGAATTATTTTGAAGGTGGGTTTGTCAAGCCCCCCCCCCC
>VXBU01008198.1:948217-1012295 GCA_013400315.1 Bombycilla garrulus
ACCCCCCCCCCCCCCCCCCCCCATCACAGTGCTGCTGTGACAACTCTGGGCAGCTCTTGACCAACACCTGAGACAGCTCAAAAATTGAACTGTGACCTGTTTGTGCTGCAGAGCTGCCATCAGAGCTCCTCTCCTGCATCTGCAGTAGTGCCCGGAGCTTGTCTGGCAGCTGCAAAGCAGAGGTGCTATTGCTGGTGTATTTTTAGGCAGGCATTGCCTAAGTCTGCAGATGACCCCTGTGCTTTCTGGTCGTGTTCCTGACGGTGCTTCTGGCTGCAGGCCGTTCCCGTGGGCAGTCTCAGGGTCAGGCCAGCTGGTAAGCTTTGTTAGGGCTCTGTCATTTTGGCAGATCTGCTTTCAGTGAGGAGCTCCCAGGCTGCTGGAGGTGACATATTGGAAAAAGTATCCTCCTGCAGCTTGTGGGGCTGCGGGTCTCTTGTGACAGGACAAGGAGGTTCCCCTCCAGTGAGCACTGTATGGGGGATGTTCTCTGCTTATATTAGTGCACTGCTGGAATTGATACAGCTGGGAGGACTTGAAGACTTTGCCTCATGATGGAGGCATCCTGTGCTGCCCAGAGACTCCCCTGCCCATGCGGTGTGATGGCAGTAGGGAGTTTGTTCTCTTCTAGGCTTAGATAATGCTCCAGGTGGGGTTTATCAGCCAGGCTGATAACAAGGAAATCTGGGACCGAAGCCCCAACACCTCAGCGAGCTTCCCCTCTGCAGAGGCCTTGCTCTGCTCCCCAGCTCCAGTGTCTGCTTCAGTGCAGCTTTGCTGACTCAGAGGGTGGCCCGTGCACAGCACTTTGCTGCATCATGACATCCTTGTGCAATCTGACAGCTCTGGCATCCTCTGCTCCAGTGCGTCCCAGAGCTAAACGAGCAGGAGCTCTGCCAGCCAGGCTTGTGGTGTGTTTGGAAACTCATGTGGGCAAACTCCTGCAGCACCTGCCTGCATTAAATGCCATTGGCAGAATGATGCTTCTTCCTCCCTCCCTTTTGTAAGATGTGAAACAAAAGAAAACCTCTCCTGCAAGACTTCTGTTTATTTTTTTATGATGATGAAGTTTGTCCAGGCTGCAGGCAGAGCTTCTGAGGCCTGGGATGGTGCCTGCATCTGTGTGGGGCTGCTCCAAGCATGCAATGACTCTGAATGATTTTCATTTTAGGGACTTGAAGCTGGACAATGTGCTGCTGGACTACGAGGGGCACTGCAAGCTGGCAGACTTTGGAATGTGCAAAGAGGGCATTCACGATGGCATCACCACAGCCACCTTCTGTGGCACGCCAGACTACATCGCTCCAGAGGTACAGGAAACCTTTCTTTGGTCAGGAAAATCACCATGTGCAATGTGTAGGCTGGCTTTGGAACTGCCAGTGTCTTTGGCTTCACCTTATTTGAGTGCTGAGCTTGAGGTTTCATCTTTAGATTTATTATCAGCCCCTTGTGAAATAAGGCATGAGTAAGTCTTCAGGCTGCTGTATGCACCAAAATAAGCCTGTATTTTTCTTTAGGACATGTGAGGTGAAAAATGGAAATAGGGCTGCAAAAACCTTGAGAGGCACATACAGATGCTGTCCTGGTTTGATTTGAAAGGAGATTGAATTCTCCTTCATTACACAGTTCCTTTTTCTACCCCCTCACACTCCCTGTCATTCCCCAATCTCACTACAAAATTAATAAACACCTCTTTAAGGAGCAGCTGCCCTCCAGATGCTGCCAGATGTTCTGACAAGGTTTCACATCCTTCAACACAATTGAATTTCTGTCTGTGGTTGATGTTTGCACCGTTCTCCCACACTCACACTGCTTCCCCTCTCCAGCTGGAAGCCTTGCTGTTGGAGCCAGGTAGGTGTTGTCTTCCCAAGGGCAAGGAGGAGGCAGTGTCAGCTCACACACGTGGCTGCTCAGCTGCTTCTGAGGCTCAGCCAGTTTTGCTGGAGTGCCCTTCCTCCTCCAGCTCAGCCCCAGCATCATTCTAAGGGTTTGCTTCCCAGGTGCCCCAGCCAAGCTAATTCAGCCCTTGCTTAAAGCATCTGATGAACCTTTGTGCTATCTGGGTGTTCCCAGAGTGAGATCACTTTATGTTCCTGGGCATCCAGCAGCCTCACAGAGAGCGCTGTTAGCCAGAACTTTTGTGTTACCGGTTCCAAGTCCTTCTTTCCAGCCCTGCTCCCATCTGAAGCTTCAGGGCTGGTGTTTCTTTCCTGTGTGTGCTGCAGATCCTGCAGGAGATGCTGTATGGCCCCGATGTGGACTGGTGGGCCATGGGAGTGCTGCTGTACGAGATGCTGTGCGGCCACGCGCCCTTCGAGGCCGAGAACGAGGACGACCTCTTCGAGGCCATTCTGAACGATGAAGTCGTGTACCCAGCGTGGCTCCAGCAGGATGCAGTGGCAATCCTCAAAGCAGTGAGTTCCTTTGGCTGTTTGCTCTCTGTCCCAGCTTTCTGCAGCCTGATTCCAGCGAAAAGAGCAGGGCCGGAATATTGGCACATAGAAATCGCGTGAGACCCTGACCCTGACCCTCTTATCTCAGATTGGAGGGTAAACAGATAAAACATCCTGCCACACTTAGGTCTGTTTGCATAGTTATGGCCTTTATATGGTTTAGTAGCCAGCTTGGCAAGCAGAGTGTGAGCCTGTCTGTGTGTCTGGGCATTCCCCTGCTTGCTTAATGATTGACAGTGCGTGGTCATCTCCCAGAACAGAAGCAGCAGGTAAACACAAGGTTTAATCAGTAGCAGCCATATGGCCAAGAAGTGAAGGCTTCCTGGTAATGCCAGGTAATGCCAACGTTCCCCAGGGTTGCTGCCTATCTGCATGCAAAGACAGGGGTTTGATTTTTCTGTGTTGGGAGGTAAAGAAAAAAGGGGGATACAGCAAAGAATTCGAGGAGAGCTTTTGCTGGCGACACTCTGTCCTTGTCTTGCCATGTATTCCTCACTTTTTCCATGAGTTCTTTTATTCACGTGCCTCACATCTTTGCCTGTGACATGGGAATTAAGCTTTTAAGATTTTGGGCTGTGTGAGAGCCTAATGCACTGGAACTGCCTGGCTTTTCTGTAAGGTATCAGAAGGTGATTCTGTGACAAGAGCGTTAAACTACCATCTGAGAGACCTAAGTTGGCTGTTCTGCTACTGACTTCTTCCTGGCCCTCATCACATCACCAATATCTCTAAGAACGTTTTGGAAAGAGAAGGATCAGAGTATTTCCTTTCCTTGAGAAAGCACTGTAGACAAAGATGCATGGAAGAGTGGATACCAGTAAATATTATGGTAATAGAGGATCTTAGAAATAATTGGATAAGGTAGTAATTTATAGAAACTCATGGAGTACTGGCCCAAAGAAATGGGATAGTCAATGATGGGACCACTTGAGGGAAAGAGGAGAGTTTTTAGTAGTGAAAATCTGGAAATTTTCTGCTGAAGGGTTTCTGTTGTATGTGAATCAAGCAACTACTTCCTATAGCTGAAAATACATCTGATAAATTTCACAGAAAACAACTGGCAATAAAATCCACTCCTGGTGGAGTAAGAGGAGCTTTGAAATCACAGGTTGTGCTCAGAATTGATTGTTTGTGATGCTGGAGGCCCCCTTGGGTTTTGGAGATAACTCACTACATATTTTAAATATAAACATGAACTTCAGACTGATTGCAGCTTCTGGAGCAGCATTTATGTGGTTGAACTGGGACTCCTGAGTACCTCTTAAGTACCAATTCCTCTTCTGCAGTGACAAGTACTAGAGAAGTGGATTTGTTGCAGGTATATTGCATAATTATGAGTTGGAGGTAAAATGTGGTCATGTAGATGCTTGTTATAACAAGAATCTCAAGGTGTAATAAAATACGATTTGTGTTTTAGCCTCTTGATGAAATGAATGTTTTCCTCATTCTGATAGGGCCTCCCAGAAACAGCCAGTGCAAGCTGCAGTCACCCCAGGCTGCTCTAGTTTGTGTTCAGAGCCCAGATTTTAACACCTTCAGGTCCCTTCTGTGATCAGAAGACAAGGAACATGATGAGGGGCACTGGAGGACGAGGGCCAGAATTGAGGAGGGAGCTGAGAATTTAAATAGAATGCACTGAGCATTTCCAAAACCCAGTCAGGTCAGTACCTGCTGGTTCCTTGCCTGAAAAAGTCTCCAGCCCCTCTGCTTGTCTGCTGTGTCATGTGTTGCTGGTGACCATCAAATGAAGTCAAAACTGCCTCTCTGAAATGCCCATGCACTGCTCAAGAGAAGCACTGCACTGTGTCTGCTCTGGGGAAAAAGGCTGAAATTTGGGGCATTCACCAGGAGTCTTGGGATTAACTGGTGGGAATTGAAAGCTGAGATGTTCACTGATCCTTCAGTTCCTCAGTGTGGCTGCTCCCTGGGTGGCTGCTACCTGGAGGTGATTGTTTCATCTTATTTCACAGCTTTGGTGATAGTTTGCTACAGGCTGAATTTCTGCAGCTCAGAGTAGATGCTTTTGGGCCCAAGAGTTCCTTCTTTCCTCCTTTCCTTCTTACACTGAGTTCTCAAGAAGCATCAGAGCATATTGTCTCCAGTGGGAAGGAAACATCCTGTCAAGAGATTGTCTGGGGCTCTGGGTTTAAATGGAAGCCACACACAGACACTTTGATTTCTTTTGAATGATAACAAATGTTATCACTGCTGAGCTGTTACATTTCCAATGCACTGATAATGGTTTGGTCAGTATTTTTAGGTGTTAGTATAACACAGAGTGGTAAACCTTTTTTTTCCAGATAAATCTAGATTTTCTAGCTGATAAATGTGTAGATTTTATTTTACACACACTTCTGATGGTAGTATTTCTCTTAGGTGGAGCATTATGACTAAATTAACATCTTCTAATTGCTATCTTGTTTTTCCTCCAACAAAACATGCACTCGAGCTCTCTGATTTAGAGCTGTGACAGTGCTTTCTAACCATGATGCTAAGAGCTCTGGAAAATCAGCATCCAACTACTTCAGTGGCATAAATGATTGTAAGTAATTACATGGCATGGGAAGCCCATGGAAGATCAGGGAATTAAACCTGGATTCTCTTGTATTGCAGGCTAAGGCCTTAGTACCCTTAATAACTGGATTATCCCCTCCCTAAAACTTCTGGTCTCTAACCTTGAACAGGACTAGTGAGAATTCACTGAGTTTGAATGGTACAAAGCTCTAAAATGAAAATCAGATCCTTCTATGAGGAAGATGCACTTAGGTGTAGGTGCTTAGAGATGCTCTGCAAATAGATATATCTTGATTTAGAAAGCACTTGATCCATTTGCCTTTGTGAAGAGCTTCATTTTAAACAAGGATAGTAAGTTTTAATACTCTTTTCACAGATGCTGTTGCCTTGTTTGGCTTTCATTTTGTGTAATTGCATTTCACCAACTTCCCCCCTCAGAAACCACATGATTTCTGAAGATTGCACCTCGTTCATCTTTGCAGTTTCTTGATAATAACAAAACACGTTCTTAGGATCTCATTTACGTCACTGGGTGTTCCTGGAAGGTTTGTGAACACTGGTACCAAGGAAAAACAAAACTAAC
Organism: Bombycilla garrulus; assembly: GCA_013400315.1. Classification (NCBI taxonomy): domain Eukaryota; kingdom Metazoa; phylum Chordata; class Aves; order Passeriformes; family Bombycillidae; genus Bombycilla; species Bombycilla garrulus. The sequence goes on from VXBU01008198.1 coordinate 953,768, forward strand.
CTCAGTGCCCTGGGACTTTGTATAGAATTCAAAGCAGAAATAGTTGTGCTCCAGAAAATAAACTTTTTGTCTGTTTCCCTTTCTAGTGTTTGTTTTTTTAGCACTTGAAATTTCCCCTGAAGGGCTGGGGAGGGAGTAGAACAGAGGGAAATCAGCAGGGTTTGATGGAGTCAGTATTCCCAGAGGAAGAAAGTTAAATATCTCATTTTATACCCTGCCCTGTCAGAATGTGTCACTGGGGAATTCAGGTACTCATGCTTCGAGTCACGAGGAGAGGACTTGAACTGAGCTGTCCTGTGATTGTGTGAGCATGGATGTGCTTGTAGGAGTAATAAAAGAGCAGAAGAGGAGAATTGCTGCTGAATGGATTCAGACCACTTCAGCTTATTCTAGACATAAGTTTTGCTTTGATTTTAGTCCCTAAAGGAAAAAGATTTCTCCACTGCTCTACCTGAATGCAGTTACAAGGAGCTATTGGGTTTGTGTGTCAAATAAATTCTTTCAAATACTCTTTGCTGTCAGCTGACAGAGCCGTCACCAGGGCCTGATCATGGAGAAACTGAGGGAGAAACTGCACCAAATCTCTTACAGGGAGAGTGCAGCTAGAGATTACTTTGTTACAGCATATCAATATTTTGAATTTGTTAATTGTCACCACCAAAAAGTGCTGGAGCAGAGAGGGGAGCTCTCCAGGCAGCCTGAAGCTTTGGGATTCGGCTGAGTGAACTGCAAAATGAAATACAATCCTCCCATAAGCGGGGCGGGTTTTTGGCAGCGTGTCTCAGCCACTTTGTGCATGGCTTTCTCAGATGCAATTCAGCCACGCTGCCTGGCTCACAGGCAGCTTAGTTTGAGGGGAGAATGGAGGGACACACTGAAAGCCAGGTCTCAGAAGTCAGTGGTGTAATGGGAAGCAAATTCCCAGGGAAAGCTGCAGGGATTTTCCTTTCCGAGCGTGGTTTCCGATGAGGAGAGAAGGGTTAAGCCTATTGAGTCACTCCATGGACTGGTGATCTCAAGTAGCAGTGCCTGGCCCAAAGGCTTGGAAATTTGGCTGAGCAATTGTGGCTTCGATGTTTTCACCTCAGTGCCTGGTAACGGCAGGGGCTGGAAAGCAGCATCTCCCTAGGGAAGTGTTAGTACTGCTCTGCCTTCTGCGCCCTGGATTTCCAAACTCCTGTCACAGCTGAGTTTGCTAAAGCCAAGGGTATCTCTTGGCATTTTTATGCTAACCCCCAGTGTTAATGAGAGCTCTGAAACACTTCTGGCCTAGCAGAAATGCTCCCTCCCAAAAGTGAGGCTTAGGCAGCCTTGCTTGTAGCTTTATATTTTGGGGACACAAATGAGACTAAAGCCTGCTCCTCCTCCAGCTGGTTAAAGACATGCATTTTGAGAAAAACACTACTGAAGTTAAGAAAGTGGGCAGAAGTGGTTATTTCCACCTCCAGGTGAGGTTTGTGTGAAAAATAAACACCAGACAAGAAAAGGAGAAGAGGAAATGGGCTGTGGTTTTAGCAGCCTGTGCTCTCTCTCTCTCAGCACAGGTGAACGGCACCAGGGTGCCCAAATGCCCCGGGGTTAGTGTGAAGAATGAGAGGAATGGGAAAGTGAGGGAGCTTGGCTGAGGGCAAACATGAGAAAAATTGCATCAGCACTACAGTGCCAAGGATGCAGAAAAAAACCTTGATGTGTGTTTCTAGAAAACAGCAGCCTTGAAGTGACTCAAAAGGCAAATGGTTTGGTTGATTGAACTCTCTCCTGCTTTGTGTCACTGAATTCCTTTCCCCCCTCCAGATACCACTGAGACTTTGTTCTTGCAGAATTGTGTAAAACCCCCTTTGCACTGTCAGGTTAACTCCAAGAGGCTGTCCTGTCTGGGAGTGGTGCTTCTGACCCAGCTGCAGCAATAGCGGTGCTCTGTGGGTCAGCAGGAGCAGGGTCCTGTTCTGATGACCCGTGTTTTATGGACTTGTTTCTGCCTGTCAGACCACAAGGTGAGGGAGTTGGGATTCCCTGTGTGTACCCATGTGCATACACAGAAATGAGTTTGTTGGAAGTTAGGAAAGTGTGTGTGTGTGTGATTTTCTTCTTCCCTAAATTTGCAGCTGATACTAGGTGAGGAAAAACTGTATTTGAAGGGTGCCTTCCCCTCTCCCTCCTTGTCATGAAAAGGAGCAGTGCTTCCCATCATTTTTCAGGAATCATAAGTGATGATAAAGTGAGATAAATTTTATTACTATGTTTGTGTGTTTGACTTGAATCCCGGACTCCCTGGGGAGTACAAGTTGTCATCCCAAAGAAATTCCGAGGTGCTACTCATGTCCCGCGTGGCTAGTGCACAGGGCAGTGCGGTTTGGCTGGGTGCAGGATTCCAGCTCCAGCAGAGCCCCTGCAGATTCAGGCTGTGCAGGCACCTGCCATCATGCGCTGAGAGGAAAAGACTGCAGAGATCACACAATGGTTTGGGTTGGAAGGCACTTCAAATGCCATCGAGTTCCAGCCCCCTGCCGTGGGTAGGGAAACCTTCCACCAGACCAGGTTGCTCCAAGCCCCACCCAGCCTGGCTTTGAACACTTCCCTGGATAATTCACAGCTTCTCTGGGCATCCTGTGCCAGTGCCTCACCACCCCATGGTCAAGAATTTCTTCCTTCTATCCAGTCTTTATCTCCCAGTTTAAAACTGTTCCCCTTGTCCCTATCTGCCTGTGTAAAAAATCCCTCTCTGAAAGTCTGAAAGTCCACATAGAGATAAAAAAGAAAATTCCCTGGGACACTTCAATCAGGGCTTACTAAGGGAGAGAAAGCCAAGAGAGCACTGAGCTGTGCTGTGGGAGCAGTGAGCTGCCCACCCTGGGGGTGCCACCCTGAGTGCCCAACCCCTCGGTGAGCACCCCAAACTTTCAGAAAGGTTTTGTGGATGGTTGTTGGATATCTATATACAACAACAGCAAAGGGACAGGACTGCTGGAAGGCACTCCTTGAGCTTTTATTTATTCATTTTATTTATTTATTAGCATCAGTCTCCTTACAAGGTGAGACACAAAAGATGTGGAGAGCTCATGCCATTACAACAGCAGCCAAAATTCTCTTGATTACAAGGCCTTTTAAAAACTTTCTAGCCAACAGGATAATGTTAAAAGCTTACAAGTGTTTGCTTAAGCCAATAATTAAAGCTACACATAGTTTTTACTTCTAACAATGCTTACTTGTTGTACTTAAAAACAATGGATAAAGCTTCATTAACGTACATTTTTCTATTATCTTGCTTACTATATTTTCTAATATTTTTCTAATATTTTTCTACATTTTCTGTTTCCCACAATGGTGAATGCTCTGTGCTGACCCAGACTGGCCCCACGACTGTGGGCAAATTGAAAATGCCTTGATGAGGAGAGGAGGCAAAGGGATGGAGCTCTTACAGCAGAAGGACTTAGAGGCAGATTTTTTAATGTAATCAGAGCAGTCTGCTGTGACAGGGGAGTGCAGGGGAAAGCGCTGTTTCCAAACTGCTGACAAGGATGTCTGAATCCAGGAGAGCTGTGGATGATCCCAGCTGCCTGCCCCTGACATCAGCAGGAGGGTGAGGTGCTCTGGACTGTGGAGAAGTTTATTCTGTTCATACTCTGCAGGTGTCTGGGGTCGAGCACCCCTGGGTAGGGGAGGTCAGAAGGAGCTGTCACCAGCTCAGATAGCACAGGGGTGTCTGCCTCCTCCCTCAGCACATCGCTCATTAGAACAGCTGTGCTTTCTGCTGCCTTCGTGCCTCACCTTTTTCATAAGTCCTGGGCAGTCAGTTTGGCCGTTGTGTAAACTCGACCAAATCCCAGTGTTTGTGCTTCCCAGCCCTCTGCTGAGCACCTCCAAGGAGTGAAAAGAAACAGTCAGGTGCTGATGGTGCCCTTGTGTCACTCTGCACAAGTTGTGTCTCCCCTTTGTGTTTGTATCCTGCAGATCTGGGCCAGGTTCTTCCTTTCCAAGTGAGAGAAAAAGACAGATAATATGTTTCACATTCAGTGCTGGAATAGACAGAATAAACTTGTTTCTGAATGAACCAGATGTGTTTTTTAGGCTAAGATCAAAGGGAAAAGGGGCAGCACGATGGTGAAATCCACTGAAATCGAAGAGGTAGCTGGATGAGCTCATTGCCATATCCTCAGAGCTGAAGAGCCTGCTAACAAAGGCAGAAAAATATTAAAAGTGCCTTCAAATGCCAATAAATTTTTCTCCTTGGCATCTCTTCAGAGTTGGCAGTTTCCATAAATTCTCTTGCACAATTTGATTAAGCTTTGGCTTTCAGCATGAGGCTGATATTTAAATCACTCTGTGAAGCTCCGTGCGGGATCTGTGTACACATTTTTCCTTTATTTTGTTTCTCAGAAATGCTTTCATCTTGCATTTCCTGGTTGGCTCCACAGCCACTGCTGCAAAAGCATGGCTCTGGAGCCTGTTGTTTCCCAGCTGGGGAGGAGTTCTGCAGTTTTAAATGATCTCTTGCCTTGACCGTTTTTGCCATAAACACCCGTGGTGAGGTGACAGGGCTGTCACCCTGCCCCACCACAGGTTGCCTTCTTACCTCTTTTGCCTGAGCTTGCACATCCGTATTTGTAACCTGCTGTCTCTTAGTCTCTCCCCCCAATTCTCAAACAACAAACAGCTTTCCCCAGTGATTTTAATCTCTTCTGTTGCTTGATCACACCTTTTTGTCAAGTGTTTCTCTTCCCCACAGTGACAGTCCCATTCTTCTGAATAATTCGCTCTGAAAGAAAACTACAGATATCTGTGCAGAGCTTGCTGAGGCCAAATTCATCTTGAAATAGTCATTAGGTCTTTTACCATTCCCTTTCCTTCAGGCTGAAATTAGTTTCTCGTTTAAGTCTGCGGCGTGCAAGCTCAGCTTTACTTCAGACAAAGCTCCTAAGCCAGCCTATTGTAACATCAGGTGTGACTCATCCTCCTCTTTCCTGCCTGGGATGGGGGAAAATGAAGGTGTATTCATAGTGCCAACATTGTCTTCCCCATCTTTTTTTCCTCCTTACTCCCTGGTGCTCAGGAAGGAGCAGTTCCCATGTCTGAGCCTTAGACTTGTGGCCCAGGCTCCTTCCTCAGTTCTGGCATATCTAAACTGATATTAAAGACCAAAAAAAGGGGTTTGGTGAAGTCCATTAAAATCCAGCCTTGGGATTCCTAAGGATTCCCTTGAGAACCTGGGTCCAGCCTGGTTTTGGGAATGATTGCTGTCGGATGGGGCCAGCTCTGGCAGAAGGGGCCAGTCCATCTAACTGGGAGGTCTTCACACTGTAATAGAGGTAACAAAACTCTGACTGACTGAGCTATCCAGGGCTTTAGGTCTTACTCATCCCTCCAGCTTTGAACTTTATGACATGCTGTGTCTTTTCAGGAACTTTAAAATTAAAATAATTGAAATATAACCAAGACTACAAAAAAAAACTCCTTTGAAGTATTTTTTTTTTCTTAATTGGACTTTACAGGTTTGTTCAGGGCACTCCAGTCCCCTTTGTACTTGACCCTATGTAAATAGACCACCCAGGGTTGTGTAACAGATGCCCAGTTCCTCTTGACAGGACTATCAGAAAAGGATGAATTGTTTTCCCCTGCAACCCCAGGGAGATTTTACTCCTGCTTAAAATGTGAGCAGGATCATGCTCCCAGTCTGTTAATAAGTGTGATGCTCATTTTGCCTTCATGTTTGTGCTGCTCTGATTGATGTATTGATTTAGTAATGGACCTGCATATCCCCATGCTCTACCTGTAGCCTGACTGTGGTAACTGAAAACCAGCAGCAGGATTTTGATATTGTCTGAGCAGCCCCTGCAGATGGTGATCCCTGTGGGGGAGACTCCTCAGTTTTGAAAGCACAGCTTTCTGGGGTGTCCTCCTGACTAAAACCTTTCTCAAATATTCCATATAGCCAATGGCTGAAGTTAGTGTCTACTTATTATTACTTATTACAAAAGTACCAAAAGCAGAAGTGTCAGAAATCACTAGTTATCCTCAGGGGCCAGTGCACTCCATACTTGTGGCCTTTTTATTCTATGTCAGTGTTGATGAATTAGCTGTTGAAGAGCGGGGAGAGGCAAGGAAACAGGTAGATTTTAGCACAGTGAGGAAGTCTGTAGCTATTCAGACAGCTTTTCATTGTGATAGTCAGCAAAGTCTCATCAGTTTACAGCACTGGGAGATCTGGAGCCAGCTGTGTCTGTCTCACATGGGAGTTGCTCTATCCACCTGGGTTTATTTTGCTAATCAGTCCACCTTGGTTTATTTTGCTGTTATCTTGCTCAGCGCTGTTTGCAATAGAGTTAATCCTTCTTGTTCCCTCAAGCTCTGTCTGGGCAGCATCAAGCAGTCATTTCTGCAGCAGGGGAAAGCGAGATCAGATTTATCTGCTTAGTACCCACTGCACTGACATTTTGTCCTTCTTGCCTGGGGCTGGCACATTGGACATGTGACTGCTGTCATGCTTATTGTTACATTCTTCTGGCTCTTAGGGAGCTGGGCTGAAGACTTATTTTTACCTCCCTTCCCCTTTTTATCAGGAGGAGGAGATAACAGCTACATCACACTCTGTCTCTTCCTCCCCCTCTCTCCTTAAAATGCTTTCAGGGCAGTCTTGTACTTCTGAACCCTGGCACTGCGCTTGCTGGACCTTCTGTGCACTGAAGGATTTCACCTGCTCCCAGTTTTGTGTAGCCAGGACTGCAGTGTGGGGGTACCCTCACCCTGTGGGGTCACATCCTGGCTCAGCACCGCGATGAATTGCTGATAGGAATCAGGGCTCTGAGCAATTGATCCCTCTGTGTGCGGGAGAGGAGCAGAAACACAACATTTGCTCTGATGTCTGCAGTCGGAACAAACCCCAGATGAAACAGGAGGCGTTTGAGAGGGCCACGGTGACTCCAGGCCTGCTCTCAGCAGCATGGTGCTCAGGGAAGGTCAGAGGATTCCTGTTTCCAAGCGCCTGGCTCACACCTACAGCCAGGCACTGGCTGAGCTGCCCCAAGTACAAGGACTTCCATGGGACAGCTCTGTGACCACACCTTCCCGTGAAACTGGGCTGTGCTCTGCCCTCACGCCCTGTAACCCTGGATTGCTCTTGCACGGGGAAATGAGGCACATTTGTGAGCATCACCTGGCAGGACTGGGATGGAGGCTGATGGGAGCTTTGCTTAGGGGAGTGAAAGACATTCTGGCTCAAAATTAGCAGCTTTTCATTAAAAAAAAAAAAAATTAAAAAGATTCCTGGCTTCCAATCATTAAAAATAATACAGGTATTAACAGACAGAGCCATAGAACCATCTTTTTTCTTCTTTGTTTGAGGACTAATGACACCCCAGACCGTGGGTTTGTTTGCCTTACATAATAAGCAGCCAAACTGTTTTCAGCAACTGCAGCATTCAGTCAAGAGATTCATGGAGGGAAGCCTTAATTAGAGTAATTGCTCTATTTATATAATGATTCCCTTTTGTCTCAGATCAAATGGATCTTTGAGAAATCTTATTTCCTTTCCAGTTAATTTCTGCCCTGTTAGTTTAGCTCATGAATCTTAATGAAGAGAAGCACCTTAGGTATCTCCTGATCTCCTGCGCTCCCTCATTACTGGAGGGGAGACTGTGGGGCATTAATCTCCTGTGCTGCTGCTGCTGCTCTTTACTTTGGTACCAACATCAGAGAAACACCACCAGGCACATTTTAAAACCATGAACAGGGAAATCTTCCATTCTTTTAACGATTTGACTTGACTGTTACGCTGCCACAATTTGAGCAGGGGCCCTGTGAGGCACAGGGTGTGATGCAGAGGAGGTGACACTGAGGTACTGCCATCCTGTCTGTGACAGGCTGCCCTTGGGCTCCTGGCAAAATGAAATGAAGAATTTCTCTTGGTCTCTGTTCCCTGCCTGTATGATTGGGAATATCCTCCCTCTCTGCTGTGTGCTTGTGTTTGAAAGATGAGCTGCTGGGACACAGGCTTTTTCTTAGAGGGTAAGTGCATCAGAATCCTGGTGGGAACTGGTGTGTCTAAAATGTCCTTTAGTACAAGAAAGAATGATTTCTTTCTTGTCCAGGTGGCTGACAGTGTGAAGGGATTGGCTGAGCAGAAAGTTGTATTTCTCTTCCTGAAGTGCAGCACTCCTGTGACAGGACTGAGCCTTGTTAATGTTTTCTTGGAATGTGATGCAATCTCATGTAATCTGTGATATTACTCATGAAATTAATTGTCCTGATGCAAATAATGCATACAACAGTTACGTAAAACCAATCAGGGATTCCAGTATTGAGAAAGGAAACTTGTAATTCAAGGAAATTAATGCAAGGAAGTGGCTGGTTTGTGCAAACATCCCTGCAGTGACTCCCAGGCTGTTAGACTGATTTGCAGACTCAGCCTCTTGAGACAGCAGTTGCAATTCTGCGAGTGAGCAGCACTGGAAGAGTCCACTACAGCCTTGCCCAGTGTCCTGGGAGTCCTGGAGCCCTTTCCAGCATGGTCTGAGCCGTGGGTGAGAGGGAGGACCAGCACAGATCCCCCTCACCTGCAGCAGGCTGAGCTCCCAGAGCTGACGCAGATTTTCCCCAATGCTATGGCAGCATTTTTTATCTCGTAACTTCACGGGCCCTCTGTGGACTAATCCCCAGCTTTTAATTTCTTGTCATGGCTTGCTGCATTTTCTCTCAGTAAAGGTTTTCAAATGATCTCGTGAAGTCATGGTTTTGGCTCATGGCAGCGGCTGGTTTTGGCTGCGATGCTGCTGGGAGGGTTAGCTGAGGTCAGGGAGAGCCCTGCTCCTGTCTGCTGCTCAGCAAACTGGTGTAGCCCGAAGAATCCCAGTCTGAGGATGCTCCCAGGGGCTCCTTACCCTGGGAATGGGATAATTTCCCATGGCTGGATGTGGTCACAGAGCAAGGGCTTGACGGCCTGGTTCAGGTTTGAGCTTGATAGTGTTGCTATTGGTTTTGCTGGGAGGCATCTTGGATTTGAGTTTCTTTTTGCTCAGGAACATCTCTGGTTTGCCTTTTTGTTGTTAATTCCTTTTTTTTCTTTGTGTTCCTTCATTTCTTCATCTGTGTGCCAGAGGCTGAGGCTTGTGCTGCATTTATGGTTATTGTGGAAAAATGGAGATAATTAAGCATTAGGAGATGACATCTTGCCACAAAAAAACTTTCTGCTGAACATCTTTCACCACCTGCATTGGAGGGTTGTCCTTGGAAGGACACTGAGGGCTATCAAACCTGTGAAGCAAGTGTCAAACTCTGGCCTTTCCAGGAATGCCAGGAACAGCCAACACTTTGTAAGACATTTTCCAGCTGTTCCTGAGTGCAGCCAGGGGGATTACGGGGAAGAGGAGCTACACTTCTGAAAACCTTTCCCCTGTGTGTGCAGAGGACAGTGTCTGTGCAGTCTCAGCACTTCACCCCTCCTGCTGCACAAGAGCCTCTCACGTGGTCAGGACAGGGGCATGGGCTGCAGATACTCATTTCAGAGATGGAGGCTCTGAAATTAAATTTCTCAGAAATCTTGAGCTCTTTGCTTTGCTGGAAGTGCCATCAGGCAGTGGAGGCAGCATGAGATGGTCTGCCAGATGCTGCTCTGTTGCAGCAGAGAAATGTCAGTGCTGCCTCAGGCAGGGAGGAAGCAAGATTCATGGGTTTTGGAGCCTTTGAGGAGTCATTGGAGTGTTTTGGGTTTTTCTGCCTACTGGGCAACACAAACTGAAAATTCATCCATTTCTGTGTCTGTGCAATAATTCCTGGTGAATTCAAATAGTGTTTGAGAGACTTTGTTACTCATTTTAGTGGAAGCAGGCTTCAAAAATTTCATTCTGTCATTTTATGTACCTCTCAGAGCAAGGCAGGCAGCTGCTCCAGTGCAGAACATCAGTGCTGTCTCTGCTGGAGTCATCACTTGCTCTCCGGCTTTTCAGCCCAGATGAAGAATGGAGCGTCTTCCCAGAGAAACACACCCCCTTCACCAGACTGTGACAGACCTGCTGCCTCCAAAATTCACCAGGAGATTTTCTGTAAGGGAGGAGCAGCCATGGCCAGCCTGTGGTTTTCCATCACAGCCCCTGGGTGCAGAGGTGTGTGTGCACCCACAGGCTGGGTAACCTGGCCCGGTGCTGCAGTGCCCAGACTGCAGGGCTGTGTTTCACGTGCCACGTTGCTCAGAGCCCCATCCAAGCTCACCTTTGAGCTCTTCCAGGGATGAGGAATTCTCTGGGCAGCCTGTGCCACATTTCTGCTGAGGCAGACCAGTGTGAGTTTGACGGCCAGGAAAGGGGAGCCTCTGCACCTTGTGTTCATCCTCTTGGTAGAGGGCATGGTCTAGAATTCACTGTCAAGGTCCTGTGTTGGGTGCTTCCAGCACCTGGGAAACAGGCTCAGAGAGTCCTCTCCATGATGCTGTGGGGTCACTGCAGCCCCTTGAGCTTCACAGCCCTGTTTTTACAGAGCCAGAGGGACAGCAGCACTGAGCACAGGTCAGCTCATTCCTGCTGGAGGCAGGGAATAATTCAGAAGGGTTTTGTGGAAGCCTGGCATTGGTTTCAGGAGCCAACCAGGGGAATGTGCTCCAGCAGTGGATGAATTTGAATCCTTCACTCTTCTGCCTCCTTTAGGCACCCACTGTGGGGTGGATGGTGCCTAGAGTTACCCGATCTCTGTGTGCAATGGACAAACCAGAGCTGGCCACTCAAATTTGATCAGTTTTGATTTGAATGCTGTTTCACTTTCTCAGACTTCAAGACAGCCCACCTTAAGGCATGGCCTTTGCCTAATCCTCATTGTCCTTACAAAAAGGGTGTTTTAAGCAGCCAGGAATTAATTTGTGTTGGCTTTTCACTTGCTGCATTGGATGCCTCTGCTTGGTGCAGTTTTGGCATCACATAGAATACATCAAACAAACAGGAATGTAAACACACTTTTATATCCCGGGCTCTGAACTGGTCTGGAAATGGGCAGTTGGGTTCAGGTTTTGGTCTTATATGGTTGGGCATGAATGGGAACCCAAGCAAAGTGTGTTGCCAGTCCTTTTCAGAGTTTATTTACTTTCATGGTTATTTTTTCCCTTTCCACATTTAACAGAAGGTTCCTGGTGTAATGGAGGTTGGCGGTAAGGCAGGATCGAGGAGACACGTGATGTATTCCCAGATATTTTTTCCATTTTTTCTTGTCTTTTTGGAATGTTTTGGTCTGTACCACTCCCAGCACCAGCAAGCTCTGGTCTTGTCTGAGCTTTCTAGGTGTTCCAGCAATGCAAATAAGAGCTAGTGATGTGCAGATATCCATCTGTGGGGACAAAGAATGAATTTTTAGAGAAAGACAGGGCTGCCAGGGGGTGTCTGGTCTGTTTTGCAAAACAAAGAAGCCTAGTTCAAGACTTGCAAAGGCTTGCCTGAACCAGGTCTTTCAGAGATTTTGGCTTGACCCATTTCTTGTTTGGAAACCAAGGTGTTTCTGGGGATATCACTATCCCACAGAAATGCTGGGGCAGTCTCTTGGGAAATAAATTGTGATGAAGTTCTGCTGGTAGGAAGGGAGAAGAACAGGCTGGAAGTGTTGGGGAGGCACTGAAGTTCTGTTTGTCCTTGGCCTGACCCTGGAAATGCTGGCTCACCAGGGGCTGAAGAGTCCAGAGGAACATGGGCAGAGCCCAGCTGCAGCAGCCACCTCGGCTCCGTTCCTGTCCTGGGGACTCCTCGTACAAATCCGGGTGCAGCTGGCAGCTTCCTACTGATGTTTTGGGTGGAATGCTGGAAAACAGTTCTGCTCTGGGGAATCCTGGGGCAGCACATGACCTCAGAGGGCTCAGGGTGGAGCTGGGGGGTTTGTGCTGATGCCAGCAGCCTGGGGTCCTGCACGGTGTCAGCCAAAGATGCCCCATCTGCTTTGTCCCTGTAGCCCCCTCGGAACGGGGTGCTGGGGAGAGTTTATAATCAGGCAGTCATCTTTCTCCTCCCCACCTGCTCTCTAGACGGGGAATGACTAGACCTTTTATCCACTTGTCCTAGGAGAGTTTGTACCTTGTGAAAGGCTCCTGCAGTCAGAATGAAGCTGGTCTCTCACTGCACCTCCCCTTCTTTTCATTTCCCCATTGCTGAGATGCAGCAGACTTGGCCATTCCTGAAACAGTGACCGATTGTCTGGTTTGGCTGGTTCAGCTGTTTGCTAAACATAATGCTCTTTCATCTTCCAGGAAATCGTCTGGACACCTCCACCGGAGTGCAGCTTGCTTTATGCTGCTGTTTCAATAGGCAAATAAAAGCAGCTATTTTCCCAGTTTAAACATAACCTGATTTCTCCAGTGAATTGGAAATACTCGAGGGAAGGGGAAACATTGTTTATTACTGAATTTTCAAGAAGTGCAATCCTAAATTAACAAGCCAACCAGCTTTTTTCCTTCCTGGGGAAAGGATTCTCCTCCTCCCCGTTAAGAATATCCACAGCACTCACACTTCATCGTTTTCATCAGGACCTAAAGGGCACCCACCAGGGCCCTCTCACACCATCTGTGCGATGTATGGCTTTCTTCATCACTCCCTGGCAAGTCAGGGCATTTTGGCCGAGGTTTGAGATTTCTTTTTGCTGGCAGCAGAATGAAAATGTTACAGAATGCAATCCTTAATTGGTGTTTCAGCAGCGAGAGAGGAGACGGTCACCTGTCTGCTCCCTTCAGCTCGGGGTCAGGGGGCTCTAAAAGGCAGAGCCTTGCCTGTTTTCCTCTGTTTCCTGAGATGACAGGAAGGGAAGCGTAGGCATCTGGCAGTGCTTCAGCAGGGAGAGCTTTAGGAAAAAGGCACAGCTCAGGACTGACTCCAGGCCAAAGCCTGCCTGGCTGCTGGGCAGCGTTTGAGAGCGAGCTCGTACTCCTGAGAAATTCATACAGAAACAAATAATGACCAAACACACTGGGCAGTATTTGTAATATTGCAAATGATGCAATTCAACTTCCTTTTCTTACTGTGGTAATCAAGGATTTCACCAAAAGCAAAAGGACCAGGGAGAAATACACCCCGACTTCTTCCTCTGGGGAGCGAGTCAAGTTCCTTGCACGTGGTTCCATTACAAGGAACTCGAGAAGCCCGGCCAGCAACCGGGTTCAACAGGAAAGCTGAGGACAAGCTTTTGTGTGGCTGCTAATGGGCAGCCCTCCCGCGGCCGTGCCGGATGGGAGGGAACAATCAGCCCTTTCTGTCTTGCAGTTCATGACAAAGAACCCCACGATGCGGCTGGGCAGCCCCGGGCTGGGCGGCGAGAGCGCGATCCTGCGGCACCCCTACTTCAAGGAGCTGGACTGGGACCTGCTGAACCAGCGGCAGATGGAGCCTCCCTTCAGGCCCCGCATTGTACGTGGGGAGGAGGGCTGGGGGAATGGGATCCCTCGGGGTGTTTCCTTCTTTTTGGCTCTATTAGCAGATTTATTCCCATGAGACGGGAAAGAGGTGAAGGAGGAGAAGTGAGGCCCCTGGCCCTGGTTGGCTGCTGGTTGGCCACCTCTTTTCCCCCCCATGCTGGATTTTCAGAGGCAGCTCAGTGAAAAGATGCAGATTTGTGAAAGCAGCTACAGCAGGTTAGGCACTCAAGTTACCCTTTGGCTTGCCCCAAAGATAAAACTGGGTAAGTGATCCTGCTCCTGCTCACTGCACCTACTCCTCCACAGCAGGGCTGTCTCTCCCTTGTCTCTCTGTGTCCGTGCAGCACCCAGCACAGTGCTGCCTGCTCAGGCCACTGTCAGTGAGTGCTGCAGATGGCAGAGAGGCTGCACAGGCCACAGCGCTGCCCCTGTCCCCCGTGGTGTCACACAGCCCTAAGGATGCTCTGGGAGAGAAGAGCGCTGCTCTTCGTGGGCAGCCTTTCCAGGGTTGTCCCTGTGGCTTCCTTGCCTTTCAAATTATTGCCTGGGGTGGCTTGTCTCATGCTGTGGTCACTCTGCAAGCTCTCAGTGGCAATGGTCCGCCCAGTCCTGCTCCCTGAACCCTGAGTTCAGGATTGGGTACTTGGGGAGGTGTGACAGCTCAAAAGCAGAATCTGGAGTTGCCCCTTAGCCCGAATCAAAGGCTAAGGGAGCCTGCTCAGTCTGCCACAAGCTGGCCAGGATCTGGGAATGTTAGACTTCAGTGTCAATAAATTTTATTGACCTCAATGTCAATAAAATATCTTGCTCTGGGTGCAGGAAAAACACGCGCCTCATGAAAATGTGCCACAAACCCAGACTGTGTGTGCGCATTCTAAACAGCCCCACTCTGTGGCACACAGCAAGCAATCCAGCACCTGGAGGCCAGCCACTTGTCTTCCCACGGCCCAGTAATTCAGTATTGTGCAAGTTTAATGGCTGGCTCTAAGAGGAGTGTCCTCCACCCCCTCCCCAGAACCCAGCTGAGAAACTGCAGATAAGCAGGGACTGTGTGGAGTCATCCAGGTGGGAACACAGCTGAGAACTGCACGGGGTCTGTGCTGCCACTTGAGGGGAGGGACTGATTTATGAGCCCTGCCATGTCTGGCCAGGGAAGCCCCCGGAGTTGCTGTCAGTTAAATTTGAGAGGGGGTTCCCTGTCAGAAACCTTCAGAGGCTGGAAAAGGCTTTGGTCTGTGGGAGGCTCTGGGGGGCAGCTGCTCCCAGTCCAAGCACAGAAAAAGCTCTCAGTCAGCTCAGCCTGGGTTGTGGAGGTGATGGTTCAGTGTGCTCAGATGCAGAGCAAGGATCAAGCAGATGATACATACTTCTGATATACTTTCCTTTGTGTTTTCCCTTTGACAGAAATCCAAAGATGACGTGAGCAACTTCGATCCAGATTTTATAAAAGAAGAGCCCATCCTGACCCCCATTGAAGAAGGGATCCTTCCAATGATAAACCAAGATGAATTCAGAAACTTTTCATTCACCAGCCCAGAACTGCAGCAATAGCTGTGGCTCTGAAGAAAGGTTGCTGAGAGGACTGGGAGGAAATTAAATGAAAACCAAGTTTACCAGTAATTTCATTCTCAAGGAGTAGCAGTCCACTGACTTGCATGGTACAGCAGCACCACTGTCAGTGTTACCTTAATGTGAAATTGAAACCTTCCTGTGTTTGTAGGGCTTCTGCAGCTCTTGGATCAAATATTGACAGGGGTGGAACAAACATGATATTGTAAATAGCTGATGCAGACACAGCGTTGGATGCTGAGCTGGTTGGCTCAGCCTGAATGTCACCACGTGCAGTGGATTCAAGGAGTCGGCATGAGCATGAAACAAGTGTCTTGCAGCCCTGAGCCAAACAGATTTGTTGCAATGCTGATTGTTTGCAAGACTCTTTTGAGGAGTCCCAGCACTGTCCAGCGTTTTGGAGACGTGATCCAACATCCCGTGCCCTGACTGAACCAGATGTTCCTACTGACTTTACCTGTTTCCTGCAGTATTTATTTCTTTCCGAAGCACAAATGGCTCTTTTTGACACTGTTTGGGTTCCCATGTGAAATATTTCATTGTGCTGACTAGTAGAAGGAAAAAAAAACAAATGCCCTGTGCCCCACACAGATTCTTCCAAATCAAAGGGAAGTCATGTGCTCGTAGTGTTTTACTCTTTGTGCGTGTTGAAAAGTTTTAGTGTTTGCATTCTGTGAAATGCCTTTTTACATCATGCATCTTCAATGCTCCTTTCTTTGCCTCCCAGCTGTTTTCAACTATAATGTAACTTGTTGTACTGTTTATTTAGGCCCTTTCTATTTAATTATGTTACACAGAGCCCCTTTTGTGGGTTTAGTGCCTCATTAAAATTTTGATCCAAAGTGGTAGCACTTAAATTATTTGTAGCATTATTGCGATGGGAGCCGCAGAGCTGGCAGGCTGCTTGAAAGCAGAGTTGTCAACCAACAGGTAACACGAAAGGACAGCTTTTCTCCTGTGAGACTGATAAACCTTATCTAAAGATACAGAGTGACTTGGTTTGGTTTGGATTTCAGAGCTCATTACTCACAGGGCACTTCTTATCAGTTGCATCCTCAAGCTTCTGCCACAGGCAGACTGAGATGATTTTTCAGTGCAGATTTTAGAACCCAGGTGCTCTGGGAGATGGTTCTGTGCTTTTCTTATTCTCCTTGAAGCTGGATGCTTTTTCTGGTGCTCCTTGGTACACCTTTGCACTCCTTGCTGGGCTTGAAGCTGTATGGCAGGTTTATAGCCCCTTCCTTGAGCAGATATGAATTCCTGGAGAAGGAAGAGGATTTCTAACCTCTTGCAAAACTGATGATGTTTGTATAGGGCTCCTCACATGCTTTAACTTGAGAGAAGGGTGAGGTGCAGCAGAGAGTGACAGTTCTGCACAGACCTTGCCCCAGTGCAGCTGTGGAGGTTGTGTAGGGGAGCAGGAGCCTTGGGCATGGAAATTACAGAGGTAATTACACGTTTTTTTGCCAGCACAGTGGTATCATCCCCTGGACATGCTCACCTGCCATGAGACCAAGTTAGAAAGAAGAAATCAAAGCTGAGATGTAAATGCAAGAATTATTCCTTCCCACTCCAGTCCCCTCTACTCGACTGAGTCACTTCTGTCTCTAAAGCGTCTCTGAACTGTCTGACAGGTGGGACAGAGGCTTCATTGGACTCTTCTCTTTGTGCCTGTGTGTTCCACCAGCTCTCCCTCTTTCTTTCCCGTGTCTCCTTTTCCAGTGAGCACAGCTTCCTGCTGTGATCTCCCTTCTCTTCCACAGGCACTCTCTGGCCACATTGCAGCCCATCCCTTTGCTGGTCTGTAGATACCCAGCTCCTCTGGAGCAGGGCAGGAGAGGAAGAAGGGCAGGTTGTGTTGTGTAAACGGGAGAAAAAGAGCAGCTTTCCAGAAAAATGATCCAAGAACCAGCCGTGCAGTCTGACTTGAGTTGCTTTCCCATGTAGGAAGAAGCAGTACAGGGGTGGATGCATTTGCATGAGGGGGACACTGTGGCACCTTGTTCACGTGTGAATGACCCGTGGTGTTCACCTGGTGCAGACGTGACCCAAGGCAATTCCTCACACAGTTCCTGCTCAGTTTTGTGGGATTACAGATGCAGTAGTGCTCACTTGGCAAGGTGTAAGTGCAGCTAAGTTGGCCACCAAGAGTGGGAGCCCCAAAACTGTCTGAATTTTGTGTTGGTGGCTTTTTGACTCTCCCACTCTCAAGGATTGTGAGCAGTCTCTCCTTCCCTGACGGTCACTACTGGAGAACAGTAAGTGATACACGTTTTTTTGCCAGCACAGTGGTATCATCCCATGGTTTCTTTGGTTGTGTTACTCTTTGGGGCTCAGGAGACCTTATGGAATAGTTCCTGCTGGAGAAGCTGCTGCCACAGTGTTGCCTTCAGCATCAAAACATGATAGCATTTTCATGGCCCCAGGATCTGAGAGTTTGCATCGCTGACAGCATGAAGAATGTGCAGTAGTCACCTTTGGAGGGCTTTATTGGTGTGTCAATATAATATCACACCATATTTCATATCAATACCCACCAGTCTGTGTCCTGAAAGCCTGGAGAGTGGGAGCTAAGGCAGCTCTGGAGATGGTCTGTTAGGATTGTTGTGACCTGCAAACCAGAAAGCTTATACATCTCTGCAGGGTATAAGATGATGTTTTTGGGGAGCAGGAAAGCTCTCACTGTGGCCAGCCAGTACCTGCTGTGCCCCAGGGCTTGTTGGCTTAATGGGGCAGGGTTCAAATGACAGAGGGAGTTTTTCCCCCAGCTTCACTTTTCATTGATTTAAAGTGGCATCAGGGTCACTGCACCCTTCCCTCACCCTTGGTGCAAATTCCTGTGATAGATTTGGAAGCTTAAGGTTCTGCTATGTAGGAATTTTCTTGATTTTCTCAGTTTTCACCTGGATCCTGATGTATAATTTAGGGCAGCTCCTCCCCTCCGTTGCCTGCTTGGAACTCCTGTGTCTGTGTAATGCTTTCAGCCACTGGAGTCAGCAGATCCTGAGTCAGCCACATTTGGCCAAGATCCCTGAACTTTCCCATACTTTTTATGAAGAGCTGCCGTTTCAGTTGTGTTCCCTGAGACTCTGTCAGCAGTGTGGGTGAAGATCAGCTCAATAAAAAGTATGAATGTAATAGCTTTGCTTTTGACAAAGTTGGATTAGTGTTTGCACTGCCGTTGAATGTGTAAACAAATACTGATATGTTGAAGAAAGAAAAAAATCAAGCAATGGTACAGAAAAAGCACAAGAGTTTTCCAGGAGCTACCCTGCCAGATTTTTTGGCTTCATTGCCTGCCTCAGTGGATGCAAGATGGTTTTGGTCTATTAATTTGCTTCTGGCTTTAGAAGTATATTAAGCTGGCAGCCACTAGTTTGTAAGGTTTAAAGCATAAAATGCTTGTATTCACTCCAGTGCGAAAACTGGCAATTGAGCAAATTGTAATTAGTTCCCTTTGCACTGCTTTTAGTGCTTGCATGAAAAAAAAGAAGATGCCTTTGATGTCTGTAAATGTGTGTTCGGCGCAATCCTTTCATTTTCAAAGAGGTTCATGAAATCAAGCTATAAAACTCAGTGGCCTATGTCTCCTTCAAGGCCTTTGAAAGTTGAGGGTAAGGAGCAGATGGTCTGGGATGAAGAGATGAAAATCATCTTGCAACTACTCATGCTGGCTGTGCTGCCAAAGAGATCGTTTTTAATACCGCTGCTTGATGGGCAATGGAAAAAGTCACACAGACTTCCAGTGCCCAAGGGATTTTAAGGTAAAAAATTCAATTCTCACTGCTGGCTGAGGATGCTTTGAATGAATTCTCAAGGACTGGCACAGGTTCCTCACGCCCTGTGAAGTTCTAAATGGTTTGCAGCAGTAGTTCTTCCCTTGGAGCTGCGTGCTCCTCCTACAGAAGCTGCTCTTTCTCCAGTCAGATCCGAGAGCGGCTCCGGTGGCTGTGGTGTGGCAATGGACTTGATTAGCAAAGCCCAGAGCCAGGAGCCGTGAAGAGGAAAACATGTCTGGGATCATCTGCTCTGTCCCTTGGCCAGAAAGGAAAGAGCCGTTCACTGTTGCCTGCTCTCTCTTGGTTTGTTCAGCTGCTCAAGCGTGTAGCCAGAAGGTTTCTGCTCCTCCCCAGGGACACCATTTCACAGTTTTTACAACTCTTCCCGCTAAGTAAATGTGCTGATATTTGGAAATGACGTGAATGAGATGAAAATCTGTCTTATCATGCCATTAGGATTCTCATTGGAAGCTGCAAGTCAGGGTTTGTATTACTAAATATATACAGGGCTGCCAAACCAAAGCATTCAGAAATGATGAGTCAAGTTGTCTGAAAATCGCAGCTCACTCAGGAATCAAGAGCTTTCCAAAATAATAAATGTCAAAATCTTTTTCTTTCTTCCTTTCTTCCCTTACCATCTTTTTTTTTTTTTTCTCTAACATTTGTATTATGAATATTTTGGATCCTGACTTTCACTTCTCCACATCAATAGGAGCTGGAATGTCGTGCAATTATAATTTTTTAGATGAAAGCTGAGGTCTGTGAATTGATGTGAAGCCAGGCATTGGAGCATGGAGAAAAATGCCAAACACCAAGAGGTGGGTGATAAAACTATGAACAGGCGGAGGGTTTATGTGTTTTTCCATCTCTTCCTATTGTTTTTGTACAGTCACCACAGTGTGGTCCCTTGCCTCCTTGTCTCCAAACCCACAGAGCAGGGCACGCAGAAGGCACGGGAGTGAGAAGAGAGCAAGGCTGGGGAAGGCATTTCTGAGCTGGGTAGTCACTGTGTGTAGGGCTCGTCCAGCAGCATTTCTGAACACGTGCATCAGCCCTTGCACAAGCCGTCACCTTCTGCGCCCCACACTGCCCGTGCTGCCTTCCCCTGGGCACTGCGCTCGGATCATCCCTCAGGCTGCCAGGGGCTGGAAGGGTCCTGCGATGGAGCCAGGCCTGAAGGAAGAGCAGGAGGACCAAAAGCATGGAGGAAATGGAGTGCTGTTGTTTGGCAACATGGGCGTCTTCTCATGGCGACATTGGTACAGGCGGTGTCCCAGCGATGTCCGTGTACGTGACTGCAGCTGAGGGAGAAGGCCAGGCGCCCTCCCCTCTCATGCCTTCAGTAGAGGCTAAAAAAGAGAGGAGAGAGGGCAGTCCTCAAGAAATGGGGTTCCAGCTCTGGTTGTGACTGAGAAGGTTTACTATGTTTTAGAGGTGCCTCAGGCTGCTTGCAGGCAGCGAAGGCAAGCAAGAATCATCATTTCTGCCCCATCCACACTGGGGAAGACCCTCCATGAGGGCAGTTTGAGCAAAGAGACTTGGGGAGCACAGGTCTCAGGGATGTGCGAGTTAGAAGGCGTTGTGGAAAAAGGCTGCCGGGCAGAATTGCAAAAAAAGTCCCCAAAAGCTTTCATCTCAAGAAGGAAGCTTGAAATGAGCTGGGTCAGACAAAGACAAAGCCTTCCCTGTGTGGGCTCCCCCAGGTAATGTGTCAGTGTGAAGTTAGCCCTGAAACAGTTTTAACTTGCCCGTGGTGTCAGTTCTGCTTCAGGTCTGAGCTCCCACAGCTGTTGTTGGCAAGTAGGTCTTATAAAAGTGGAGTTGAGAGATTTTAGCAGTGAGTTCAGGATTGCTCAAAAGTGGTGACTCAGTTCATCCAGTGCCTCCTTCCCCCTCCTTCAAATGAGGGGTTTATTCATCACCTGGCTTCTCATTTCCAGCCATTTAATGTGGACTGGAGTCAGGGCCTCAGTTTTTCTTCAACAGTGACAACTAAAACTGCATTTCTTCTTAAATGGAGCCTCACTTGATTCCAGGAACAGGATCTCCAGCTCTTCAAACCACTGCAACAACTTCAACACCACCGCTATAATCACCACATCTGCCAGAAGAAGAACAGTGCAGGAGTTCTTAATGAGCCCTTTCTGGAGACTGGCCAGGGTGTGCTGTAGTTCAGCTGGGAGTGAGAGGCAGTTTCTTGTATCTCCATCTTATCTGCTGCTAGACCCAGACGGGAAGCAGTTCCAGACCTCCCAGTCATCACAGGCCTGTCTGCTGCTCAGAGATGCCTCCTGCACAAAAGTCTGCCTTTCTTTTCCCAAGTGCTGTCTGGAAGAAACAGGGTATCGAGAGCTTTGTTAGGGACTGGTGCTAACCACAGTTTTCCTCTGAACTGAGGCACAGTGTCACATTCATCCCAAGAACGGGGTTGTTGGGTTTGCAAATCGCTCTGGCCAGTGTCTCCTCCAGCTTCTGGGCTGTTGCTGTCTCCCCACTTTGGAACAATGGCGGCACCATCAGTAGCTCAAACCTGACTGAGGCAGGAGGGCATCATTACAGGTGAGTATTTCACCTGGAACTGAGTCATCATTATTTTTAAGCTCTGTGAAGGGCTTGAGCTGAGCTATTGTTATCTGACAGACATATCTGGACATGCTGCTCTCCTTGGGGCAGCCTTTCTGCTTGCCTCTTCTTCACTCATCACCAGCCCTTTCTCCAAGGGGAAGCCTGGGTGGTGGTTTTGAGCAGCTTGGTGCTTCTGCCACTTCCCTGGACAGTGGGGTAAACCTGCCTCCAGCTGCCTGAGGAAATGGGTCAAGTGAGCCCTATGTCACGGGATAGTGTTCCCTTCCAAATGCTACTCTCAGTAGTTTAAAACCCAGTTTTAACTGGAGAAAAAAAAAAGGCAAGTGGGACCTTTAAGCATGTTCAGCTAGGCCTGGACTTGAGCAAAATCTCTGCACTCGTGGGAACCTTCATCCCAAGTTTCACCAGGGCTCCCTGCAGACCCATGGAAATTGCCACGTAGAGCCTGTGTCTAAATTAGACCCTGGCAACCAAAGGCTCTTTTGTTTCTGCTTACAATGAGCAAGAGTTTCCTCTGCCAGTTTGGGATGTCTTCTCTCATCTGCTACCCCAACTCCTTTAATTTTCCTTCCAGTGCACCAGTTTACCATGGCCCCAAGTCTCCTGCACACACAGAGGGGATTTCTGCTGGTGCCCGTCCTGTGAAGATGTTGTAACCCTAAATGGGGCTGTCTCTCAGCTATTTTGGTGGAGTCTCGTAATTTGTCTGACATGGAAAATCCCCAAGCTGCAATCAGTGCCTGGGATGCTTGAGTGGAAAATGACAAAATTATAACATAGTTCATCTCCCCGTGGTCAATTACTCTGTGCCTACACAAAGTCTGGAGCAGCCAGGGTGACTGTAAAGGTATCCAGCCTTTATGTTGGCTCCATGGCCTCTGTATTTGGTTAAACATAGGGGAAACAAAGCACCCGTGGCCTAACAATTGTTAGAGGTGGGTGGTGCTCAGTTCCTCTGAGAGCAGCAAGAGCCACTGACCTCCTCTTCCCTCCCATTTAGCCAGGCCTGGGCAGAGGGAAGAGGAGGGATGGATGGATGGATGGATGGATGGATGGATGGATGGATGGATGGATGGATGGATGGATGGATGGATGGATGGATGGATGGAAGATGGATGGATGCCCTCTCCTCTCAGCAAGAGAGGATGTGTCTCCTGGGACAGAGGAGGTGTTGGGGAGCCTTGTGGTGGTGGCCGGGTGACTTGATACAGGTGTCTCACAGTTTTGGTGCAGCATGAGTGTATCCCAAGGAATTCTCCAGTGCTGATTTAGGGCTTTAAAAATGGGTTTGGAGCACCTGGAGTTGCACACCAGGCACGTGGCCCACAGTATCCTGCCTTGGAGACTGGTTCCTAGGCAGAGACGAGGTGTGAGCAGGGAGTTGCCTGGAGCTACCCAGGCCTGGAGTGAAAGCCTTAATGCAGAAAGCTTATGAGGGCTCAGCTGGGCTGGAGGAGGCACTTGAGGTCTCTCAGGGACTTTGCCTTAGTCCTCCACCCACCTGTGCACTCAGGCTGGGGCCATGGTGAGCAGCTCCTGGGGGAGTGGAGCCTGCCTGGTGTGCAGACCTTGGGCCTGGGCAGTGTTGGAAAAGGCACCTGGGACTGGAATCAGGAAGCTTCTTTTAAGCACAGAATCATAGAATATCCTGAGTTGTTGGGACCCACAAGGATCATTGAGTCCAACTCCTGGCCCTGCACAGGACCACTCTCATTTAGACAATATTTAAATGAGCATTCTAGGTGAGAAAGGGTGATTGAACCCCAAGCTGCTGTCGGTGCCTTGACCCTCCCCTGCTCCTTGCTCCCAGCCTGTCCCCCCCGGGCACTGCTGCTCCTGAGTTGTTCATGGAGTGATGACCACAGGCAGCAGGAGCCCTGTGCTGATTTTGGCTCACCAGGAAAAGGTCACACAGGCAGCATCTAAACTTCTGAATCTTGGTGTCCACCAAGATAGAAAGCAGGGCTCTGCAGCTTGTTTTTATGACCACCATAAACTAAATCCAGCATCTTCCTGAGATAGGGTATAAGATAAGCCTGCAACAAACCCAAGCAGAGAAGTCATTTTCTTTTAATTGCTGTTGTAGGACAGTAGAGATGAAAAGCCAAGGGTATAGGAGCCCTCATCCCCTGATTAGATACATATAATGAGATGGAAAGCTAATCTATCATATTTAGAATCAGTCAATTAGAGGGTTAGGGTTATAGATGCATTTAGCTCTAGTGTTAGGAGATATTTAAACCGCATACTGTACTTAGTCATTACCATGCTAAGTGATAGTAGATGCAGGTCACCCTATATATGGGCCATGGTAATCAGCTTGAAGTATTACTAATTAAGCCTTTTCACCTCTGGGCTCCCTTCCATGCCACCACGCATGAAATGGGCCATTGAGGTCACGGTGAGAGGCTCCTTAAAACCCAACACCCAGTGTTTATGGTGAAGTGGAGGGTGATTTGGCTTTCCAGTTCTGTCTCTGCTGCGTGGAGAGAGCTGTAAGCACACAGCTCTTGCTTTAACCATGTATTTTGCTTCTGAGTCTCAAGATGCCAGCTGGGCACTGCCAGCCCTTCACTTGCCCATTTGTGGGCATTATTTGAAGCCCATGAGCTATCCAGGTAAATAAACCACATCAAAGTGAACGTGGCCCTGGCATCTCCCTCCTGGCAATCCTCAGTCGTGTTTTCAGAGGAAGTCAATAAAAGCTGTAAAGGCTGTAGTTGCTCTGGAAAGCAGCTTATGTGATTAAGCAGAAGGTCAAAAATAGAAAAGCCCACAAAGGAAGGGCTGAAAAATTGTGGGTGTGATGCAGTGATGCCCAGTGATGGCTTCACTCTCTCCCTCCCCACGCCCTGAGACACGGCTGGGTGTCCAAGCTCCTCAGCTGGCTCTGGCACCGGCCCCTTCTTTTCAGATTTCATGGCTCCCTCAGGCCAAAATCCCTTGATGACTTTATAGTTGCAGCTGCTTTTAGGACTTTGCAGTGTCAGGGTGGTGGTAGAGCCACAGACCACTCTGCTGCACGGGGCAGGAGAACAGGGAGCTTTCCAGTGCCTCCCAGCCTGGGAGAAAGGCAGGGGAATGGCAGGGGAATGGCAGGGAAATGGGGGTGCAATGACTCTGGTTGCTCTCCAGCCAAGGGGAGCAACTGTTTTGGAGCAGCTTTTCTCTGACAGAGTTACTGAGACATTCCTGGGAGCGCTCAGGCTCTACTTTCATACAGTCAGGGAATATCCTGAGTTGGGAGGGACCCACAAGGATCATCCAAGTCCAACTCGTGGCCCTGCACAGGACAACCCCAAGAATCCCACTATGTGCCTGAGAGCCTTGTTCAAATGTTTCTTGAGCTCTGTCAGGCTTAGGGATGAGGAACAGCCACCCTGCCCTTAAACCTTCCCCTCTCCATCCTTTCCTCAGAGGCTGATTGCTCCATCTCTGCCTTTATTTCTGGTCTCCTGGGAAGCTGAGTAAGATCCTCTTGCTTGTGGTAGGTAAAGCTGAATACATGCCCAGAGCAGCCCTTTCCAGGCACTTCCAAGCCCTTCAACCCCATCCCTCTGGGGCAAGTCTTTGCATGCTGGCAGGAGCTGGCACAGAGGCCTTGGAGCAGGGATTGTGGTCTTCTGTCTCAGGAGAACACCAGGAACTGGTGCTGCTCACCGGATACTGGAAAAGGTCTTAATTTTGGCATGCACTGTGACCAGGAAATTATCTGAAATATTGGGTATTTTCTGGGACACGGGGCAAGCATTTCCCCAGCTCCTCTCAGCTGGCTGGGGCCAGCTGGTGAAGATCCCTGGCAGGTTTGGGGCTGATGGAGACCGGCCCCAGGGAGGTGGAGTGGGGATGATGCAATGAGCCACAGCTCTTGCACTGCCGGGGCTGGGCCGTGGGCAGGGAAAGTGTCCGTGCTGTCCGGAGCGGGCGCTGGGCCGTCAGGGTGCTGTGACAGGGCAGCAGCTCTTCACCGGGCTCTGGAGGGGCAGCCACAGCTGTTGGCTTTCCTGGCAGGTCCCTGGGGTTTTGCTGCCTGCATTCCCAAAGGCCAGGGACGCTGTGGGTGGAGCACAGAACCTTGATGAAGAGTTAAATTAGCAGCACGTGCCCGTGGCTGGAAGCCTGTGACAAATGTTTCATGTTTTCATGGAACCACAGAATAGTTTGGGTTGGAAGGGACCTTGAGGATCATCTTGTTCCAAACCCCTGCCATGGGCAAGGACACCTTCTGCTAGACCAGGTTGCTCCAGCACCCATCCAACCCCAATGATATTTCCCTTATGCTGATGGGGAAGCATTTTTATCTCATGAACTGTGCTCTCCAGCAGCAGTAAAATCTTGTGTTCATTTTTTTCCCCCTCTAATTCTTAGCCAGTAACTGCAGGTCTTTGAGGGATTTTCCATCTGGCCTTATTAGCAGGTTGTGTTCAGCTGCCCCTTGGCACTTGCAGGTTGGTCAATCACTGGACAAGTCTTTACAAATCCATGTTCAGCCAAGCCAGCCCACAGACACACCTCTCTCTGTACCTGCAGGGGCTGTGCATTGTCTTAATCACCCTCCTCCTTTTTCTTTTTGCCCATCTGTGATCCTCTGCCACAGTTTCAGCTCCCTGTTTGGGGAGGAGCAGCACTGCACCATGGAAAAATTACCAATGTGACCTCTGAAAAGTTGATTTGATGACTTTTTGAGCCTGTGTTGTGTTTTGGGGGGGTTATTAGTTGTTCATTCACCTGGCTTGCTGAGCTACTCCAGGGCTCAGTCAGCCCTTGGAGGTGGTGTAGACAGGCCCAGCTCTGCCCAGCTGGGCAGGAATGTCTTTGCTGTGGTGTGAGCAGAGTGTTGCCATTGGTTTGAGCATTGGTTTTGGTGGTGGCATTGTCTCCATCACTGGTGGGGAGGGCGGCGCTTCCCTTGCCCAGCAGTGTAGGGAGCCCAGGCACTCTCTCCTTTTCCATGGGAAGGGACTCTGAGCACAGGGACTTGTTCCTACTCTTCCCTGTAGGATCCCCATTATTTTTGTTGCCTGTTTTTCTCCATGAATTTTGCCAGTTTTCCGCAGGTCCCAGAGGTGTCCTGCCAGCCTTCCTCTGAGCCGTGGCCCCTCTGTGATAGCCCAAGAGCACAAGGGCTGAAACTGTGGGGGTCCTGCATGTCAGAGACCCCCAGCTGGCATCTGTCTCTGCTTGGAAAGATGGAGATCTGTCTCCCAGTATTGTGGAAGAGCAGCCATGCCCGGGGTGAGAGGGTGGAGCCAGCAGGAAGCACGCCTGTGGTTTAGATATGGGGTGAGAGCCTGGATTTTCAGAAGCAAACTTTGGGTCGTGTTTTTGGGAGGTGCTGGTGTTGGGTTGGCATTTTCCTGTTTGTTTTCTTAGACTGCAGCTCTAGGTGTCATCAAGAGGCCTGAATTTCTGAAGGTGGGTGCTCAGCCTGGACTCCAGGCCTGGATTCCTGGTGTGGTGATGCAAAGCCCGACCTGAAACACCATCGGCTTTGCAAAGCCTGAGCACGTTGTGTGACCCCTCCCAGTGAATCCCATGGGAATAGAGTGAGTGAGCCCTCTCCTGACTACCTGCTGCAGGGATTTAGGGGATAAAAAAAGACAATAGCCATGCTGGGCACCGACCCAGCTGCCAATCCCAGGGCTGAGGTGGGGTGAGCATTGTGTGGGTGGACCCTGGCACTGCGAAATGAGGGCTAAAGGCAGACTGCTCTCAAGTCACAGGTAACATTTAGTTGCCTCTTGGCAAGGACCTCCCTGTTGGGAGGGGACTGTGTTTCTTGCAGCATCCCTGGTGAGGGATATGGGCTGTGGCAGTGTTTGTCCACCGGCACACACAGCAAACAGCTCGGCTGTTAGCCCTGGCTGCCTGCCTGGCAGCTGATATCAAGGGCTGTCGCCATCCCTGTGGGATGGAGACCCAAGCCTACCACAGAAAGAGGAATCTTTTCAGCTGAGAGAAGCCCAGAGATGGTTTTTTTGGGGCCCCAGCTGCAGAAGCCAAGCTTGCTGCCTTTGCTGCTTCTCCTCATCTGAGGCTGTTGCGCCATCGCAGTTGACAAGTCAAACATGGCAAGGAGCGCCCTTTACTCCTTCCTGGGTCACTTGTGCTGAATCACTCAGTGTTTGTTCTGGTTACAGGGCCCTTCTTGTCACAGCTTTTTCTGCTTCACCCTTCCACTTCACACCTGGGTTCATCTCCTGACCCACGGGGCATTTCCAGGCTCTGTTTCCAGTCTGGGGTTTCCATCCCGGCTCTGTGAGCGAGGCAGGCTCAGCATCCCCCTGCCTTCCCAAGCACTCACCAGGGCTGACGAAGGGCTCCATTTCACTGTCCCAGGGGATGGAGCTGCAGCACCCAGCACATTTCTGGTACCTGCCCACACCTGCTGAGTCTCTTCTAGGACATTCTGACTGGCCACAGCATCCTGGATGCTCCCCAGTGTGCTGTGGGCCCTGGGGTGTGAGGTGAGAGTACCTCAGAGATGGGATATCGTGCATTTGGGCACCTCAACGCCTTGCATTTGGGCATGCCTGGTGCCTCATTTTCCTCCCCTCCGCAGATCAGGAGGGACGGGGTCTTCAGGAGCACAATTCATGGCTGCCCTCCTCAGGTTTAGAGGCCATCCCAGCTGGAGAGTGCCCAAATTCTGGGTGTGGCCCTAAACCAGGCGATACCATGCAGTGAGCTTCCAGCTGGGGGGTGCAGCCACTGCCCGGAGATGCCAAGGTTGGGGTGTGGAGCAGATGTTTCCAGGGCTGTGCTCGCACCTCTGCAGCATCCAAAAACTGCCACTGGGGCCTGGATCTGGCAGGGGGTCACAACTCTTCCCCCTGCCCCACAGCACAGAGCTGCCCTACACAGCCTCAGGGAGCCTGAGCAGGGTGAGGCGCCCTCCCTGTGCTGTCAGTTCACTGAGCCCCGGTGTTCGCAGTGTGGCTGATTAAAGCTCTGAGCGAGGCAGTGATGGGATGCAGGGTGCACGAACAGGAGGTGCTGGGAGGTTACAGGCTGGGGAGATGAGCTCCTCTGCCTTCTTGGAGAGTATCTGAGGGGTGTTTGTGGCTCATTCCTGCCTCCCTCACACTCTCTGAGCCACTGGATCACTGTCACGGTGATTTCCAGCTGCGGTTTGTAGTGGTCAGCAGTGGCCTGGAGGGATTTGTTCTGTCCCTGACTTAGTGATGTCTTCCCTCCCTGGCAAGGATGATTGGAGCAGCTGGAGAGCCTGGCCCTATGTGTCCAGGCAAAAGCAAACCCTGGAACGCCAAGTCAAGTGGCTTTGCTCTTAGACTTCACTCCAGTTTTATTTTCAAGTACTTCTCTCAATTTGTAATTTGTACTAATAAGAGAGAATCTCTAAAAATGAAAGACAAATTCAGCCCAGCATCACTGAGCATCCTTTGCACATCTCAGGGCTTTCTTCTTTTTTATATTGGCTTTATTTAGAGTTTTTATAGAATGGTTTGAGTTGGAAGGGACCTTAAACACCATCTCATTTCAACCCCCTGCCATGGACAGGGACACCTCAGGTTGCCCAGAACCCCATCCAGCCTGACCTGGAACATTTCCAGGGTTGAGGCATCCACAGCTTCTGTGAGGAACCTGTGCCAGTGCCTCAGCACTGAGCATTTTCTTTCTTTCTTTCTTTCTTTCTTTCTTTCTTTCTTTCTTTCTCTCTTTCTCTCTTTCTTTCTCTCTTTCTCTCTTTCTCTCTTTCTCTCTTTCTTTCTTTTCTCTCCCTGTCAGAAGCCGGCTGTCTGGATGAATCCAGCTTTTCTTACTGCTGCCCCACCTTCCCATCTCCCGGAGCTACACAGCAGCTGAGACCTGGTATTCATGTGCATATACATGTTCTATCTGGAGAGATCCTCTATTAATCTTGAACACTCTTTGATCAGGAGAGTAATGACTCCCTGGCATGAATTGCTTCACAAATTTTGCTTTTGCGGAGAGAAGCTCCTCGGCTTGAGCTTTTCCATCCTAATAGGAACAAGTTATATCTGATGAACAGACCTTGCTGCTTTCACTCACAAAGCAGTAATTTACTCTCCAAGCAGCAGCATCCCAGCTTACCATCCCTGCAGCACCATTTATTCAGCAGTGCAGTCAGCCAGGAGGATAATGTGGGGTGCAAACCGTGGGGTTCCTATCTGCTCTGCACCATCTGGCATGGCCTTCCCCTTCTTGGTATATTTCAGGACACATAAACCGGGCAGGGAAATGTTTTTCTTCATGTGAGGAAATTCACATCACCACATAACCAAATTTATCCTGCAGAATAGCAGCTACAGCTCCCAGTAGATCCAGTGGAAAATAGTTGTAGCCCAGCAAATTCCACTGCAGCCCATACAGCTGCAAAGCCATAAAAGACTTGGATCTTTCCCTGCACAAAGGTCCTATAAAGGCTTCCTGCAGCCTTGACTCCTTGCCAGCCCAGCCTCCCAGGCCACCTCAGCCCAGCCAGGACTTTCCAAAGAAAATCCTGTCAAAACCTCCCCAATTTCTCTGGTTTGTGTTTTGTGCAGCACTCTGATGTGAAAATATTGATTCTGGACTTTAAAGAAGCTGCTTTGTATATTTGACCAATTCAACGATACCAAAGTTTGGCCTGAGCTGTCCTTGTCCTTGTCTGGGTCCTTTTGTAAAATTTAAATGCAGTCTTAAAAGCACAAGGGGTATTGACATAAGGAAGAGCCAAATGTAACAATGATTCAGCACAAACCCCATATTACTGGCAATTTAGTCTGTTTTGGCTACATGCAGGTTTGGTTTTTGTTGGTTTGTTTGGTTGTTTTCTTTTTTTTTTTTTTCCTAATTCTTTTTTTATTGTTTTACCCTCCAGATTTTATTCAAAATGGAAAATTTTAAAACGCCATTTCAGAAGAATGTTAAGCATTTATGCAGAAACAGAGAAAATGAGGCTGGTGGAAAAAATACCGAAACCCAAGCCTTTAGCTGAAGAAGAATTGGTTTAAGTTGGATATTAGGAAGAAGTTCTTCCCGGTGAGGGTGGTGAGGCCCTGGCACAGGGTGCCCAGAGAAGCTGTGGCTGTCTCATCCCTGGCAGTGTTCCAGGACAGGTTGGATGGGCTTGGAGCAACCTGGAATAGTGGCAGGTGTCCCTGCCTGTGGCAGAAGGGTTGGAACAAGAAGATCTTTAAAGTCTCTTCCAACCCAACTTTCTTTACGATTCTATACTGGTCACATTGATCTGCACAGAGATTTCTGAGCCTCGGGCTTTTCAGCAATTTCTGCGAGCACAGACCTTTCCCCAGGGTTGAAGCTGATATGGTTTGTTACAAGGAGTGCATCCTGTGCTTGCCACTCACTGGGCCCCGGTCAGAACTCCTTTTTGTTGAGTTAACATGAGCTCAGCTCATGCCCGGGCCTGCTCCAGCTGGGGTTTGGGTTGGAGCAGTGTTTGGAGGTGTTCTGACTCTGTTCTGGCACCCCACACCCCTCAGCACGGTGCCACTCCCTGCTAAGCAGTCCCGAGAGGGGCTCTGGTGATGAACTCTTTTGGCAAAGCAGCAAACGATCCCACTGGCAGCCCCAAAGCCCTGCATCAGAGACCTGTGCACTAGAAAATGCTCTGCCCTCACTCAGCAGTGTCCCAGTGAGGTGTCATGCTGAGCTAGTCTAAAAATTTAACCCTTGTGTGAAGGAGCACCAAAGATAAATTTGCTCTAACTTAGAAGTAGTTTTGTATCTCTGAATCAAAACCTTTCCATGACTTGGTCCTGTTTGAAACTGGGCACATTTTGTCAGTCTGCCTGGGTGCCTGTGCTGAACCCTGGGCACCTCCCACCACTGCATGTCCCTCTCTTGCATGTCCCACCCTTGCATGTCCCACTGCTGCCCTGTGCTGGTAGCAGGGATGTGATCCATGAGGGCAGAAGAGCCAGAGGTATTTTCTTTTCCAGCTCTCCCTGTGCCCTGTCAGCACAAGCCAGCCCATAATTCTGCAGCCAGCCTCGAGGACAGGACACCCCTCACAGAGTCCAGGTGAGGACTGAATGTCACCTCTCCATGGAGCAGGACTGTCTGTGTGGGAGGGAGCCTGACCTGCCCTCCAGCTCTGTGTCCCATCCCTTTATTTAGTCCAAGTCTTCTTAAAAGGCCAAAAGGCAAACCAGGAGGATAAAGAGTGGGGAATTTCCTCTTGAGCATGGCCCAGTGACACCGTGGGTTAAGCATGTGGCTATTTTGGAACAAAGCAG
Organism: Bombycilla garrulus; assembly: GCA_013400315.1. Lineage (NCBI taxonomy): Eukaryota > Metazoa > Chordata > Aves > Passeriformes > Bombycillidae > Bombycilla > Bombycilla garrulus. The sequence goes on from VXBU01008198.1 coordinate 985,291, forward strand.
GCAGGGTGAGAGGTAATGGGGTCCCTGCTGCCATTGACGGGGTTCATGAGCATGTGCTGGAGCTGGGGTTGCTGCAGGGGCTGTGCTGTCCCCCTCATCAATTTTAGATTGCCAAAAGCACAAAATGTTGCAGACCACACCCAGGTGTCTTACACAGGTCTGTAGGATGGCAGGACTGAGGAGGCACTGAAGGCTTCTCACTGAGGCTGGTGGGTCTTGTGGGGCTGCAGCTCACCTCTGCATTTGGGAGAGAGGGAGGGAAAAAAGATCTAACTCTTTGTTTCCAGGTCCTTCATCTTTCTCACACAGCTGGAAAAGAATGGAAAGAAAGTGTGTGGGACAGGGAAGAGAGATCTTGTGTGAGATACACTCTGAAGCTGAGAGCTGCTGTCTTGGTCATGGGGGAAGCAGCTGCTGCAGTGGGACTGGGTCTAATGTGCACAGAGCCGCTTGGCAAAAGTGTCCTTGTGAGCACCATGGGACAGATTCACTGTCTCCAGCTTGTTTTAAAAGGTGAGGAGCCGGCAGGAGCCTGCCTAGCACAGCTTTTCAAGCAACAGGACGGTGTGTGGCTGCGATTTCAGGGCAGCCATCGCACAGCATGCTCACACAGGGGCAGCAGGGGAGAGCTGAACTTCAGATAACCTGCTAAGACTGAAGCAAGATCAGCTGAGAAAATGAGCCTGGCTTTCCAGTGCTGCCAGAACCAGCAGAAGCCGGAGGTGGAGCAGTCCTGGCTCAGCCAAAACACTCGCTGGGCTTTGTTGCCGGCTTTTGTCTGCGGGCGGGCGGCTTTCCGCAAGGCTGGTTCCCACTCCCTGCAAAGCTGTGCAAAACTTGCATATCACCACAAAACATGACAGGGTGAGCGAAGAACCAGAGCTCACTGGGCACTTCAACTCAGCCTAAAGCAAAGGCGAGGGTTGTTCCTGTCCCCACGTGGGGATTTGCCCTCCTGGGGGTCCGTGAGAACCCTGAAGTAAGGAGAGCAGGGAAGAAAACCTTCACATTGAAGAGCTTGTGGAGAAGCCACAAGTGCTCCAGGATACTTGTTTGGGATAGAGGATCAGGAGAGGGCTTGGGGGGGACTTACCCTCAGAGGAGAGACAAAAAATTAAACTCCTCAGAGTTTCTGAAGTTATCTGTGTCCTGAGTTAGTGCTTTTGATGGGCGTGCTCCTTACGGCATTTGGTGAAAGTGAGTCTGAAGGTTGTTTAGCAGCCGTTTATTTTTAGCTGAGATGACTTGTGACAGCACAATGGTGTTGCAACACCACAGTTCTTGTCTGTGGCTTCCCTGTGCTTTGGTGCTGGAGCGACTGAAGGCTCCTGACAGGGGCTTATTGTGCTGGAAATGCAGAGATGTTGCAAGAGCAAGATGTTGTTCCCTCCCAAGGAGACAGAGACAGACCTGCAAAAGCAGAAAGAAGGAAATGGAGTCGGCCTCGTGGGCAGCCTGAGGGTCCTTGTCACAGCCCCGCTGTGGCTCCAGCCACCTACCCCGACCCCAGCATAACCAAGTGCTGCGCAGCCCCATGGAGCTTCTCCTCTGAGGGGATGGAGCTGGGAAGCTCCTGGCACAGGAGCTCCTTCCAGCTCTCCTCCCAGCCTTGCTGCTTCTTGCACGGCTGCTTTGCTTTCCCCTCTGTCTCCTCCACAGCATGAACCACACTGCTCTAAAATAGGTTCTAACTCCAGCAATGCCACTGCATCTGTGTGAGGTGACAGAACTGGAAACCAACACAGGGCCAGACCAGGGGCCAAAAGGAAATCTAAACCTACAGCCCATCACTGTAACTAAACCTGTCTGCCAAAGCAGCCTTCTCGGTTCAGCTTCTTACCTGGTGTAAGAGAAGAGACATCAAAGGCACAAGGATCTGGTTTCCTCAGCTACTGTCCTTTCACTTGTGCCTGCTTTCTGCCTGTGTAAATCCATTAACTCTTGCCCAGGGTAACAGCCCAGAGTGAGGTACCTGATCTGCCTCTTTTCAGGCAACACAGCCTGAGATTAAAGCAGTGTGAGCTTGGCATGCCTCTCTGTAAATCCCTACGTGTTGATTCCCTGTCTCTTCCTCAAGTTTTACAGGATGCCGACAGCTTTCTGCCTGTTTTATGGTTTCATGGCAGTTGCTCGACACATCAATATGAGAATTAATTAATCTTGGCTACAGGGTAGGCAGCAGCTCAGGCAGCCCAAGAGCAAACAAGGTCAGGATTTCAGCAGCAGCCCATTTAGAGAACTTGCTGGGGCTCCAGCAGAGCAGCCTTGTCTCTGCAGTTTTTATTTGGATCACTGCTCTCTTGCCTTGTTTGCAAGTTCTGTCCTGTTGGCAAGGCTGCCGTGAAGCCAAACCCAGAAGACTGTAGCAGATGACTCTGCTCCATACAGGGAGCGAGGATTAGGGCAGGGATAGTGTTTGACTCACAAACGCAGTCACTACAAAACAATTATTGACTTAAAATCCATTTACTGATGTCCCAACTTTCGTTTGATGATGTTAAAAGGTCAGAAGGAAAATTAAAGCTTTTTTTTGCCCTAATCCCTGTAAGTGTTAAATTCATGGAAAGTAATTGAATCAGCAATTTAGATGAAGGCAATAGCTTCAGATGGTGGAGAAACTCTGCTCCTCAAAGGATGCCTGAATGAAATGTGGCTGTTCAGAATGGGATTGGAATTGCCCTTGGCCTCCTCTTACAAAGATCCTCCCTGGTAAGTGAATAATCCAGGGCAGCCATGCTCATTGCAGTGCTCAGCCCTGCAACATGCCCACAGATCACAGTGAAAGACTTCGAGCAGAAGCAGTAAATACAGGGGAAAAGAAAGATCTATGTCAGACTGGCTCTAAATTAATCTCTTTCCTGAAAAAAAATCAATAAATCATTACTGCTGCTAGTGAACAGTATTTATCAAGTTGATGCTGCTCTTTACAGTCCTTGGTAGGTATGAAATTTTTTTTTTATTATTATTTTTTCTTCTTGTGTAGCCAAACTTTCTCTGGATCATCAGAGTGCAGAGCGAGGATGCCCTGAGGGAGGGGAGGGATGTCCTCTCTGCTGGAAAGGAGCACAGTGAGTACAAGGCACGGTGGTGGAAGCAAAGGCAAACCCAAAGGAGGGTTTGAGGGTGATGTGACTCCTTTCTTGCTCCAGCCCTGGTCACAGACCCTGCTCCAGCTGAATGCCCTCAGCTCAGGCAGGCAATAATCCAACAGGCTGCGAGGTGGCAGATTGGATCTTGCGTGGTGTAGTTGGGATGCAGCCAGCTCGTTTCCTTGGTGCCTGTTGACAGAAGGGCTTTTACTGCACACACAAGCCTTAGCAGAGACAAAACTCATGTCTCCCCTTCTAACGGGAGAATGGAGAGATATCACTCAGTCAGCAAAATGTATTTTTCATGTGAGTGGGGTGGGTTGGAAGGGAGGCAGAGATCACCCAGTTCCAGCCCTCTGCCATGTGCAGGGACATCTTCCACCAGACCAGGTTGCTCCAAGCCCCACCCAGCCTGAGCTTGAACAATTCCAGGGACTGTGCACCCACAGCTTCTCTGGGCAACCAGGAAAATCGTCCTGGACTTTCCCATTGAGCTGGAAAGCCGATGACTGCTGGTGTGTGGATTTGCATGGCCCAGCCCCTATAAACTGATAGTTTTATTCCCATGCAAAATGACCCATTGTAATCTAAACCACAATAGTTGGCCATCCTGGTAAAGCAGGAAAATCCTCTTATTAGGAGCAGAAACTTATTAAATTCCCATTTATCACTTTTAAACAGCAGTTACAGCCATCCATCTATCCCAAAACACTTGGCTTCAATTTTTCCTTTTTTTTAATTTTTTTTGGAGTTTTGGATTTGCCTAAGAAATTTCTTGTCCTGAGAACAGTTCTGAGAAACATGTTTTCCATGACTGGTTCCTTCAGAAATGTTATTACTGGCTTGGGAGAATTCTTATACAATAAGATCAAATTTCTCTTACTGGAAAATTCAGACACTACAAAGTTTTGATGTCAAAAAACCAAACAAGTAAAAACAAGTAATTTCCTAAGAACATACACAATCTGGTGCTGGTAGTTTTTTCATGGGAAAATGCTTTGCTCCAGTGTGAGTGCCTGTTCCTAAGGAAACTAATGGCAGATGGGGTGAGAGGAAAAACACACAGGATAATTACAAAGCCCCACTTATCAACCTGCTCCTAACTGTTCTTTGGAGTGGTAGGCAAACATGCAAAACACTGAACCACTCTGTATTTTTATGATGCTTTGAAGTGCGAGTTCCAAAGAAATTTTAACTCGCATCACTTCAGCATTTCCATAGCTGGCTAGTGCTGCTGTCTTGGGGCAACAGCCACCATCTGGCTTTCCAGAAAGAAGTCCAAAACTGAGGATCTAGTGTGAGATACCATGTCCTTAATCAAGAGAAGGGGTGGGCAAAGGAGAGAGCTTGTGAAGTGTTGATGGCTGAGTCCCACCCTGGTCCGTCTCATGTCCTAAGGGATATTCCCACCATGCAGCCTTGGGTGCTCCAGGGTGGCATCTTTGAAGCCCAAACAGGATGGTGGAAGGGGAACCATCATCCTTGCCATATTCCAGAGGTGATTTTTCAGGGATTCTTTAGTCGGGGTGCATTCCCTCTGTCAGCCAAGCGCGTGTGTTTCCCGTTTCTCTTGTATCGCTCTCCAGAGCAGAGTGGAACCAGAGGTGCTGAGTGTCAGCCTGGGGAGCCTCTGCCATCAGCAGATGCAGGTGTTGGCAAGTGCAGGCAGGCTGCTAAAAATATCCTACGTGCTTTATTCTTGCTTCAAAGGCCATTAAGTATTTCTATGAGAGTCTTTTTCATCTTCAGCATGGAGATCTGCCTAGTACTCCCACGCATCCTTTATAATCCCCGGAATCTCAGGTTCTTCCAAACGGGAATATCTGGGCTGCAGATCTGAGCAACAAAACCTTTAGTGCTGTGTGGCAGCACTGGGAAGTATGGGCAATGAAGCTGAATTTCTTCTCCTTTTAGCCGTCCTTGCAACACTAATTCTCCTGAGTGCAGGCTGTGGGTTTGCTTACTGCAAAGAGCACAATCAAATCCAATTACCCTTCACATGAGCGTAAGCCACATGTGCGACTTTTTAATGCAGAATATTTAGGTCTGCTTCATAAATAGCAAAGGAGTGTCGTGAGGATGCGTCGTCGTCTCACCCACAGGCACCTCACAGGACACAACACACCCGTGCAAAGGCCAGCCTTAAAAACAAAAGCACGTTGCTTTCCCCTCACTCCTGGCCCGCCAGTGCATTTCCAGTGTGTGCTCCGTGATTCCTAGCAGCACAGGTTTTTCAGTCATCCTAATGTGTTTGCTTAGGCACCGACATTAGTGTCAAAAGCACTTAATGCAAAGGAAACTCCCCAGGAGTGCACTGCTCACTGCCAGACCCATCAGTCCTGGTTGGGAGCTGCGCAGTGTTTATTACTGCAGGCTGGGTAATGAATTACCCACTGATTCTGAGGGCTGCTTCTCACTAGGCCATCTGGGAAAAAAAAACCTGCTGGGGCCCATACTGACCGGCTGAGAGGGTTGGGGTTTTCAGCCTGGCAAACAGAAGGTTTGGGGGAGACTTAATTGCATCTTCCAAAGCAATTGGAAGAAGGCTGACAAAAGAGCTAGAGAGGACAAAGCCCTGGAGTGACAGGACTGGGGGGATGGCTTTAAAACTGAAGGAGAGCAGGGTGAGATCAGATATTAGGAAGAAATTCTTGACTGTGAGGTGGTGAGGCACAGGCTGCCCAAACAGGCTGTGGGTTCCTCATCTCTAGGAGTGTCCCAGCCCAGGTTGGATGGAGCTCTGAGCAGTCTGCTCTAGTGAAACGTGTCCCTGCTCATGGCAGGGGGCTGGAATGAGATAATCTTTAAGGTCCCTTCTGATCCAAACCATTCTGTGATTCTGTGATCCTATGTTAGGTGGCCATGGGTCCTTGTGCACTCACATCAGCCTCCAAAGCCAATAAATCTGAGATGAGGATGGAAATATTTATTCTTGACTGATACTGTGATCTCGTATTGAGCAGATGACTCAAGCCTGGGACACAGTGACCTCCTCCCACCCTGAAGTCTATTCATGAAAACTCTCATTTCCCATCAGGCTAATTGGGGCTGGGTAACTGCGGGTGAGGTTCAGCCCCTGGGAACCCCTGGCAAGGTGCCTGGCCCCTTTCCCAGCCCCTGGCAATGACTCCGGATTTTCTCCTGTGCCCCCAGCTGTTTTTAAGTGCAAGCAGCTCAGCTTGGAAGAGAGGCTTTAAACCAGGCTCACCTGAGCCTAGATGTGGGTTTTGGGGCAGAGGATTTAGCCGAGAGCCTTCCCATGTGACTCTGACTTTTAGTAAGCAACTGCGAGGCTCTGTCTGTGGGTTCTCCTTAGGCAAATGGAGGCCTGGCTCACTCACTGCTTAAAGAAGCACTTTTTTCCTTCATCATTTGTTTGCTGCTTTGATTTTTTTTTTCAAGTTTCTGTGTCTTTGATGTGAAGGAAACAGTTTTGGGAGGAATTTGAGCTGAGCTGTGGAGGTGAAGTAGTCGGAGATTACATTTCAATCTGTTACTGGAGTTTTGAAGGCAACTCTTAGAGTCATTTTTCTTTTCTAATCTCTTCTTTCTTCCCCCTTTATAGCAGAAAATGAGCTTTCCAAGGATTCCTGGCTATCACATTGTGCTGGAGACGGATGAATCCTCTCTATGCCCACCAGGAGCTGCTGCTTTGCTGTCATTCACCTTCTGCAGATCAGCTCTGCCTGTGGAGGTGCCCCCAGCCTTCCTGCCATGCATGTTCTCTTTCCCACAGCTGCAACAAGGAAAACACAATAATAACAATAATATAAAAATCCCCATAATTGCTTTAATTCAAGTGCTTTTTTTCCTAGGATTTCCAGTGCCAAACTCTTGTGCTTGGAAATATCCAGAGCTAATAGCCAGAGCTAATCCATCTTTGTTGCTGGAGTCGCCCTTAGAGCAGGTAAACCAAAAATAGGCTCCCCTGGCCCTGTAGCTACACATCTGGTGCTTCAGAGCCTGGCAGGGGCGGCTCTGACTCGCAGGACACTGCCCCAGTTCCTTGGAGATGGAGGGTGGAGGATCCCAGCCTGCACAGGAGCTTTCCAGAGGGAGCTGGGAAGTGGCGAGGCTGGTTTGCTCTTCCCACATGCCAATTTACTGCAACGCAAGGCAAGTCACCTCCTAGCTATCATCAAAGTGGTAGTGTTTATTCCAGGGGATTTTTGGGGTGGATTTGCCTAGGGCTGGTGCCTGAGCTGGTGAGGCCATTAATTAGAGCAAACAATATTGACTTTCAGCCTCTTTTGAGAAACTGAGGACCATTTTAAAGAGACAGATCCCTAAAAGGGCCTTGTACCAATCCCTCGCCATTCCGGGAAGGTTGGAGCCAGCCTGGCTCATCTATCCCGGCCTGTGCCTCCTGCTCTAACAAGGATTTAACATCCACACTACAACTCCATCGAGGAACTGACCTTCTTTCCATATATATTTCTGAGAAAAAGTGAGATCATCACTAACAGTGCAACTCTGAACAATTAATTGCTCACAGTGTAAATATTACAAATAGTGTTCTCACCCCAAATCACAGAGTTACTCAGCCTGTGGAGAAGGGGTGTGAGCTCCTGCTCCTCCAGCCAGCTGCCTGGCTTGAAGCCAGTGTTTTTACAGCGCCAGGGAGCAGAATTTGGAGTATTTGGGTGCAGACACAGCGGCTGTGTCTTTGTCAGCACGTGCCTTGGCAGCTGGAATGTGGAGCTCCTCAAAGGGCACACCATCCGATTTCCTGGCACGGTGCAATTCCCTGGACCCTTGGCAGAAAAGGTTTCTTGCTCAGGGCTTTGTTACTGTTTGATGTTTTAAGAACACTAAGCAGACACCACTCTCCTAATCCTGTCAGACTTGCAATGAAGCAGATATGTAATCCTTCATGGGTATTAAATTTAATAGCAATAAAGTCTATTTAAGAATTACACTACCAAATGCCTGCCTAAGCAGAGGAAAATATTCTTCATTTAGACTTCATCGGGAATCTATTTCCACTTGTTACTGCCCGTGGAAGTCTCCCCTGCATGTGTGGGGGTAAAGATGAGAAAAATCAGCAACAGGCAGTCCCAGATCACTCTTTTCTAGATGCTTTTAGGAGAAACAATTCCCTGTAATATATGACCATGTTCACATGAGTGCACATACATCTGTACAACTGCTTTAATATCCATAACAGAAGAGGTGGGTGCACTCAGGGGCACCCCTGTGTTTAAGGAAAAGCCCCAAGCTGCATGGTGCATATTCATGCCAGGGGAAGGATTCTGGGGGGTGGAGGAGAGATGTGCTGGGGGCTGAGAGAGAGGAGCTGGAAGCTGTGCTGCAGGAAGGATCAGCAGCTCTGGGAGGATGAGCAACAGGTGGGGATTAACAAGGAATGGGGGGCACAGCCCTGAGGAGAAGTCCTGAGTCTCTGGTTTTGGTGCCCCTCCTAACTGGGGAGCCGTAGCTTGGCTTTGCTTAGGCTTGGCCCAAACACCGGGGGAAGCAGGTTCACGTCACAGATGGAAAGCAGGTTTCTCAGCTGAGTAAACAGCAGAGTTAGCTACCTAATTAAACAGTAATTTTAGTGTCTAAAAACTTTAACTTGGCCTGTAGTTTTGGCATGAAATGGATAAGAGGTCCTTGTCTGACCCTCAGTGCCCCGGTGCCATGGTTGGGAGCCCTGGTGCAGGCAGGAGGATGAGCTGGAGCTGCTGTGGTGGTGGGATCTGAGATACAGCTCACAGCAGAAGAGAAAGTCTCACAGAAAAAGGCTTTCATAGGACTTCAGGTCGAGAAAAAGGAGGAGAACTCCATCTTCACTGGCTGTGAGCTGTGCAGCACGATGTGGAATGAGCGTTTCAGATGCTAAATAACTTTTCTCCGAGAAGAATTCCCATCCTCCTCCCACCATTGGTGGCACGGGGAGCTGGGAGCAGAGAATGCTTCGGAGGTGAGACCTGCAGAAATCCAGCTCGTCCAGGGCCTGGCACTGCCTGTCAGGATGTCACACAAACAAATTCTGTGTGGCACGAGTGTCCCCTCTCCCCCTCCCCTCTCTGCCCCCCAGCCCGCCGGGCAGTCAGGCAAACACCTGGTTTGCTGTGGTTTATATGAAAACTCCTTCCATGTGACAAAACGAAGCCTGTGGTGTCGCCCAGACCCGACCAGCCGCCGGCACAGGAACTGCCTGATACCACGGCTAATTAAGGAGCTTTTAAATCGTTTCCGCCAGCGATATGATAAAGCGCTGACTCTCCTGGGGAGGAAGCCTTGAGAAAGGTGACAGGGTTTTCCACGCCATCCCTGCAGGGAGCTGCCGGCAGCTGCTTTCCCAGGAAAGCCGCTTAGCGCCGGGACAAGGATGGAAGATGCTCCTTCCCTTTTGAGCGCACGGATCATCCCCGCCACGGGCTCTGGATGCCGTGCAGGGGAGCTGGGCGGCGTGGGGTGACCTGTGTGGGGCGGGGGGTAGCTCAGCTGGCTTTGCTTGGTGCCACAGCCCGGTGCCATCCTCCCGAGAGGGTTTTTGCACATCCATCCGGGGCGGGCCTCTCCAGGCTGCTCCCCCGTGCCGGCTCCGGGCCGCCGGGGCTCCCAGGCTGAGCCTGCTCCAACACGAACCCGAGGGAGCCGGGGAGAGCCGGAGCTCGATGTCTCCCCTTAAAAACCCGGCGAAGCGGGTGAAAATCCCCCGCCCGGGGCTGAAGCAGGGGGGCCCAGGCCCGGCGCTGGGATGAGTTTGGGTTTGATCCTGATTAAGAGAGGGCAGGAGGAGCCTGAGCCAGCGTGGCCCCCGCTGCTCTTAACCCGAGATGACCCCGGGAAGAGTCCGAGCGCTCCGGCGCTGCAGGGCGGCTCCTGGCAGCGTTCCCCTGCGCCGACCGCAGAAAACTCCTCTGGAACAGCTCCGCATCCCGGCGAGCAGCTTCGCTCCCGGCCATGGGCGCTGGATGTACGGCAAGCCTTTCGCTGGACAGAGACTTGCTGGGGATAAATCTTTGCAGAATTTACAAGCCCCTCATCCTTTTCCATGCATGTACTGGGAAACCATCACCCAAACCACACTGCGGGGTCCATTTTACGGCGGCACGGGCATTGTATTTCCCATGGAAAATCCATAGGCTTGGAAAACATGTAGTCCATGCAGTTCGACATTAGCTAAAACTTCTGAGATAAACATCTTTCGGATGGAGAATTTGAGCTGTGGAATAAGGAGACTGAAGTCTCCTAGTCTCGTTCTTTCACAGAATTAGCAATGTGTGATAAAAGGCACATATTTCTGTCGCTGAGTCACCTCCTTGTAAACAGAGTGTCGCACTAATGCTTTCCTTGAAACACCTTCCCTTGGAGAAGCCAAGCCTTGACCCTTCCAGACGGCATGGAAAAAAAAAAAAATAAAAATATATATATATAGTTCCAGTAGATTTTCATACTGTCTGACCAGCTGCCAGCAGCTGCTTAGGAGCTGCCTTCCCTGGAGGCAAGGACACAAACAGAAATCTGTGTTACGGCTTCAATTTTCTCTTAAAATGTAAAATTTAATTTTAAACGAATGAGAGAGGCTGGCTGATCCCAGGCTGATCCATCTGTGATGGATGCTCTGTACCTGCTGACTGACGGAGGCTGTAAACCTGCTCCTGATGGAGCAATGCTGATTTATATGGGCTGACGATGGAGACCATTGGATTTATGTTAGACAGGGTGGCTTTTGACTCCTGGCCGTGTCCCGGAGAGTGCAGGAGAGGAAAAACTCACCCAAGTAAAAGGCAGCTGCTTGCCTCCATGTCTGTGGCAGAACAATATTGGCCTCCTAATTTCCTACTGATTAAACTGTAGGAAAACAGAATCTGCTTTGCCTGGAGCGATTTGGCTTCAGCTCAAAAGCTTTCTCATCAAAATGAAATATCATTTGCTGTGAAACCGTTAGCAGGAGGATAAATGTAGTTATAAAAACAGCTATTTGTAAAACCCAAGTGGGGAGCAGAAAAATGCTGTAATTTAGGAGAAAATCTCCACAAGGGCTCTGGAGGGCAAAACTCCTTATAAAGCCCAAGTTTCATCAGGATTGTGTGATGAAACAGAGAATTGTTTAGCTGCCCATCACTCAGACACAGAAGCATTTTCTTTCCTAACTTCTCTCTTGGCTTGTCTCAAAGATGAGCTGGTTGGCATAGGGCTGGTGGGACCCTCCAGCCCGGTATTGAGCTCAGAAGAGGGGTTGGAGACAATTTGTTCAGGAAGCAAACGAGTTAGAAATGGTGGTGTAGCCCCTGGAACACCCACAGACTGTGATCAGCAGCACTCAGATCTGGAAAATTACCTATAACCTATATAACCCTATATAGTGCCTAGTAAATAGCAGGTCATTTTAGTCCTGGGAAATAGCCACAAGAGGGAGATGTGATTGGATGTGCCAAATGTATGTCTTTAATAGGCAGGAATCTTGAGAAATTGAGTATTACTTCAGAGCTCTCTAGAAATCCAGGAAAAAAAAATTTCACCACAGGAGCCTGCAGTTCTGGGGTGACCAAGTATCTGAGCTGAATTTTGGAAGCATATTTACAATAACAAAATTTTCCTGGATGCATTTTTGCCTTAAAATCTCCTTAGTCTGAATCATAAACTGTGTTTTCTTGAACACTGCCTGAATTGCATTAACAATTTTAAGTGAAAACAGGGGAAATGCTGAGCTCCCAAAAACCCTAACAAAAACCAGGGAGTCGAATTTTCATTTCAGGTTGATTCAAAGACAATTTTTGATCAGTGAACCAAAAATTCCCTCATTCAGACAGCACAGCTGTAATTATCTTACCCTTAAGGGCTGACTGACCGGGTGATGCTGAAGCATTTTGGAGTGTGCTATGGAGATAGCTTGAATCTGCTTCCTGCATTCTGTGCTTCCAGTTTAAACAAAACATTTCCTGAAAGCCATCGGTCTGTCACTTTTCCCCTATATGAGAATCATTTCTGCTAAAAATAAACCTCCTTCTTTCTCTCCTCTCTCTTTTTCCCCCCTGTCCTCCACAAACCCAGACTGATACCAAGAGTTTTGTGGGCCTGATGATTTAGGAAGCGTAGCCAGGGCTGAGGATACTGCCTTTAAAATCATCTCTGTGCCCTTTAAATCATCTGACTCTCCGCTGTCATTGTAACAATGGGGAAAAAGCTTCTTTTTCTCCTCTTAGAGCTGCTCCTGTTACATAACTGCTAATACAGTCTGGCTCCTCTTGCCCATCCGTCCCTGGGGCTTTCAGACCTATTTACACACAAACAGACTAACACCCATCTGAAAGTCATCTCAGGCACAAAGAAAGGATCCTTCTGCCTCCCCAAAATAACAATCCTTCTCTGCAGGGCACTGGATAACTGTTTGGTGAAGCGAGTGCCAGGTTGGTGCTTAGGTTAATCTGCTCAGATCGACTAACACAGTTGTGCAAGGGTAGAAAATACCCAGTCGAGTAAATTACATCATCCAGGGAAAAGCTATTCTAAAGAAAGCTCACTCTTTATAAGCCTGAGCAAAATCCTGCTCAGGTAAACATTTACATATATTTACAAGTAGGAGCTCATTATTTTCCTTGTGAAAAAAAAAAAGAAAGTAAATAACATAAAAATGGGATCTTTGAAGTTTTTGGCTAATAGAAAAACATCTAACTAAATTAATTAACTGGCCAAGATCCAGAATGAATTAAAAACCCATTACAATTTTTCTCACATTAGTAGTACTAACTAGGTGAAGTCCCCAGCCCAGAAGAAAGGAGATCAAGGTGTTGCTTAGCATTGTGTAAAAGCAATGGCACTTCCCTGGCTACATTGGGTCTATTTTTGAAATGCTGTAATTCCTTCTACTGTCAGACCATATTTTAACAATCTCCATGATATGGTGCCTCACTAAAATATTTTATTCTCTCTGCAGTCTGAAATGCAATATGAGAAGGGGGAAAAAATGAAATTAGGTGGACAGGGGAATTTAGAGATGAAAAGCATGTCTGATTTAAGTATTGGACCCCTGCTGACTTGTTTATTGTCCTGTTCAGAAATATTTTCAGTGAAAGATCTGTTGTCAGTGTTGAGGCCTGAAAAGGGCTGATGCTGATGTGCCTGGCTGCCAGCAGCTCTCTGTCTCACCTTTCCCCAGAGGAAGTGCTTGAGCTTTGGCAAAATTAAGGATGGGATCAAAAGCTAAGGAAGGTTTGGTTTGTGACAGAGCCTGAGCTGTTGCCACCATCCTGGGTCACATCTTTGGGAATTACAGCATTACAGCAGTGTCAAGAAGAGTTAAATGCCCCCATAGATGCGTGGAAAGGTAGCAGAGGGTGTTGAGGACAGATCAGATGTTGGGGTCTCTGTTACATTCCCTGGCCCAGAGCCCATTCCAGCCTCCTTACAGCCCTTGCTGGAACCAAGTGGTTGTGCAGAGACACCAGAACACATCACACAGGGGCCAAGCTCAGTGCACAGACCCCTGAACCCAGCCTGGCAGCAGCATCATCCCTCCCTCCATGCTGGCTTTGCTTTTGCAGAAAGTTCTGCATCACGCCTTGTCGTGGTTGGAGCCTTAGATCACAGTTTGAGCCCAAACATGCACGGGTGTCACATTGGGAATTCCCACAGAATAGAGTAAAAGTAATGTAGTTGGACTAAGTTCATATTTAAATACAGTAGCATTTTTCTTTTCCTAACCCCTTGTAAACTTCAGTTTGATAGAAAAGTGTGTTTGATTTTAAATAAATCTTTTCTTTTTTCCTCTTCTTCCTCCCAAATTCATCTGATCAAGCCCTTGTCAGTTTTAAGAACACCTAGCTAATCCATTTATATTATCTTTTGGAATAATCTTGTCTTATTACCCTTCCCTCTCATTCTTTTTCATCCTCTTTTTCCTGTGGTCTTGATTCACTTTGGCTTAAAATCCTATGAAATGAGAACAGCCACATTAGTAACAATAAAAGGATAAGGTTTCTGCAAGGGTAATTGAGCCTTTTAGGATTTTATCTGCCTGATTGTGTTAGCAAAAGGACTGTTAAACAATTGTGAAATTTAAAACTAGGTATTGTGTATGATATATTGGCTTCTACAGTGCACCCACGTGATCAGCTGGATGGGTGATTCATCATTACAAGGCTTAGCAGTGCTCAAGAATTGGACAAGGCAGCATTCATCAGCTTCTCCACACTGACTGCCCTGCCCTGGACTGCTCCAAGCCAGCTCTCCTCTGCCTCTCCCTTCCCACTTATTCACCAGTCTGATCTCCCAGGAACTCCCAGCTCTGGCTTCAGACCATCACTGCAGATAAACTCATCTATCCAATGGGTAAATACATCTGCAGACAAGTCATGGCAGGGTGAGGGTCATAATATCCTGTCCATACTATTCTGTGAGTCACACTGAGTCCTTGTGTTCGTAAGAATGAGGAAAATCCTTAATAAGCGTTATTACTCTTGGTATTTAGTGACAGTCTTGTCACTGGCATAGGTGTTCCTATGTAAGCATATATGAAATGCCCATTTATAATCCTCAATCTATTTTTTTTCCCGTGCTACAAATGAGCTGATAAATGATTGCAGCCTCTTGGGATTATAACATGAATTGACATTCAAAAAAAAAGTTCCAGCTCCATCTGTTGAGGTTACATAACTCATGATCTCAAGCAATCTCAGGGGCAGGATTTTCTGCATAAATAGTACAATTTCCAGTAAGGAGATTAAGGCTTCTTTGCTGGGAAAGGAAGAAATTACCAAAAAAGCTGTCATGTCAATGGACACAAATAAATCATGTTCCAAAATACACAGAAAGACAAATTTATGTCATTTAGTCCCTCTGCCTCAGATGCTCCCTCCCCACCTGTCAGAAAAAAGCATTTTGCGACAAAATGCCATTCATCCTTTAAACATTTATGAAACACAGTCAGCTCTATTTTCCACATTAACTCCTTAAAAAATCAGTGCTGCTGTTAACAATGTACATTTTTACAGTTTAATCCAAGTGGTTTTTTTTATTATCTGGTGGCTTTCTGTAAGTGTAGGGCTTCAGCAAATCCAAGCAGTGGGAAGCATAAAATATATTCCACCAGCATAAAGAGAGGCACTGAGAGCAGCTACCATGGGGCAGCCTGGCAGCAGATCCTGCTGAGTGTGATGGAGAGAAAAGCTCTCCCCAGCATCTGACAGCGCTGTGTTCATGCTCCATGGAAGCACGCGGGTTTTAGGTTAAAACACACCCTTTTTGTGAGTGTGTGTGTGTGTGTGTGTGTGTGTGTGTGAATAAGGAGAAAACTCCAGGTTTGGCCTCTTTCTGCGCACAGACAGGCAAGTGTTTCTGCAGACAGACTGTGAGCACACGTCACATCCTCCCGAGGCAGAGCTCCCATTAAAAAGCTGCTGGCAGAGAGTGTTTATTAAAGGAACTCACAACGCTGGCTCTCCTCTGGCAGCGATGGCAGCGCTGCCCCACAGCCAGCACTGCACAGGATCACTGCTCCAGCAAAAATTACCTTTGCTGGAGAGGCAAAAATCCAGAGCCCACTTGGGAAAGCCCCAGCTCAGGCTGGAGCCCTGTGCAGAGCTGGTGGGTCGCTTCCCCAGCATTGTCCAGACCTCTGCCAGGCTGTGGGCTCTCTCCAGGGCTCACCCTGTTTCTGCCCCTGTTTATTTTTTATTTTCTTCTGCAGCTCTTACATGCACCAAAGGCCCTCTTATCTTTCATGTCAAGGTTTTAGCATGGACCAAGTCATGGCTACTCAGTAGATCCCTGTTTCCCCTCCCTGGTGTCTTTTCCTTGGAAAGCCAAGTGAGTCTGGTGTGTGGTTTACAGGAAATGTTGTGCTGGTGGCTCCCATCTTGCTGCTTGTGCATTACCACCCCTCTGCTGGAACATTCCAGGCCTGAGTCATGTGTTCACCATCCCTGTGGGCCACTTCCATTCTTTTGCTCGTCCCCTGTGTGCTTCAGGAGCTCAGGGACTTCCAAGGATGTCCTGGGAAACCCTCCCTCTTCCTGGGCTTGGCTATTTGCTTCTCCACCAAAATGCAGGAAAACAAACTAGGAGGCCCTCACGCTGCTCCCACATGAGTCTCCAGCACTCTAAAATAATTCTCTATCTCTTGTTTCACCACAGGGGAAGTGAACTTGCCCGTGCTGATATGCAGAAGGAACGGAGCAGCAAAGGGGGAATGGCTTGCCTGGAAGCTCCTGTGCTCAGCAGCATCAGCAAACGGAGCCAAACTCAACAGGCTTTGGAGCACTGTCCCTTTTCATTCCTGGGAAACTCTGCTTGTGACCTACCACAGCAAAACACCACAGGCATGACTCAGGAAAACAGAGATTGTTTTGTGTATGGGGAAATACAGAGTCAGTGCCTTCCTGCTGCCTGTCCTCCCCTCTTCCATGCACATCCCCTCAAGCTGGCAGTGAGAGGGTCCCTGTCTGCAGGGATTATTACACCTGCTTTCCCCCCCAGACAATAGTTTTCTATCAAAACCCCTTTGCCTCAAAACCCCATCCCACCTCCCCTGCACATCCAGCAGGGTAAATGGAGACACAGGTTTCCATGGGTGGTCCCCATATTCCTGGAAATAAGCTGAATATTGAAGGGAAAAGCCCTGGGTTTCCCTGTCCCGTGGCTCTGTGGGCACACTGTCAGTGCTACAGAGAGAACTGACTGAAGAGTTACAAAATGCCATTGCATGTATGACTGACTGAGCATTTCCCATCATCTGAAAAGAAAAAGGACAACTTCTGGCCTGGGCAAGTGGAGAAGAGAGCAGTTGCTGGAGAAGGAGCTGCCTGGGAGCAGGGAACAGAGCCAATGACCTGAACCCAGCCCCACTGAACTCCTCCTGCCCTGCAGAAGCTGCAGTCATTTCCTAAAGGTCAGAATGGTGTTACAGCGGGACATGAACTCTGCTGGTGTTTCAGAGGGATGGATCAATACTCCTGGCATGGGAAAGTGGCCAGAGATGAGGCAGAGCCTCGCTGCCACGGAGAGGGCTGGCAACACCGTGTGGCTTGCAAGCCAGTTTACAATATGGACTTGCTAATGCACTTATGCTTTAATTGCTGTTTAGCAATGAGGTGTTTGGGAGGAGTTGCCCAGACAGGAGAGATCAGAGAGGGCCAACAGAAGAAGAGATGGTAATCGATGAGATGATGGACTTTCTCTGGTCTGATATGTTGGCTAACTCCGGGAAATTATTTTTTTTCCTCATACCCTTCCTATAAGCCAGCAAGAGCTTGGCCCGATTTCACTGATGTTCAGCACTTTGAAGGTGTCCACATCCAACCTCAGGATGTGTCTGACACTGGCCACAGCCCTGGAACCAGCAGCTGCCTCTGCTTAGCAGCACTTTTCAGGTGATTATCCATCTGCAGCATTAACGTTCTTGCACTGAGATGTGCGGTTTTATAATTTATTTTAAAAAATAAACCGGTCGTGCCGTCTCAGATGTGATTGACAGAACTTCATTACTCTCTCCACAGGGCTGCAGCAGCAATTTCTTTACGATCACATGCAGCAGAGGCTGCAGAAACTCTGAGGTCATGTGGAAACTTTCCACATTAATGAGGGCTCCTGAACTGAATTTTGTTCTGCAAAATAAACATTGCTCCTGGGTAGTTTTTGCTCATTTAGGTCACTTTCAGCCATTTTTTACCATGAGTTTGCTTAGCAGGGAAAAAACAATAAAAGTTGTATGATGCAAGCTACTTGTCTTTTCTTGATGGGGTGAAAACATATGAGAGACTTTTTATTTGTAAAAAAATCTGTTAGGAAGATTGTGGTTACCTCATAGAGCTGTGAATTTGGAAACTGTGAATCCCTGAGAAGCCTGGTTGTCTACGTGATCTGGAAGTCAGTGGGCTGAAAATAACCTTTGGGTTGAGCTAAGCCTGCTTTGAGGGGAAAAGGTGTGGGTTTTGTTGGGTTTTATTAATGTGGCTGTTTTCTCACATCTCCGATTTTCCACTGAGAAGCCACAGTCGGAGCAGGCCGCCTGTCCTGCGGCCCAGTGCACTGGGAACACCTCACACGGGCTCTGCCCCCTCCTCTGCACATACCTGTGGGGAAGAAAGGCCACACCAAGATGCCACATAAGGGGCACTGCTCAGCCAGCCGGGCTGGATAGAGAGGAGCCTCAGATGTCTCTGAGGTGATTCCCTAAGGGATTGATTTTTGTTTGTTCATTTTCAAGCTTACATCAATTAAAAACCTTTCAAAAGCGTTCCTGTTACACCAGAATGGATTCTTCCCTCTCGGAAACCCACACTCTGCTCCTGCAATTAGATTTCTTTTCTGCTGCTTGGGGAGAAGCTGTTCAGCTGCTCGTCCTATCAATAATCCACGAGCTGCTGTACTCAGGCCTATGCTTGCTTTTACCTGGGGAGATCACAGCAGTGCTGCCTTCCCTCACTTTTGCATTACAGTTCCAGTAAAATACATGAGTAGTAGAGATGCTATTGCTACAAGCCACTTGCATTTTTAAAAAGAAAGTCATTAAATGGTGATGAAATTTAACTGGTTTTTGACCTTGCCATCCAGTTTTTTGATGACGTGCTTTGTTCGTGATGAGCCAAGGGCTTCTCAATAAAAATGAAAATTACATCCATGAAGGAACATTATTCTCCCCTTTCCAAGACAACAGGAAAACCAAAAATTGATTAGCTGGCATGTCTCTCTGTTGTATGCATGAATACCTATATGTACTACAGGTTTGCCCTGAGAAAAAGCAGTCAGCATAAACAAATTTTCATTTGGTTCTGAAAATGATGAGGTCTGTGGTCATCCTTATCTTATCCTACAAGGCCTTTATTTCCCACGCTCAGGAGTTGCCTCTTATTGATGAACATTTCATTATTTAACACATGATCTCAGATAGCAAAGTGAGGTTGAACTTTGTCATTATGGTTCTGAATTTTGCTTACTCAGTACCTTGGCAAACTCCTTCCATGCTGTGTTGACATGTCATAAACCCAGGGGCTTCCTGGGCTCTGAAATGCTGGGCTTGTTAGTTCCTACCAGAACCATGCCAAAGTCTTCATTGACAATATGGGAATGCCCCCAGCCCATTCTATGCCTCCTTTATATTACTTTTTCTGATTTTCCCACCTGCCAAAGTGCACTGACAACCCAGCACGGGTGGTCCTTGCTTCACTGCCCTCCACTTCACCCTTCCTGTGCTCCTCCAGCTAAAGGAATGAGGAGTTTGAGCAAAGAATTGGCTGGAAAGCCATCAGAGGGGACGCTGGTCTCTTGCTGCCGGCTCAGTGGGTAGCACTAGGGAGAAGACACCAGGCAGAAAGTTCAGACGATGCTTTGTGGTCAGATACCCGGAGCTGTTCAGTCACTGCCCATCCTCAGCTCTTACTTGGCCTTGGCTTTTTGTGAGAGGAGTTGTTCTGCTGGAAAGTACCTGTTACACCTTTCCTAAGTGGAGAACTCAGTCTCTCTTCCAAAGGACCACATTCACAGACTACTTATGCATCTAGGTCCAACTGATTTCTATCTCTGCTGCCTGGATACCTTTGCATATCTGGACCTGAGTGTTTTGTCTGTGGTCATGCAGGAAGTCTATGGTAAGCAGAGAAGTGAAAACACAACGCAAGCTAAAGCTGTAACTACTTGTGCCACTCTTCCCTTCGCTGGGAATTTTTTGGGAGCTGGAGAAGATCTCAGTCTGTTGTGAACAACAGAAGTATGTTGCCTCCGCATTTTAATATTTGGCTTTAAAATAAAACCTCATATCACTGCAGCAAATGATGCCTATTGATTATCCTCTCAGAAGCTGGAGAGCTCATTTCAGCTGGCACTGCTGTGGCTGAATGCCAGAGCTGCAATTGATCATTTAATTAACTGGAAGAAAATTAAAGGAATCTGTGTCTCAGCTCTGTTGTTATCAAGCTGGCAAAGTGCTTGTTTCTGCCTGGAGCAACGATCGGCTCCTTGACCCTGAGATTTGGAAGCACCAGTTTAGGCATCTCCCCTCACCTACCCACCTGGATTTCTGCAAGGCAGGAAGCAACACAGCTGGATCCTTCCTCCACCTTCTTGTGCTTCCCAGATTCTTCAGGGGACCTGACACCTCTCACAGTGGGCTGGATCAACTAACCCACCTCTCACCACCTCCGTGAAGGTGAGATTAATGTGAAGGTTCTAGATTAATAGGTGGAAAATCTGGAAAGTCTGGAAGAAAAATGGATGTACAATAGAAGTAATTTATTTAGAGGTGGAAATTAAAACATGGGAGCTCTTGAGTTCAACATTTCCTAAAAGGGATTGAGATATTGATTTTTCTTTTGCTGCTTCAAATAAGTAAGAGGTAATTGTCTGAGAGTGAAATTACTGGTCCTGAAAATTTGGCAAGCTCTTAAAACCTAGGCTTAAACAAGCAACTTGAGCGGTCTGCGAACACAGAGAGGAAAAAAAGAAAGATGTAAGAAGGCATTGTTGTAACAATTGTGTTGCCATATCAAGAGAATAAAGACAGTTGCTTCGAACTTGTCTTTGCATGCCCAAGTAATAAGTTAATTACCTCATTCCCCCATAAATGCCTACAGCCCTCCAAAAGGCATGTTAAAACAGACAGAGCCATTAAAGCTTGCGCTGCATTTTCTAATGTGCTGCTGGGAAAACAAACAAACAAACAAATAAAACCTCAAGCCTTTTGTCTTTTAGCTAGATCCAAGTTGGGGAAATGTTAGGCAGAAATACTTAAGAAACTGTATAATTGGAAAGAAAGTGTGTTTTAATGTCAAAACAGGAAAAAAAACCAATCAGAATTTGAAACTTCTTTATGTTGGATCAGGTAAAAGAGTTTGGTCACCTTTACATTTTCATTACAAGTGCAGCCCATTTAATTTAGTCTTTCAATTTATTTTGGACTCTTTCTCGCTCTGTATGAGAAACTTGTGGTCCAGGCTGTAAAATAACAAAGGGCTTTGTAGGAGGGATGAAAAGGATCAAAAGAAGGAAAAAGAAGACTCTTTCTGAATGTTCCCGTGGATCATAACTATCTGTAGGAGTCAGAAATCTGCATGAAATTGAAACCACTCTTTCTGAGAAAGGCATATTCCCTCTGCTCTGAGTTATAACTTATGCAAAGACTGTCGCCCCATTCACGCTGCTGCTGCTGGCTGCTCATCTGGCTTCCCTTCCCTGTCCTCAAAGCATTTCACTTGTGTTTACACTGCCTTCAAAAGGGAAGCAGTGCAGAGAAGAAAGTAAAACTAGCCTGGTAGGTCTGAGGTGATTGGCATATGGGGAGTGTCCTGCTGGCTCCAGAGATGTGGGTTAGATGCACTTTGTTGGTCACAAGGAGAACCAGCCCATGTGTGTGATGACAGACTGTGCTGCCCTGGCCACCACAGCCTCACGAGAAAGCTGTGCTTGGAGTGTGTGAGGAGGAAAAGGAGGTGTTTGTGTCTCCAGCTCACACAGGGAGATGGTGGCCATGAAAACAGCTCTTGGTAAGATCAGGAGGACTTAGAATCACACCAAAGAACACCAAACCCACTGTTCAGGCATTCTGAGTGGGGAAAACTCTGCCCAACACTCCTCTGCCTGGTTTGGTGAGAGGATTTAAACCCAGCTCCATGTCCCCGAGTGTTCCTCTGGACACTGCAGTTAAGGGGCTAAACTGAAACAGTTCCCAGAGGAGAGACAAAGGGAAGCTTTGACCAAGTTGTTGCCAAAGGTTGCTCTGAGCTGGACAGGACAGAGGCTGAAGAAGCACCTCTGGCCTCCAAGAGAGCACTTCATGCCCCACACTTCAGCTGCTCTTTCCAAGTCCCATTGCTGTGCTTTGCTGCAGGGTGGAGTTACCAGTCAGGGATCCTGAGCACAGACATATCTTGAAAGCCAAAACCTGGACCTGGCATTGACAAGGTCCTTTTTCTCCCCATATTTACAGTGTGGTTGTCTCAGCTGCTCCCTCCTCAGCTGGTTCCTGAGGGTTCCAGATCTGCCAGTTTGCTGTATGGGGAGCCAGACTTCATGCACGGCACACAGTGGATTCCTCCACACAGCACTGTGGCAAAAGATTGCAGCACTGAAAATAGAAAGCTTTTCTCAAAGGGAGTTGTGTAGAGCCCTACAGGAAGCCTGGAACCAAACCTCGGCCCCCAGAGCCTTTGTTCACGGCTTTGACCACAAACCCATCTTTTCTGTAAGGATAATTTTAAATTCCATGCTGGTTTTTGTTCACATCAGGAAAACCACTGTACAGTTGGCAGTATCTGCTCAGGAGGGACCTGGGATAGGCAGGGTTCAGCCAACTGGTGAAACTGTACAGTGTAGCCTGCTGAGTGTCTGCTTGCCTTACGCTTTCATCTGTTAAACTCCTTTCATGGGTAGAAAATCCTTCCCCAAATCTAGTTGCACTGAATTGGACATAGTGCTTTTATTAGACTACAGAATTTGTTACCATATTGGGGTACCTGTGTAGAAACAACAGTCCAGAGTGTATTTCCAAATGCCTAAGTGTATACTGACCCAAGCAGGCTTTAAGAGGTGGTCATAGTTTAAAAAATGTGGATTTTGCAGATGCAAAAGGAAAAATAAACAAGATCTTGGCACAAGAAGGAGAGAAGAAGCACTGAGGTTAGAAAAGACCAGAGGAAACAACAGTTGCCAAAGGGAGATTGTGTCTCCCATCACGTACTCTTGTTTCAGATAATATTTTGTATTTGAGAAACAGCAGCATCAGGCTTCGAATGCCAATGGTTTGGTTTGAATTTGATTCAAATTTCAGTTCATTTTTCTATTGTGAAATGAGTTGACCACCAGAGCTCTCAGGTTCTTGCACTGTTAAGCACAGTAAGTTGTAGTAACAACTATTAGCCTGAGTCACAGAGCCCTGGGTCTGCACAGCATTTGAGACCTTGTGGCATTCCTCTGTCAACTCAACACTCCACAGTGGTGCTATGAGCAAGACAGGGGTTTTTTTTGTCAAATATTGATAGACTAGAATGTACCCTTCATTCCAGTTCAATTACTGAACCAATGAGTGTTAATTCCCTACACGTAGGTGATGCCTTAAGTTTTAGCTTTCGTATTTTTTCAGATTCTCTACTGCTATAGCTGTGAACTTCATATAAAGTGTTAGCAAGTTCTCTTCACAGTTGAGTTACACAAAATAGTCCTTTTCCAGCCTGAGAACCAAGGACGTAATTGCAGCTTCAGGCCCAAAAAGTATAAACAACAGCGAGTTGAGGAGATCAATCTGGTAGGATGAGACTTCCTAACCTGAAGCTGTAATTGGACAATTAACCCCAATATGGACCGAAACTTAAAAAAGTGTGAAAACTCGTAACCTGTCACCTATCTTGGGTGTAGCCTTGTCCAGGCTCTTGTACTGCTCAAGGTGGATCCTTTGAAGGCCCTTTGAATAAATCTCTACTTTATTGCTTGAACACTGTCTAGCCTAGGTAGCCTCTCAAGGCATCATAGGGGGCTGCACAATGAAGCAAAAGCCCAGCAAAGCCAGTGCTGAGGGCAGATTGTTTGTGACACTCCTGCCAGCTCCAGAGAGATAAATGCAGCTTTGCTTGAACACCCTCTGCCCACCCCGGTGAGCCCCTGCTCAGAAATGGTGAGTGTTCCTGGGAGCTAAGATGCCTTAATTAAATCCCCGATTTCTTCCCACCGAAGCCAGAAGTTCTGCCAGTTTTTATTGATAGGGATGCACGTGGATCCTGGGAGTAAATGCCCGCAGAGCCCGTCGCGGTGACACCTGACTCATCAGGAGACAGATCCGAAGGCACAGGCAGGAGCACTTGTCACATCTTCATCCCGAGTCGCTGCCGCTGTCCCGGCCGAGCCGTTTGCTGACTCATCAGCTTGTGCATTTGCCCTAATTAGTCATATGCAAACACCATTGTATTCAGGAAGTTCTCTAACGTAAGCGTAAGTATGAACTTAAAGCAGCAATAAAGGTCAAGAAAAATGACTAAGGCATCATATACTGTAATACGTTTCTGTTATCAGCCACGGGGAAAGCGGGAAAGAAAGTGTACATATGCAGACTTTTAGAGGAGTGACGCAAAAATTTAATAAAGGGAAGGATGTGTGCGAGGGAGAGCATTTGCTTAACATCTTTCAAGAGTTGCTGCAGTATGAAATGCTTAATTGCAGAACAAGTTTCCACTAACACCCTTCTGAAACACAGCTGGGTTTTGAAGCATTATTCTTTATTATGAGCTCGGGCTAAGCATGTTTGGCATGAAAGAAATGTGTCTCGTAAGGAGACCACAACACTTACTCACAGCTCCCCAGACGGTTCATGCTGGGAAGTCTGATATCTTTGAACAATCATGTGAGCAGCATTAGCAAAGTGTAGACTGGGATTTTTCTCCAGTGAGTTTTTACTCAGGGGTCACCAACACATCTCGAGCTGTTGTGTCCAAGTGATTTAAAGTGAGCAGAACCTTAGGTAAGAATACTCAACGAGAAACCCTTTTCATGTATTGCACATTATGTGAATTTGGATAGTGGTAATAAAGATGCACAAGTGAATCCTAAGACATCCATGTTTATAAGCACTAAAATTGTCATTCAAAGAGTGACAAGATTGAAAATAAAATATTACTGGGTAGGGTAAGGCAGGTTGTGTGGGTTACAACTGGGCAGTCCCTGGTCCAGACCACATCAAGTGCCTCTTGGTCTTTGAAGGGCACTGAGATTACAGTCAAATAAAGAAGAGGCTTTCACTTTCAAGAGTGCCAGGCTCACCAGGAACCACTTCAGCCTCAATCAGAGAGATTACAGAAGCTGCAATGGCTGCTCTGAGTTGTACCAGCCTCCTCTAAGGCGCGGGAAGTACCTCTATTATCACTTCACTACCAAAACTCCCCAGATGCGTTCCAAGGGCTCTGATGGGGAAGGTGGCACTGAGCTGGCCTTGACATTTCTGCAACCACCTCCCCATTTAACCAGAAAATTCTCCAGGGGCTGTTATGGTGACTCTGTGAACAGACTAAAAAAACTGCACAGCTGTAGTGCACAACTGAATTTCTTCCTATGTTTGAACTGTGTAAACCTCATTTTGAAAGATAAAGTTGTCTGTGAGCCCTTGGGGAGGGCTTCTTGGTACTTATGCAAGACAGTTGAGGTTGAGTCTTGCTTAGATTGTTTTTCTTCTCGAGGCTCCAGTGAGCACGGAACAACAGAAATATCAGTAGTTCACAGCCACACTGCCACGGGCTATTGTGTTGTCACAGCTCATAAGCAAAATAGAGCTGGGCTTTGTCCGTGTTTGCATGGGAAACCTTGAAGGAATAAAAGGAGTCAGAAGCACCTGTGCCTCTTCTGTGTATCTAACTGCTGTGGGCAGAAGCAATCCCTTTCATAGAGGAACTTCTCATGATCACTAACAAATGTCACAGTCACTGCTTTTCCTTCTTCTAAATTAAAAAAAAAAATAAATAACCCCCCCCAACCACAGAACACCCATGACTGTATGCCAAAAACAACTGCTTGTTACCTGGAAGCTGGGAATCCACAGCAGAAGCGTTAGGAAGGTGCAGTACTGGAACACCATCACTTTGCCCTGCAGGTATTTCTTATGTCACCACATGTGCACACAGCAGCTAAAGAATGTCACTTATGCCTGTCAAAGCTGCTTTTTTTTAAAGGTATCATTACTGCTGAGCTGCAAACTGAGTAGTCTCATAAGGTTCAGCTCCAGATGGTCACTTGAAGTCCTTGCTAGTGGGAGCCCACAAGATGTGAAGGAACCCCTGAGCTCTGTGGGGTCACTCTACTTGGAACTGTACCTTTCCTACCTCCCCAGAGTGCTCACACACACATGACCCTGAGCTAAGGGTACAGAGCTAAGGCTTTTAACTTTCAGTGTGTGGGCTCTGCCCCCAGTTTTTCCCTCCTTGCTCCCCCAGGGCTGTATCCTGGCTCCTGATCCAAGAGGCCACTCGCCTGTGTGGCCATGTCAGTGCCAGGTGTCCCCTGTCCTGGTTAGCAGGAGATCCCGGGGCTCTCAGATGAGCAGCGCCCGAGACCAGGCTTGCCATGGGGGGAGCAGGGAGAGGAAAATTGGATGCAGGCTCTGGGATGATGGCATTGGATTTGGGCCAGCCTGGGTGGGTAGCAGGGAAGCCAGAGGAGTCGCAGTGCCTCGGCACAGCCCTGGTCCAGCCTCATGGCCCTGCTGTTGGGTTTGGTTGGGATTTGGGAAGTTGTAAAACTTGCTCGAAATGTGCCTAATTACCTGACGGTTCCCCTTCTGGGCTGCTCGGCCATGGAGCTGACTGTTCCCTTTAATTAATGTAAGGTTCTGAACCCTTTAACTGGAAATGGACTAGAAAACATGTATTGTGAGGAGTGGCTGCGGGAGCTGGGTTTGCTTCGTCTGGAGGAGGCTCGGGTGGAGGGGGGGGCGCTTCATTGCTGTCTAAAACTCACAGAAGGAGGTTGTAGGGAGGTCTCTGCTGCTGTGGTGCAGCAAGAGGACAGGAGGACTGCCATTAAGGCAAGACAAGGCAGATTGAGACTAGATACTGGAAAAGAAAAATTTCACGGTTAGGGTGGTCAGGCATTGGCATAGGCTGTTCAGGCGTGGTGGAGTCACTGTCCCTGGAGGTGTTTAAGAGGCGCTGGGGGATGTGGTTTAGGAGCTACGGGGGCAGCGCCAGGTGGATGCTTGGACTGGATGATCCTAAAAGTCTCTTCCAACCTCGACGATTCTACGAATCTAAACATCCTGGGTTTTTATTGTAACACCACACCTTTGCGAGAGGCAGCGGAGTCAAGCATTGAACAAAGTTACTTGAGAAAGGAAAAAAGAAGGAAATACAGAAGGGACGAAGGGACTAACTCCTCCCGCTGTGCCAACGGGGGTGCGATTTGTGTCACGATTTGTGTCACGATCCGCACGGGCGGTGCTCGGCGCGGCAGCGAGCGGAGCGGAGCGGCCAGAACCGAACGAAGCCGAGCCGGGCCCCG
>VXBU01008198.1:1013102-1049260 GCA_013400315.1 Bombycilla garrulus
GGGGGGGGGGCGGAATAAAAGCCTTAAAAGCCTTTGTTAGGCGGTGAAGTTTAAGGAGCCGGGGGGCTCGGGTGAGCAGGTCCCGGCGGTGGGGCTTTGTGGGGGAATTAATTGTAGTATTTGCCATCTGCAGAAGGTTTGTTTATATGGATATCGATACCTTTTCTCGGGTTTTAATTATTCGAGATGGGTTTTGCCTGCCCTTGTATCCAAGGGTCATCTGAGCAGGTTAAGCGCAGTAAGTGTTAAGAGCATGTAAGTTGTGTCGAGAAGGAGCCTGGCCGGCTTGTAAAATGGATGGTGAGCTTTGTGCCGAGCTGGGAGCAGGCACCGGGAGCGCCGGGACAGCGCCGGCTCCCTTGGAGCGCCTTTGGAACCGTCACCGGGGTGGGATGGGGGAGAAGCGCCTCTCGGTCCGGTGAAATCCCTGCACGGGGGTACC
This sequence comes from Bombycilla garrulus, assembly GCA_013400315.1. Classification (NCBI taxonomy): domain Eukaryota; kingdom Metazoa; phylum Chordata; class Aves; order Passeriformes; family Bombycillidae; genus Bombycilla; species Bombycilla garrulus. The sequence goes on from VXBU01008198.1 coordinate 1,013,545, forward strand.
TAGGCTTGCACTCAGCCTTTTAGTTTCTCTACGCCAAGCTGACGGCTCTTGAGAAGCCTGGGAGACAATGTTGCAACCAAAATGATTAATATGTGCTTTGCTCTGCTGCCCTAATTTAGTGGCAGGTCTAGGAAGGGGGTTTGAGACTTGAGTTGTGTTCTGATGCTATTTTTTTTTTCTGTTGGGTCTTTTGGGGTGTCTTTTTTTTTTTCTTTTGCCCTTGNTTTTTTTTTTTTTACAATTTCCTTATCCTGAATGTAATCTGCTTTCTTCAGAGTGCAAGAATCAGTATGCAAAGCTTATCCTTCCTTCCTAAAGGCAGGGCTTAAGAAAGAGAATTTGTTGTTTTCTGTTTCCTGCAGACAAAGTTCAAAGTTGGGAATGTTTCTTATAAAGGAATATTCAGATTTCTCCTGTTGTAGGGTTTTAATGGAAACCATAAAGCCGTGTCTGTGGTACATTCATCCTGGGGGCTGTGGATGTACAGTTGAGCGACTATGGTTAAGCAAAAAAGGAAGGATATGAGCTCAGCAGAGAACTTCATGGAAATATCAAACATTTCTCAAAACCCTGGGTTGTTTTTAAAGAGTTTAGGTTTGATAGTGTCCATATTCAGAATACCTTGAAGGGAGAAGTCCTTTGCGTCCTGTTCTTTATCACCTTTTGATGATAAAACTTAGGCTAATTGTATATACAGTACACCTCAATTTTGGCATGAGTTAAGATCCTTTTATTCCTTGCCTCTCCCTCTGCTTATATGTGGATAATGTTTATCTCTTGATAGTTAATGTAAAGCTTGTTGTTTACTTAATTATGTGCTGTGAGATTCAGAAAATATGGAATTTGACCAAGTTTATGCCTCAGTCTTTAGAGTGAAATTTAGTCATAGCAGTATCTGGAGGTGTGAATTTTTATTACTGACCTGTTGAGTCCATTTTTTGATGTGGTTCCAAGCTTCTCATATATGTAAAGGGGTCAAGATGCCCTAAGAAATCAAGTATCAGTGCCATGATTAGATACTGAATTATTTGGGTTTTAGCCATTCTTCAGTAGTTGTATCACTTTGATGTGCTCCTGGGTTTTCCCCCAGGTGCTGCAAGGACAGTGCTTCAGTGCATGGAGTGGGTGAAACAGTTGTTGGGAGCTTTGTTTGCTCATCGACTCTCACTTGAGAGATGAGCAAACCAAATTAAAGAAGCATGAGTTTTTTCCTCAGTATTCTTTTAGCAAACTCCAGTGTGCAGATGGCTGATGCAATGAAAAGGTTTTCCTCAGGTCTGTGCTGTGACACTTCGCTGTTAGCAGAGGAATTCTGGTGCCTTTTTAAGTAAATGAGCCATTTAGGGTTATGGGTTAGTAGTTGCTTTTGTAGTAGCTTGCAGCTGGTGGGTAGCCCAGATTTATTTTTTTAGTGTGCTGTAAGTCTTTATAGCATAAAATACATATTTTTAATGCTATAGGTACTAAATAAAAATAAGTGCTTTCTGGAGTATTCATTCTGCATCTTAAGATGGTGTAAGTCAGTGAAATTTAATATATTGACAGGAGTGCCATGCAGAAGAACTTCCAGCTCTGAGAAACTGAAAAGTTTTTCAGCATCTAAGGGAGACGATTTGGAAGACTAGGAGTTTTCTGCTGGATTTTTGCCACTGTAATCCAGCTCCAGAATCTGTTTGAATCCTGTATCCTGTGCTGATGGCTCTGGGCAGTGGCTACCCCTGTTTTTCTTAAACTCGTGTGAGATCTTTAGGATCCTATGCTCTGCTGCTTTTGTTTGTTAATTTCTGTCAGCGCTGGGGGAACTGAGCCACCGTTGCTGGAGTCGAAAGTGAATACAAAACCCTTTTGTATAATCTGGGCTGAGAGGAGGAATCTTTCAGTGAATCTCCTGTAGAGTCTCCCCACAGGTATGGGGAAGGCTGAGTGGTTTCTGGCTCACACAACAGTGGTTTTACTGCTTTCTGGATTTTTCTGGATTGTTTGCCTTGCCATGGTCGTCTGTTCTTTACACTGCCTCAAACATGAAAAGTTTTGTGAATTCCTTTAATAAAAATGACCAGAAATGGTTTTCCAGTGCCCACTGAAGGTGAAGGGGACAGCATAGTGCTACTGCCCATCCTCATCAGCATCAAGGCACTGAAAATCAGGGAAGAATAGCTGTGGAGGATTTGCCTGCTGCAGAAATTTTCCATAATTTTGCTCTGCTGGTGCTTTGGTTCCATTTATCATTGAAGGTCTGATAATTTGGCAGTGAGCTGATGGAAGCAGCAGGAGGGTTTTCTGGTTTTTGTTTACAGCCATGCTTGCTTTGCCCTTTAAAACACAGTGTCTCCAGTCTGCAGTCTGGGTCTCTTGGTTGGGGAGCCTGAAATACCGACAACCAGTTCACACTTAGCCGAGGGGGTTGGTGCAGCTGTGATCTGATGGTCCAGGTTGTCAGGGGGTCTCTAACAGATGCGATAGCAAGAGGTTTTTCTTTGAAGCACTTTCAAGCTTTTCTAGCAATTCAGCCTTCTGTTGGAATGCTTTTGCTTTCCCATGTCTCTGGAGGCACATCCTGGACCATTTTTGGAAGGTGTGGGGGGAAACAAATGTAGCTGCGTACTCTTATCAGCATCTTAAGTGCGGCAGTTAAGTCAGCTGTTGGTTTAAAGGTGGAGGTGTGAAGTGGATAATCGATTTTATTCTCTCATTTAATTGCCATCCCCATCTTCTGGTTGGTTTCTCTCTTATCAGAAGCGCCCATCAAGGATTTACTTAGATTAGGCTAAGGTGGCATGTCCTTGGCAAGCCTTGAGGAGCTGAGCAGCAGTGCCATGCTGTCTTCCAATGCCACCGCCAGAGAGGCCAAGGAGGCCATGCTGCTGTCATGTGTGTAATGCATGAGTTCACCTGCAGGTGCTTGCTTCCTCCCCTGCACATTGTGCAAGCAGCCATAGACCTTTGTTCCTCGCTATCCTTGAACTATAATGCCTGGAGTTTGTGCATCTGGTTCCAAGACTCCTTTTGCTGATGGTGAAGTGGAAAAAAAAAAAGCCAAGAAATATTAATAACACTGTCAAATGTCAGTGGCGTTGCAGTGTAAGCCCAAAACTCTTAAGACTGTGCATGTTCCCGTTGGTGTGTTTCCAGCCTGGTAGCCTGGAGGACTCTTGCTGAGCCCATGAAACACAGTGGATTGAATTCTTGAGTGTGTTCATGTTGCTCAATAGTAATTTGCACCAATTTGTGTTAGAATGCTGGATTTCAAGTAGGCTTGCATGAGATTTTTGATATTAAAGGAGACATTGAATGACAGAAGAGAAGCTGCTGACTTTTGTTTTTGGGGGTTTTTTTTGTACTGCTAAAGATAATTTGCTGGTATTAGTTTATTCCTCAAGAGCTTTGGTGTTAGGACTTGCCAACAAAATAATTTTTAGCTGGTTGTAGAGTGTGCATGGCTAAGTAAACCCAGGAGGGATGTTCCACATGGTTCAGTGGTGGTATACAAGAGCATCAGGCTTTTCCTGATGGTACTTCCAAGGAGATGCAAATACCAATTCAATTACAAGATGTGTTCTTTAAAAAACAAGCAGATTCAAAACAAAAACAAATCTTGCCAAGAGCCTTACAAGAAAGCACAGTAACCCATACCCGTTCCTAGCAAGCGGGTGTCCAAAAGGAAGGAATGTTCCAGATTACAAATCATCAGCTCAACTGCACCTTTTATCTTCACATACACAGTTATATGGGCAGGTGTTTACATGCCTCAGAAAAACCACCTAGGTAATGCATGGAAAGAACTTGGACCTTAATCATCTTTTCGTGTTATAACAGCCCTTTCCCTTTTGAATTCAAGAAAGTTTGAGCAATTTGAGCCTCTCCTGGGAAACTTTCTTTGTATTAGAGTGGGTAGAAGAAAATGAGGAGAATCTGAGTTTTTTACTGAGGACTGCTCTGAAATGGGAGACACAGGGAGGTTTTGTGACACTGGGGACTACAGAAATGGCCCAGGAGAGAAGATGAGCCTTTGCTCTTTAGCTAATGACTGAAAATTCAAGGAAGATGCAGGTTTTCAAATTCCCATTGGACATGAAGCCTCTTGAGGTTTTTCTCTACTGAGATCTCTGCTATTTAGCTTGAAATGAAAATCTGTATGAAAATTACGTTCTGAAATCATTAGGAACATAGAATCAAGTGAATGCATGCCAGCATATGTATTTTTTGAATGCAGTTTATGTAGGTGACGAACACTTCAGGGTTCTTTGATGTGGAGCCACAGCCTGGGTTGAAGCTACGCCTGTTCATACCATCCTGGGGGTTGGGTTTGAGATCTCAGAGAAAGTGCATTGATAAAGAGGAGTTTCATCATGTGCATAATCTGTCCTTTCTTCCTGTTGAAGGCTGATAACACCGGGACTGGGAGAGAAAGGTGGCCTTTTAAAAGCGTGAGACTTTTTAGTACCAAGAAATTCAAAATGGCCTTGCTGGCACTGGAGAAGAACTGGTGCTTCAAGATGGTCCACTAGTGGTTCCTTAAAGATAAAGTGTGTGTGTGTGTTAGCAGAGAAACTGTGCAGCTTCTGTTTGATTTGGTGTGAATGAATGCTCCTAAGCATTTTGAGAAATGTTACAACAAATCTTTTAACTCGCTGCATTAAAATAGAGACTGAACTTCAAGTGAGGAATTGAGGATACTGAATCAGCAGCACTGATTATAATTACAACAGTGAGAAGTTTTACCAAGCAGCTTATTAAGTATCCTTTTTGACTCGATTTGTAAAAATCCTGGAAATGTTAACTGAAAAAGATGACCTGGTTTGTTTGCCAGAATGAATTCTTCCACTGTCAATCCTAAACCAAAACTAGACTGATGTCACTTTATGAAAATCTGTGCATTTCAAGAAGCAAAAGGATTTGAGGCCAAGCCTCCTGTTTCTGCACAAATTAGAATAATAAATGGACTGTTAGGATAGGAAGGGAGTTACTAGAGGCTCACGTCCCTGTGTTTGCTCCCTGCTCTCCTCTCTTGGAAGACATAAAGTAATCCACATCAGATAAAAAGGCTGCAGCCTCCACTAGTTAAACTAAAGAAAGGAATGGTTTAGCTGGGGGTGGAAGTTTTGGTGCTCAGTCCTTCAGAAAGGACTTTTTCCTTGCACCCTATTGAGTCTATTGGATGCTGAGCTGACATTGCTGCAGGCTTTTTGTCCTAGCTATTGTTGTAAATGTTTCTCTTGACTGCTTAACTGCTTAGTGGGTCTGTTTGTTCTTTATTCATACAGAAAAATAAAACTTGATGTCTCTTACTTCTGTGAGCTTTTTTTTCCCCGCTCTCTATTCTTGTAACCTTTGTTGCAAAATACCCTGTTAACTGAGAGCAGTTGGGGAACTTGAGGTGAAGGGATGAAACTTGGATGGAAGCAATGAGGGAAAATGTCCGGCCTCCAGTCTTGAAAAACAAATGCAATGAACAAAACAGAAGATACATTTTAATGCTATGATTTAGACTAAAATTGGTTACTTCATCAAGAGTCTGCATCTGTCTGAAGGTAGACCAGTTCTTAGCTAAAACATTGTTAACTGAGGGCCTGACATATCTTGGGGATATGTTTTACATCATTTTTTTGTGAGTTTGGTAGAAGCAAAAGCAGAAGGGCTGAAGGGAGGAGAGCACTTAGTGTCTAGTTCTGTCAAGCCCATGTTCAGATATCTCTTTCAAATAGCTCTGATTTTTCTCTAATAATAAACACAATTTAACTACCATATATCTTTCATCCTGAAGGCTAAAGCACAACTAGTTAAGGGAAAAAAATATATTCAAGGAAAAAGCCAAATAACGTAGCTGAAAAAAAGTTTTCTTACATGCCACCACTGTATGCTGTGTGGTTATTTTAAAACAGTATATTATGATGCAAAGGTAAACGGTGAGTGGGTTACACTGTGTAGTAAGACACGATATAATCTCTTCACCATGATCTTAATTAGAAATGACAATATTTAAGCTTTTCCCTTCTTACTCGCACTTTGTATGTGGGGAGGTAGTTGGGGTTTCAGGTCAATTCAAGGCCAAATCCAAATGATGGATAATCTTGTCAGCGTGGTGCTGTGCTGGGTTCAGGCCTTTAGGGCTGTGCTGCTGGCTCCTGTGTGCTGTGATTTGTCTGTGGGATGGGTGTTTATATGGACTCTGGTGTTGACAGGAAGACTTCTCGAGGTGAGCTGACCGAGTCTCCTCTCGCTGCCTCTCCCCACTCTCATTTTGCAAACGCCGGGGCCTTTCAGAGCATTTGTGCTGCTGTAGCTAATCCAGGCTGACCTGCCTGCTTGCTCTCCTGATTTGTTAGAGTTTTATCAGTTAGGGGGTTGTTTTGGTGGTAGTCAGGCTATGGGAAATGCCTGTAATTACCCTCGTGTAAAGAAAATGGTTTAAATTGCTGTGTTAGAAAGAAATATACAAAGGAATGAACTTCAATAGTTTACGTACAGTGGTGTTGTTTCTGCTTGGATATTATGTTCATTTCTGCAGTTAAATTTCTTTTGAATCATTCATACCATATGTAAGGAATTTCTGAGTTCTTTTCCTGAGCTGGATTAGTGGGCTGTGCTGTTCATTAATTCATCAAGAGCAAGACTTTCTTCTGTGTAATCACATGCTTCTGATTACACAGGAGGTTTGGCTGTGGGTTTTGTTTTTTTTTTTTCCTCACAAGAACTCTCTATACACTATGGCGTAAGAAGAACTAGCAAATAAAATTGGCTATAAAACAATAATACTTTAAAAGGAAATCACGTCAAAGCAAGGTGGGTCAAAGCTGTAACCCCAAGCTCATGGAGAACTGGCAGCTGGGAGACTGCAGTAATTCTGTGGAACTGCAATAGGAGGAAGGAGCACCCCTCCCAGGCAATTTGGAAGAAGTTTGCCTGCTGAGGGATGGACAGCCTGGGCTGCTGGTCAGGACAGGCAGGTGTGTCACTGCAGGGCTGGGAGGGAGAGGGAATGGGGCTCTCGGGGCTGCCTGTGACTCTGGGAGATGTTTGTGTGGGTCTGTCTCAGGACTTGGTAGCTGGTGCTGACACTGCAGCTCTGTCCCCCCTCAGTGAAGCTGATCAGCTCCTTAGCTCCCCAAATACCTAAATAGCTGGATTTGGGTGCTGTTCTCTTTCATTATAAACCAGTTTTTCATATGACGTTGTTGATAGAGCAGTTCCACTGTTTTAGTTTCTCTGTTCTGGGCTTGCCTGTGCCTTCTTTCCACGGAGGAATAATTCAGCAAGTATCATGACTAGCAGCTCTGGACAAAGATCTTACAAACAGTGAACAAACCCAAGTGATTGTGTGTTCAGCACAGTCAGGAGGGTACAGCTTTGTCCTAACACTCTTTGGCTGTAGGTGAGAGTGGTTGGTGGGACATGCCCAGGGCTGAGCCATTCCCACTCCACATGGACACAACTGGTTATTCTGGGTGTTCTGTAGGGTATTGCTGCAAACCAGGAGCTGCCCCTCTGTCCTGTTCAGCTGTGCTGCCAGAAATACCTGGCTTAGGCTGGGCCTGAAAAGGTGACCAAGTTTTATACCAACCGCAGGAATGCATTCAGCCTTAAAAGTTAAATGTGAGACCACTTGCAGGTCTGCTTTCCCGAGTTCCAATACCGTCCTGCTGTTATATACTTTGAGTATATTTCTGTGTTGTAATATTTGCATATTTTTTTTAGTGTAATGAAGAAAAAAATAAAGCTGTGTTATAGTGGATATAGTTTTTGTGACTCCATTTCTACGCCACGTGTTTCCCAGAGTAGTTTTATTGTCTGAGAGGAGAGATTGTTACTAACATGGAAATATTATCTGAATCTTTCACTGGCAAATGACAGCAATTAATGACAGAACTAAAAACTAGTTAAACCTCGAGACAATGTTACCAGATTTGAAGCACGATACTAAGTAGGATGGCTTATTTCCTACAATGTATGTTTCTGTGAAACTTCAGGAACAAATAATGTGATAAATGCAAAGCCATTTGGTTAAAGAAAGCAAATCTAAAGAGAAATATGTGAATTGCTATCAGAAGGTGTTTATATTTTAGAATGTTCTCAAAACCTGTATCGAGAAAGATGAGCACGGGTTAATTAATCATGCACAAGTTATTTTACATGGGAACTGAAAATACCTATAGAGTAAAATGTACCTGGTTAGAGAAACAGTAAGTTCAAATGGGAGAAAATCTGTAACCATAGCCAAGTGACATAAAGGAAACCTCTTTTTTTTTTTTTAATCTAATATGTGCACAGGATAAAAATTTTTGTAAAATTGGGTGGTGATTTTAAAAGCTAGAAGGAGACAAAGTTGACTGTTATGCATTTTCAGTTCTGTCCATTGACAATTTTTGTCTGCTTGCTGTTGTTAAATAAGGAGGAACAAGCCAACTTATATGTGGCAATTAATTAGTTTTTCACTCAAGGAGATGAAAAACTGGGGCTGCATTCGGACAATTGGGGGCTGACTTGTAGGAATCTGCTGTGGTGGGGTCTTTGGGATGGTATGGGGAATAATTTGTTATTTGGGAGATGCCGTGGCCCACTTCACTTGTTATGACCATGATGGTGCTTTGGTCTCAAGGCTGTTGGGCAAATTCTTGCTGTAAAACTTTGTTTCTATTTACCATGATTTGAGGCTTAAAATTCGTGAGTGGGAGTCAGGGTTATATCCTTCATCTGAGCTCTGGGTTCAGCTGCAGTGAGTCCTGGTTGTGAAATACCCTTTTGCTCTGGGTCTCTAACTCAGATATCTTCTGGAGCTCAGATTTTATTCAGCTATTGCATATAAACATCTCTTCTGTATAAGAAGTGGTGTTTGGTTTAAAGGGGTCAGTGAAATTGCTTTCATTGAGTTCTGATGGATAATGTGCTTATGGTTCTCTGCTTATGTATTCTGGTGGTGGAAATACAAAATGGAAATGAATGTCTGGCACTGAAATTGTGCAGGAAAAATCAGACCTGCAGCTGCATGCAATTTCCTGTCCAGCACTGGCATTTCTGATATTTTCATTGCAGGTATAATCCACCCAGCAGCTGAGGTTTTCTTCAGGCTCTTGAGGTGTTTTTATTTTGTGCCAGACTGACAGCAGAAGGCTGCTATGGCTCTGAAGTTTGGGGTTTGTTTTAAATGGAGCTTGGCTCCTTTTCTGCAGAATGCTATTTCTGTTGAGACGATCATGAGCTTTACACAAGGGCAGTTCCAGAAGAAGGGATGAGAGAAGTGATATGATTTGTTTAAACTGATTTTTGCGCTTATCATCTCACTGTTTAAAATCCCCTTCCCTTAGCTTCCTTTCCTTCCCCTCTGGTTGAGAGAGCACTCACTTTGGAAATACATTTTTTTTTACAGGAATTCAGTGTCATTTAATTGACTACACAGAAAATTGTGAGCAGCTATACATGCTGATGTGTGTAATTTTTAAATTTAATTTATGCAATTGTAACAAAGCTTAGAGTTGTCCCAATAGGAAAAAAAAATTTTTTTTTGTTTGGTGGCATTTCAGTGTTGAGGCAACAATGACTTCACTTGGTAATTAAACCTCATTTGTGAAAGACCTTTTCCCTATTAATTTGATCCATTAAAGAAACGCTCTTTGAAGCTGGTAGTTAATCTTCCTATTTAAATGGCTGGGTTTTACTCAGATTGGTTACAGCTTAGGTTTAAATAGCAGCTAAAAATAGCCAACTGTTGTGCTGTACAGTTTAAACATCTATCTATAGTAGCAGCCTTTCTAGAAAGGAAACACGTAGTAAAAGGGAGAGGAGACGCTGCCACTCAGGCAGCACTGGTTGGTTCCAACATCCCCTTTTCCTTGGGTTTTGCCCATCAGCTCCAGCTGGCAGCACTTGGTGATCTTACTCTGGGATTAATTTTTAACAGAAAGCACTATGGGCTGGATTTGAGCAGTATTTCAGCTGGTAATTAATAATTCAATGGTTGGGAGAAGTTTTAACTGTTCCTGCTGAAGGCTGCTGCCAAGGGTGCTAAAACCTGGCAAAAATCAGGAAACCACCCAAAATACTTTCAAGGATATTAGGCTGTCAGAAAGAAAATGCAAGGGCTGAAATCCCAGCTTGTGAAGCTAGTGTCTATTTTCATCTCTTGAGTGCCCTGTGTGATTCACACAAGCCTGACAAACCTGTGGACTTGACATGCTCAGCTTGATTGCCAAAGCAGGGGAGTTTTAACTTAAAAGTGTCCGCATTTGAAAAGGAAGCCGTGACAAAACTGCAGGAATCTGAATGGATGGCAGCCGTTCACTTCCAGTAATTCTCTCTCGAGTTTTTGTTGTGGGGTGAATATTTTTGCAGGTGAAGGGATCTTGAATGAATAGCTAATGAAAATCAAAGGTAAAAAGGTGAATCTGTCTAAGGCAACAGAATTGTTTGTGCTGCTGTTACAGTTTCAGCTGGGATAGAGTTAATTTTCTCCCTAGCAGTTGTGCGGGACTGTGTTTTGGGGAATAACGCTGACAGCACAGTGATGTTTTAGTTGTTGTTGAGCAGTGCTTTCCCCGAGTTAAGGACTCAGTTTCCCATGCTGTGGCAGTGAGGACATGCACAGGAAGGCAGGAGGGGACACAGTTCAGCTGACCTGAACTGAGCAGAGAGCTATTCCAGACCACAGAGCGTCGTGGCCAGTGTGTAACCTGGGCTGGGAGGTGCCAGTCCCTGCTCTGGGGCAGGCTGGACATCAGGAACAGGGTGGGTGAGCAATTGCATCCAGCATCACTTGTCTGTCATGAATCTTGTTTCCTCCTTTATGTTGTATCCCTTGTCATTGCAATTATTATTTTGTTTCAATTATTAAACTGTTTTTAAGTTGGCCCATGGGTTTTACCTTCACTGCAGTTTTCCTCCCCATCCCATGAGGGTGGGACTGGTAGTGAGCAAACAGCTTTGTGGTACTTAGTTGTGGGCTGGGGTTAAACCACGACAGTTACCTTGAATTACCTTTGACAAAATAGAGTTACAGTAAAATTTGTGGTCCAAGAAAGAGGACAAAGAGAATCCAGATGCTTTTTTTTCATCTCCCCTCTTAGTTTTCCATCAAGAGAAAAGGTACTTGAGGCCTGTCTTTAGTAATAAATATTTAATTAGTCAGATTAAATAGCTGAAATATTTTTGCAGTATTGTTAAAGGTCAGGCTTTTCGTAATGGCTATTTCCAGATATACCTGTATGTCAGGAGCCTCAAGCTTCTCAGACCAAGATATCCATCACTACAACAGGAACATCTGTTGTCACAGGGAAATAGAATGTGAAGAAATCTGCAATATGGGGGAATATTGTCAGATATTTTAGGCTGCCCTTCTGAGGGACATGAGCTTACATTCACAGGAATCAATGGGACTATTGTATGTCCAGAGATTTTTTTACAACTATGTTTTTTTACAACTATAATTCCCCAAGTTAGTTTTCCAAAGGTCTTTATTACTATTACTTTTTTTACTATTGATATATTATTATTATTATATCAGTCTGTTAATGTTTCTCATTCGACAGAAATAGTTTTTCTCTGCTGGCAGTGGCAGGAGTAGGAGGAGAGGATGGTGGGGATGGCATACAGTTTTATCAAGTTGCTAAAAATGAAGGTGATTGTAAAAGAGATTCTGATATCTTATTCTGTCTTTTTCATGGATTATTAAACGTATTCCATGTGTCGAGGCATTTGTGCTTCCAGCATCCAGCACGGTATTGTCTCACTCGTGTTTCTGCACAAGCTAAGCAAGGTTTTGGCCACTGTGGATAGCACAGCAGGTAAAGGACCGAAAACATGTTTTTTTGAGTATGTATTTGCTAACACTGGAGAAGGGAGATACAGAATAGATAGGGAAGAAGTTCTTTACTCTGAGGGTGGTGAGGGCCCAGCTTGCCCAGAGCAGCCGTGGCTGCCCCGTTCCAGTGTTCTGGGCGGGCTGGAGGGGCTCTGAGTAACCTGGGATAGTGGAATCTGTCCCTGCCCATGGATGATCTTCAAGGTCATTTCCAACCCAAACCACTCTGATTCTTTGACTCTGGTTCATTATGTCCCAGGGATCATTACCTCATGAATTGCTTCGCTGTGTAATTTGTGGTACCTCTCACAAAATGTGTGCTAACTAAAAAGGACTTTTGCACAGATCCACAGACTTAGCAATGTGAGTTTGGCAGCGGTAGTAGATGGCTTTTAAGTCTTGTGAAATCTTAAAAAAAGTAGTTCTCAAGCTGCAACTGCCTATTATGTCTCAGATGGGTGCAAAATGAAGACAGAAAATGTAAATGTATAAAAAGAAAACCGGACAACAATAGTGTGTGGTTTTGTATTGTTCATTTAAAAATAAAAGCACATTTATTTCCTCAGGTACCACAGCAGCACTGAGTTCTTGTTTGCACGTGCAAAAATTTTGGAGCTCCCATGTGAAAATCCTTAGTTCAAAACTCATCTGATCAGGTGCATGAGGCAGAGGTGATCTGGTGTGGGTGTTGGGAAAGGGGGAATTTTCCGTTACTGACAGTCTTGACTGTTTCACTGCTTCTCCTCAGTGAGCTGTTCTTTATTTCGTGTTCTGGAGGAGGCAGTGGAAGGAGAATGAGGTATTGCTTTCCAGTATAGGGGAGACTCTGGAAGGGGCTTTTCTGGAGAAAAATTGAATCATAGAATCATCATAGAATGCTTTCAGGAAAGGGACTTTCTGGATCGCTTGAAAAGCAGCATATTTCATGTTAAATGAATAGTTTTGCTTATCTGAACTGTTAGGTGGGCTTTGTAATGATGGTAAAAAAGGAAGAACATGGAGAATGTACATGATATATGATGCTGGAGCATTGAGCTGGAAATTACCTACTCTGTAACTTGTTGAATGGACTTGAAGGGTCAGGATTTGGAGGCTGGAGAGGCAGCACTCAAGGTATGAGATAAGTAGGAAGGGTTCTGAGTATGAAAGTGTCTCTTGGAAGAACTGATCCTGTTGGAAGGCTCTGCGGGTTTGAATTTAGTTCTGGCGGAGCCCCACCGGGGTAGAAGTTGATACAAAGAATTACACTTGCTCTTTTAAACTGAGTCTTTCCATTATTCAACTTCCACAACCGGTTTACTTGGCCGCTGGGCAACTTAGTTTCAAAGACACACATCACAGAGAGCTGGGTTCCATAATGAACCGAATCTTTGTTTCTGTAGGATCAGCTCTGAACGCAGGAAGGAGAAGTCCAGGGATGCAGCCCGGTGCCGGAGGAGCAAGGAGTCGGAGGTGTTCTATGAGCTGGCTCACCAGCTGCCCCTGCCCCACACCGTGAGCGCACACCTGGACAAGGCGTCCATCATGAGGCTCACCATCAGCTACCTGCGCATGAGGAAGCTGCTGGATGCTGGTAAGGGAACCACGTGGCACCACCTGGGAGGGATGTTGAGGAACAATCAATTTGTAAGACCTGTCAGCAGTAAAAGAAATGGATGCATTGTTAGCTGTGTCCTTTCCCTCGGAAGGTGGGAGACCTTACAATAGAAATCAGCTATTGGCAATGACACAGGACAAGTCCACTGTTCAGTGGACTTCATTTTTTGCCTTTTTATTGTGGTGATCCTGGTTGCCTCATCACAGCTGTAGTGTCCTTTTCAGACTCATTTGACCCTTCTCCCAAAGTTAGATTCCTTCATTTAATCCTTTTTACCCCTAAACTTGTTTGTTCCAGCTGTGCTTTCTTGACTATAGGTAATGGGCTCAAGTTTGACTGAGCTAACTCTGGTTATGTCCCCTTAATATAAACTGCAAGGAATGGTTTTGTAAATGATGTTTCTGTGGTGTGCTGCTCTGGAGATGAGGTCAGCTGAGGATCTGTTGTCTCTGCAGCTACACCTGCCCATGCAAGTGCAGGAATACATGAGCCAGGTTGTGAGCCAGCAGCTGATAGCCTGCCATGAGCACTCCACTGGTTATTTGTGCTCATGCACCTCTGTATGGAGGAGTAACTTCAGCAGCCAGACTCTGAAAACTCTCCCAGAAAGCCCCTGAGAGAAGTTTATAATGCCTTTTTGAGATGGGTGGTAAAGTTTTTGCCACATGGACCTTTTCCTTAAGGTGGAAGGTTTATTGGTTAATACATAACGGTGCAGAGGGTTAATCTCACTCTGATTTTCTGTGATTTCTGATACATTTACTAGAGCTTGAAGAATTGAACTAATCATTTATCTAAAAGAATTATACTGGTTTTGAATGGTCCTGCAAGATTGATTCCTTGCGGGCTGGTACCAGAAGTCATTCCTGTTGGAAGTGAAGAATGATTGGTGTTTGCTTAAACAAAAATGTGTGGCTGCTTGCAGGTGAGCTGGAGACAGAAGCCAAAATGGAGAAGGAACTGAACTGTTTCTACTTGAAAGCTCTTGATGGCTTTGTCATGGTTCTGTCTGAAGATGGGGACATGATTTACATGTCTGAAAACGTGAACAAGTGTATGGGACTCACTCAGGTGAAATACTGACACTTCATAAGACTGTTTCAAAAAGCTGTTCCATTTTTGTGTATGTGAAGTTAAATACCTGTATACCTCTTAATTTTTGCAGTTTGAGTTGACGGGGCACAGTGTATTTGATTTCACTCATCCATGTGACCATGAGGAGCTGAGAGAAATGCTTACACACAGAAATGGTGAGAAAGAAAAAAAATCAATTTAATTTACTTATGGATAGTTTCTACTGGCATTAATACAGTTGGATATCTGCCAGAAAATGGTGTTGAGTTAAAAAGCTAATGTTTTTGTTTCTTAAATCTCAAATTAAACCTTGTTGAGAGACACTAACAACAGGAATAACCAAATTTTTTTGTTGTATTCTAATTATAGAAGAAATGAGACTTCATTAGGATTCTTTAATCTAACAAAATTAATGACTAAAATGAAGTTCTTGAGGGTTGAAAGAGTAAGTGCCTATAGAAATAAAATTAGAGGTAGGTTGAATGAGAATGATTTTAAGCTATTGCTGAAGAGGGACATGAAGAAGCTCAAATTGGTGCATTTGTCCTTTTCTGGCCTTGCCTTTTCAGAACAGCTAAGAGCAAATGCTTTCTTCCAGAAATCTGTGGTGGTATACCCAAGTCAAAAAAAAAAAGACGCTGTATTTAAATTTTAGGACATGAAGACATTAATCTTGGAATACTTGAACAGCCCCAAAAAAAGGCTTTGGTTCTCTGCACCTTTTAATTGGTGCATGAAATTGGTATCTTTTCACAGATTCCTGGCTCTTCTTTTCTCCATCTGAGGGAGTCGAACACTGTGTTTACATGGGCTGTGTGCTTTGAAATTTAACAATTGCCCATGAATTACAGCTTTTATATCTTCTAAAGATTTGATAAAGGCTATAAGGCTTGGCAGCCTGCATGCTTCCAAACAAATCTGCTTTAGTCAGTAGTTAGAAGCCTAAAATCTGACCCCTCTACTTTCTCTTTCATCAAATGAGGTTTATATGGACTCTGAATTCAGATAGTGATAAATTAATAATCCTGACCTCTGCTTTCTTGTAGCACTTTAAATCTTGTGTAAATCTTATGTTGTCATCTATTTCATTCAGTGGAAAGGACCTGATAAGATGCCATAGCATTAAGGGCCCAACTTTGATTTTTGTGTTTTATAAACTTGTGTGCCCTTAGAAATGAATTATGCTTCTAAGGCTAGTTTAGTCTTCTCCCCTGCCTCCCTCTTTGGAATACAGTAATGCATCTTGGGGGTAGGAGAACAATTTCCCTAAAGCAGTGTAAAAAGCTTGGTTTTGTTGCAAAAGCTTATTCTTAAAAATGTCGTATCACTGAGTTTCATGCAAACCATCTCAAGCATGTCTAAATTGGCCAGACTGGAATCAGATGTCTGGAAAGCATTATTACAAAAGCTGTTTTGCAAATGACATTGGCAGACAGAAGTCTAAATTACAGTAGTAATAGTACATTTTATATTTATTAGTATTCCCACGTTGCCGTCTACTGCAGCTCTTACATCAGTGGAATTATTTTGGTTTTGAATTGAGTATTAAATATTCCCCTTTGGGACTGTACAACTGTGAGTGAATATAAATGCAATTGGCAGAAACAGAACTGCATTCTCATTTTATGAAGCTGCTTTTTAAACTTTCAAAGCTGGCCATTTTAAAAAATAATATCTGGTGCTAGATCAGACCTGAACGTTGCTCCATCTTTTACAGCTGCCTCTCAAAGCAGAGCCTCCTGCATCAGGACTTGGTAACAGTAATGTTGTGTGATCTTCAGCTATCAATTTCTAGATTGGTTTAACTCTTAAAACTTACAGAATTAAATAAATTTTTGCTGCTTCTGTAAATTCTGCTTTAGTTTTCTCCCCCACTTCCTCCATTATTAAGCTTGTTTTAAAAGAGCATAAAATGTGCTTGAGCCCTTTAGTCTTTGCCTCTGCTAGAAGCAATAAACAAATTAGCACAGGGGCTTTAACATTTTCCTAATTAATTTTGTCAAGGCAGTAGCTGCAGTGCAAGCCACCATGAAGAATTTCATAGCTACTGTTGTCTGTGGAGGATGAGAGCAAATTATTATATCAAATTGTATCAGAAGTAAGCTCACCTGTTCTAAACTTCCCCCTCTGCCATGATCTGCTCCTTGCTCTTTAGCAAGCCTCAGCAAACTGGCTCTTCCACTGCTCCTTCTCCTGGCTGCTGCATTTCCTCCTTGCACACATTGTGAGCTGCTTGCAGCTCTCCTGATAGCATCAGTTACATTTTCTTTGCCCACAATAGCTAACTAGTAATTGACTCTGCCAGGATCTCCCCTGTACAGGCAAAAACTGAACTTAAAGCCTGCTGGTAGCAAGTGAGGCTAAAAAATAAGTGCTGCCAGTTTTGATTTGTATTAGGGTTTCTTGACTTTTTTCTCACAAGAATGTTAATAATGTCTTTAAAAACTTGGTCCCTGTTTACTCCAAGAGTGTAAATCACCATGGAAATATTGGGATGCATATGAACAGCTGAGCTGTTAATTTTGATTTGAAAAACTTGCAGTCCTGAAGGAGCTTGGTTTGAAGCTCCTCATGGTGATGCATTTCAGTGGAAACCACCTCAACAGGGCTTCTTATTCTACATGTTTTTCTTGTCCTCTGTCACAATTTTAAAATATATTAAATTTCCAATTGGTCTCTCTTTCTTCCCACTCCTTTTTTCTGAAATCTGGGAGTGTAGAGTTGGATGCAAATACAATCCTAGTCTTAAGACATTGAAACTGGGCTGCATCAAAAGCGTCTGCTGTGAGGACAGACTGAGAGAGGGCTGGAATTGCTCATCCTGGAGAAGAAATGTCTCTGGGGAGGTCTTTGAGTCCCTTCCTGTACCTGAAGTGGCTCCAAAAGAGCTGGAGAGGGACTTTGGACAAGGGCCTGGAGTGACAGGACAAGGGGAATGACTTCCCACTGCCAGAGGGCAAAGTTGGGTGGTTTTGGGGAAGGAATTCATCCTGGTGAGGGTGATGATGCCCTGGCACAGGGTGCCCAGAGGAGCTGTGGCTGCCCCATCCCTGGCAGTGTTCCAGGCCAGGCTGGATGGGGCTTGGAGCAACCTGGGATAGAGAAAGGTGTCCCTGCCCAGGGCAAGAGGGTTGGAACAGGATGGTCTTTAGGGTCACTTCCAACACAAACCATTCTATAATTCTGTGAAGCTTCAGGGTTTTTTTGTCTACTTGATAGCAAAACTTGCTCTGAAAAGTACCATTATCAGAAGTGCTATTAGGTGTATGAATATATTTAGTTTGTTTTTTGGGTCTTTCCTTAGTCTTAGAGTTCTATAGCATGTTCGTGGAGGCTTTTTAATGCTTTTGGAAGATGATCCAAGTGTTTTGAGAATTGGTTTGCTGTTTGCTTCTGCTAGGTCCTGTGAAAAAGGGCAAAGAGCAAAACACGGAGCGCAGCTTTTTTCTCAGAATGAAGTGTACACTGACTAGCAGGGGAAGAACAGTGAATATAAAGTCTGCTACATGGAAGGTAACTAATGCAAAGGAATATTTGCATAGTTTGGCAGCTTCCTCTTCAGATGTCATAACACTATTTCAACATTTTTGCTTCATGTAACAAGCTTGAATTTCACTAAGTACTTTATAATTTAATGATTGTGCTTCATTATGCTGAATTTTAATGCTGAATACATCACAGAGGTAACAGAAACAATGTTTTAAAATTAGTTTTTCAAAACTCTTTTAATGAATTTTCCATTTTAAATTAGAGGTCATTTACTTACAAACAATTATAATTACCAAATATGTTTGCATAAAGCCTTCTCTGGGAAAAAAGTACTTGACATCACTTATGCTGATCCCTCATTTCTTTTGATTTGTTACTGAAAATGTGATAGTTGAGGTCTCTCTGAAGGACTTCAGTTCCATTCTTTTGAAGCTGCTGGCTCTCCCTTTTGTAACAGTTGGAACAAAAAGAGGCCAGCCCGATAACTTTCTGCAGTGAATGCATTTTCTCCTCTGGACAAAGTAACCTTTTACTGTATCCAGTGGATTATGGCTTACAGTTCTCTTTTATGATTTGAATTTGATTACTCTGGATCAAACAACTTCTTTGCTGCTGTCTGTGAAGTATTTCTGCTTCAGAATGGTTAAAAGAAAACCCCACAAAATGCAAAAGTTCCTGTCTGTTGCAGAATGTATTTGATCTGTCATCACCTCTGCAGAATGTCTAAAATGGGGGTTGCTACTATTACCATAACTTTCAGATTTAAATTGTGGCTACCTTTTGCTGAGGCAGCTGTTCATCAGCGTTGTCATTACTGTGACCAGAAAGAAAAGTTCACAGAAATGCAGCAATGTCTGGTGTTGCTTCAGGCAGTGCTGAGGAAGGAGTTGGGCTGCAAACCCGTCCCAGGATGTGTGGGGTGAGGAGAAGGAGGAGGACAGTGCTCTCCTCCAGCCATCCCTTGTCACCGTCCCCTTGAGGGGTGGGGTGGGGAAGGACTTGGCTCTGGGCGTGCTGGGGGAAGCAGGATTGTGTTGTCTGACAGACCAAACCTTGTCTCTTTCCTAACCCAACTCCCTGTAGGTGCTGCACTGCACTGGCCACATCCGAGTGTACGACACGTGTGGGAACCAGACTCACTGCGGCTACAAAAAGCCTCCCATGACCTGCCTGGTGTTGATCTGTGAGCCCATTCCTCACCCGTCAAACATTGAGGTCCCCCTGGACAGTAAAACGTTCCTCAGTCGTCACAGTCTTGATATGAAATTTTCCTATTGTGATGAAAGGTAATATATATGATTTATGCTATAAAAAATAATTCATTTGAAAATTTGCAGGACTCGTACATGTTGGCTAATTGCCTTCTCAATAATTTAATTCATATTGACAATGCAATCACTGATGGTTTACTTAGGCTTTTCCTAACTGATCAGGATGTCTTAAAAGACAGATTTTAGATCTAAGGAGGATGCAGGATTATTACTTTGGAATAATGAAAGAGAAAGGGAATTTTTATATGGGCAGATAGTGACAGGACAATGGTTGTAAACTGATAGAGGGCATGTTCAGATTAGATATTAGGAAGAAATTCTTGACAAGAAGCTGTGGCTGCCCCATCCCTGAGAGTGTTCCAGGCCAGGCTGGATGGAGCTCTGAGCAGCCTGCTGTAGTGAAAGGTGTCCCTGCCCAGGGCAGGGGTTTGGAACAGAATGGTGTTGAAGGTGCCTTGCAACCCAAGCCATTCTATGATTCTATGAATAACTACTTTGTCTCAGTTAACTGCCTCTTCAAATTGGACTTTACTAGAGTGGCAGTGATTTAAATTGAAATGAGAAGATTCTTCCAGACACTGAAAAAGCAAGATTTTAGGTTTTTTGAAGATGGGGCATTTTGGTGAATGAAAAGAGTGAGCATGTAATCATGTAATGCTTGTCAGATGTATTTTATTGCTATTTCTCCCCCCCTTCCTCAGGAGATCAGTGTCTGCTTTCTTCTGTCAAAAAAAAACCAAAAACCCAGACGTTCAGCTGTACTTTTAATGCAATACATCTCCTGTTGAAAAATGAGATTTTATGATCTGGTGCAAATCAGGGGTGTAGTCAGACATATCAGACTAATTTTCCTACCGTCTGGGAACTTAGCTTGATAAGTTTGATAAATGCAAATGAAGGAAATAGTCAGCTCAAGGTTTTCTGGTTTTGGGGTTGGTTTGTTTCATTTTTTTGGTTTAATTTAGAGTTATTTGTTACTACCCATTTCATTTACTTTATAACAAACGTGAAATTCTAGTTAGTTGCTGCAGTTGATGCAGAAAGGTTGATGCAGGTGATTTCTGACCTCTGCAGTAACAACTTTTCTAGGACTGATGGTGTCACACAGAAGGTACTTATTTGGTCACATTTACATCTGGAAAGGCGCAAAATACAAGCACTTCCCTGGTTAGCACTGCCCTCTAGAGACTAAAGAAATCCCATTTGCCTTGAAAGCAGGCAATGCTTGAGTGGGAGGAGTAAATCTGATTCTTAATTTCTCTAAATTGCAGGATTAAAACTGTTGAAGTCTGTCTTTGTTGTTTTGTTAAATTCTCATATTTAACTAAGCTGGTCTGTAAGTAGCTGGTCTACCTTGAAGCAAAAAGAAATAAATGTCTAAAAAATGGGGATTTGTTTAATCCTATCCTGACTACATGATTTATAAATACTCAGTGAGAAGTAAAATCCTATGCCTGCTGAAATTTCTTTTAAAGAAGCATCAAAATAGCAATTTATTTCAAAATGAAAAGTCCCACTAGACAAAATTTGCTGCTGATATGTGTGGAAGTGATTCTTAAGATTTTTCTAGATGTGCAAGTGTCCAAATGCTCTGGTATTTCTGCTGGCCTGTGTCTGCTTTCACGTAGCAATTGTTTCCCTTGTTTTAAAGAATTACAGAGTTGATGGGGTACGAGCCAGAGGAGCTCCTGGGTCGCTCAATCTATGAGTACTACCACGCACTGGATTCTGATCATCTGACCAAAACACACCACGACAGTAAGTGAAAACTGAATTTAAAGCCCTCAAACTACAGGAGATGAGAGACAGCTCTGGGGGAAAGCAGCAGCAGGAGGGCTTTTTTATAGTCGCAGATATGAATCTGCAATGAATACTGACCTCAAACAGCTCTGGGGTTTTTCTGTCTGTGATTAAAGCTTGGTGTTCTTTCTGCTTTTAGTGTTCACAAAAGGGCAGGTGACAACAGGACAGTACAGAATGCTGGCCAAACAAGGTGGCTATGTCTGGGTTGAAACTCAAGCAACTGTTATATACAACACTAAGAATTCTCAGCCCCAGTGCATAGTGTGTGTGAACTATGTGTTGAGGTAAGTTGAGTGGACTTCAGTGTTCTGTCATCATTTTTCTTGAAGACCAAGGCATATTCTGATGGCACTGATCCCCTGCTGAGTATGTTATGATGTTACTGTTCCCTACCACTGAAATTTTTTTTAGAATACTGCCAATCCTAGGATTAGAAATTCTATTTGAAAACAAAATGCTTTTTTGGTCCAGTGATGTCAGTAGATGATGTCTGCAGGCACATGAGTGTAGAACCAGCTCCTTCTGTGTGATTGGAAGCACCGGAGCTTTGTGTGCATTCTAGACAGCTCTCTAATCTTTGTCCCAAGTCTGGAGCAGTTAATTCCCCTAATAACTTCGTCAGGGAATCAGAGCAGCAGTAGTGGTGTCATTCTCAGTCCCATCTATCTTTTTCTTCCTTAGAGCTCCTTTAATTGAAAGCTTCAGCTGAGGGCACACTGGTTGACTATTCTTCTGCACATGTCTAATAGTCCTAAATTAGTTTCTCAAAACTTCATTAATGTCCCAATATAAATCTATCAAGATACTGCACATTCATTTAAAACAAAGAAAAGTAGTTTAGGAAGTGTCTAACTTTCCCTTTTTTAATATTTTCCTTTTTCAATGCTTTCAGAAAAGCATGTTTAGGTTTGTTACTTTTTTATGATTGCACCACAATTAATGCTTCCTTTGTCTGTTACTTTTGAGGAAAGAATGATTAACAAAAAAAATTCGTAAAACTCTTATCCTGGTAATTTTTTGGGATATGTGTGGTGGGTTGTTTTTTGTTTGGTTTGGGGTTTTTAGGCAGGGAGAGTGGATGGGTTTCAACCTACAAAACTATTAAGCCAGAATTTATTCCTTTTAGCTGTTCTTTAACAGTCATCTTCCTCTCTGTCTGACAGTGGGATTGTTCAGAAGGACTTAATTTTTTCCCTTGGACAAACTGAGTGTATGCTGAAACCAGTGGATTCTCCTGACATGAAAATGACCAAAATATTCAGTAAAGATGACCTGGATGATACCAACAGCCTATTTGAAAAACTTAAACAGGAACCAGATGCTTTAACTGTGCTGGCCCCAGCTGCTGGAGACACAATTATCTCTCTAGATTTCAGCAGTAATGGTGGGTGTGTGTTTCAATTGGAGAGCATGTTAATTAGTAAAGTTACTGTTTTATAGTAGATTTCATAAAATAACCTCCCAGTACCACTTGCCCAGTGATATTTCAACTGCTGTTTAAATTTAATGAGGTCCATAGACACGCACAGTACTGTTACTTAGGTTGATGGTTTCTTTTAATTTTTATAGAGTCTGATGAACAACAATGTGATGAAGTTCCTTTGTATAACGATGTAATGCTCCCCTCATCCAGTGAGAAATTGCAGAATATAAATATGGCAATGTCCCCACTACCTGCCTCTGAAACTACAAAGCCACTTCGTAGCAATGCTGATCCTGCACTCAATAGAGAAGTTGTATCAAAGCTGGAGCCAAACACAGAGCCACTCGAACTTTCTTTTACCATGCCTCAGGTGCAAGAGCAACCAACCAGCCCTTCTGATGCAAGTACCAGCCAAAGTTCACCTGAGGTGAGTTGTGTAACTTGGATGTGCTGTCATTAAAATGGATGTGCTGTTGGGGCTTGTGGGCCAGATCTGGTTTAGGATGCAGCCAGGACAGGAATTGGAAATTATTTCTACCTTATGACTTAAGCTCACGCCATGATCTGAGGAAACTGATAAATTCTCATATCTTTTCATTAAAGTGAGACTTGCAAATGTATGCTGTACTGTCTGATAGAAACAAGGAGAGCTTGGGATTGGGCTTTTTCATTCAGTTCGTTCAGACAGAACTTTCCTAAACAGCAAAGTAGTTGCAGTAAATTACTCTAGAGGCTACTTCCAGGTTGCAGCTAAGCAAGTGCTTCCCTGACGGGCTAAATTTACAATCCTACTTTGCTGGTGGAAATGTATACAGATATATGTGGGTGTTTTCCTTTCCCATTTTAATTTTGTGCAGCTACAGCCTGGGATTAGTTTGTCCATTAGAACATTTTGCAGAGAATTTGTAGGTGACAACGCCAAGTGATGCAATGACAGAAACTTAACACTGTGTTCAAAATGTTTTCACAGCCCAGCAGTCCCAATGATTACTGCTTTGATGTGGATAATGATATGGCTAGTGAATTCAAACTGGAATTAGTGGAGAAACTCTTTGCCATAGATACAGAAGCAAAAAATCCATTCTCTACTCAGGTAATGTACAGTAACTTAAAATTCTTTATCATCTTATTCTGAGTGTACTACTTTTCTTTTTCAGAATGTTTTCAGGAACCTCCTTTCTTTTTTATGTAATATTTTGATTAAAGTGTAAAATAAAATAAGGATTTGGTGAAAGGAAAAGCCTTGATGAAGTCATAGCTGAGGTTTCTTCCACACTGGTAAGTTTCACCTCTCGTCTCTTCCAGGAAACCGATTTAGATTTAGAGATGTTGGCTCCTTACATCCCGATGGACGACGACTTCCAGCTGCGCTCCTTCGATCAGCTGTCCCCGCTGGAGAGCAGCAGCTCGTCCAGCTCTCCGAGTGCAGGCAGCATGAGCCTGTTCCAGCAGAGCCCGGCGGCCGCGGGCAGTGCGGAGGAGCTGAAGCCGGCGGAGCGCGCTGACGAGGTGAAGACGATCGCTGTCCCTTCGTCCCCCGCGCGCGGGGTGGCCGAGCCCGGCAGCGCCCCCGCCTCGCCCTACGGCGGCAGCGCCAGTCGAACTGCCTCTCCCGTCAGAGCGGGGAAAGGAGCGGTGGAGCAGGTGGAAAAGCCTTCTCCGGGAGCGCCCAGCTTGCTAACAGTCACTCTGAATAAAAGGTACTTTGAAAGTGCAGCTTAAGCCCTGGTGTCTGTTTGAGGAACTAGATATAAATTCTGCTAGCTGTTGTGCGTTCATCCTCGGTGTTCTTCAGAGTAGAAATTGAGACATATAAATCTGGACATGTCAAATGAATGCTTTTTTAATGATAAACTCCCCTAAAGTTAATTTCATGGTAGCTTTTACCTAAGCACTTTATATAAAAGCCAGCTACTGTAAAAAAATCTGTTCTGCTCTTGTACCTGATGTGCAGCCTTTATAAAAATGCACTAGGTAATTTAGGTAGTTACACCCACACAATGTTTCTGGTGCTCTCCTTGTCCACTGTGTTAGAGGTAAGAGGCAACTACAGTCTGTGCTACAGATACTGCAGATACCAGATATACAGATGTCTATAAAAGCAATAGATACTGCTTTTCAAACTAAATGTGTTTTAGATGGTCTGTGGTGCCTGTAGCAGATATTTATCACAATAGAAAACTATACTAAGTCAAACATGAGATTTGTGATATGTAAGATTTATCTGTACATAGAAATATTCAGAATAGATTTTCCCTCACCCTTCCCTTCTTTCTGTTGAAAGTGAACTGCTGAACTTTTGTGCTTTTTTTCCTGCAGATTTCAATTTTTTTGTTAAAACTTATTCTGAGCTTCACAGCAAGATTAAAGGCTAACATTTGCTATGCTCATAGAAAATGATTGTTAAAATAAGTTGATTTATGAACCAAAAGTAGTGGAGTTCATAAATTCAGTTCTGTGATGTTGTATATATAAGTGTCCACGAAAGAAGAATGGCTTGAGGAAAGTAGAAACGTCTTAACAGCCTGAATCAATTTTTCTTAGATCTACTGCACTGGATGAAGAACTAAATCCAAAGATGCTAGCTTTGCATAATGCTCAGAGAAAACGAAAAATGGAACATGATGGTTCACTTTTTCAGGCAGTTGGAATTGTGAGTTTTGTTTTACCATTTTAAAATATTCACTTTTAACCTTGCAATTTCTGAAATGAGGCATCTCAGTGCAGATTCCTGAGTTGAGCTGTTGGTAAGCAGTGGAATCTTGGGATGAGAGATAATTGATAGTGAAATTTATACATACATGTATGCAGGTACTCCACTTTTATTCTCTTTTACTGTCGACTTTTCAAAAGTGCCCTCTACACCCCACTGCGTTTCTTGATTAGGTAGAAGATACTCTTCTGTGAACATACGTGTTTCTTTAGTAGAATATGCACAAATGTAAGACATGACATTTAAATGTGTAATTGTTGTATTTATTCAACTTCTGAATTCAAACTCAGTTTTCATATTTGTCAACACTGGAGATTAGTGTTCTTATGCTTCTTCCTATGCTTTTATTTTCCCATTGGGTCTGAGATTCCTTTACTTAATCAGATAACAAGACCATCTGAACTGTGAGGGAAGAGAGCTCCTATAGTAACCTAGCAAGTGTCTATTACTGCCCCTTCCTTTCATGCATGGTGTCTCTAGTTTTAGTGCGGGCACTTGGGAGTAGCTCATCCTCATCTGTCCTAGCTAGTCAAAAGAAACTTTGTAGATACTCCTGGATTTGTCACTTGATTGGGGGTTGTCCAGCTTGTTATTTTCTGCAAGGGTATGTTGTCTTTATGATCTTTGTGTCTCACTGTCAGATGTCAGTGTTTTGAAACCTTGTGCTTGGCCACTGCACACTGTTCTCTCTCTCATGTTCACTGCAAATTCCCACTCATCAAGTCTGGAGAAGTCTTAGTCTTAATTCCTCTACTGCAATGTTGCCTTTGTGCTTCTTTGTTTTTCTACTGGCCCACCTCCTAGCTGTAGTCATCTACCATATCTTACAGGGCAGGATTATTTTTCCTCTGAACTCTCCTTACTCCTGTACTAGCATTCTAGTCTGGCCATAAGACAAATCAGTTTTTCTATGCCATTTCTATATGGTTGTTTTAATCTGCTAAATGCTTTGCACTTCCATGCATGTTGTTCTGCTGCTTCCAGAAGCCCTGTAAGAATTCACAGCTCTGCAATAAATGTCCTTGCCTGCCGCTGACCTTTTTTCATGCAGAGGTGCTACAGCTCATAATGTTGCTGATAAAATATTCAAAACAGCATGGGATGTCATTAAATGCACAGAACACAAGCAGTTCAATGTTAACTGCTGGAATAGTGTTCAGGCTTCTGTGCTTAGTGCCAGTTTAATGCTTACAGGTTCAGACTTCATCCTTTGCTAAACCTTTTTATTTTGTCTGTATCTGACAAAAGTGTTACAAATATTTTGATGGTTTCTCAGAGTCAGAAGCTGAATTTCCATGAAGCTGGGTCTTAGTGGAGTTATTTTAAGAAGTGCTTTTGTTGTTTGGCTTCTCTCTCCACAATGGATTTCTGGGAAGACATACAGGCCTTTCACACAAGCAGAAGAAAAATGATGTTAGATCCAGGCTTAGATTACATGCTGTTCTAGGGTTCTACAAACACTTGCCACAACTTTTTAGCTCTAGGGAAGTGTGATGTATTTTGCAAAGAGTGAAAATATTTAGTGAAGACCAAAGTAAAATGCTACTTTAGCTTCCTAGAAAACAGGAGAATAAGACAAGGACGAGATATAGTGAGGTTATAAAATAATGATACAAATCATTACACTGGAACAGTTACAAGCCATATCATTCTTAAGATGAAGGGCTGGAATGCATTCATGGTAAAAAATCAGCAGCAGCAGTGTAGGTTAGGAGCTGCAGCTCTGAGTTAACTATAATTTCTACTACACAGCTGCTCTTTTGACTTACACGGGTGTTTTACAACCTGAAAACATATGCTCCTCACTATTCTGAGGATAATGGCAGTGTTCTGAAATACCTTCTCCTCTTTTTATAACAGTCAGTATCACTAACAAGACCAAATTTTGCAGATGCAAGTGCTTTTGCCAGCAGACTTGATACTAAGATGGTGCTTTTTCCTTCCATCCCATCTGTTTCAGTGGCAGCTTCTTCTTCCTTATCCCAATTATATGAAGCCCTTGCAGCTTCCTAATCTCCATATCTTCTGTTTTGCTGTCAAAACAATATGCTAAGGAGCCATATCTGCACTAGACTGGTGTAGGACTGCATTTTCCACAAGGGTGGCTTGGGTCAGGTGGCTTGGTGGCAATAACTGGAGTGCAAGCAGAATTTACATCCTATATGTGTAGATAGAATCGACCTAGTGAGGTTCCTGACTCTCCTGCCTACACTGTTAATTCCAGTGCAGAAAGCTATTAGAGACTGCAGTGAAAACCTGATGCTTACTCACCCCAGAGCAGCGGTGATTAAATGGGTGTGTTTGTGTACATGTACACGCTAATCTTGAGCGTGGTAACTGATAATAACCAGGATTTTGTAATTGTTTTCTGTAAGGGAAGTCAGGTCTTGAAATCTGATTCAGTTTTCTGCTAAATAATTTTCAAGTTAGTGTACTTGGCAATATATTTCTCCCCAAATTCTGAACTTTAATCCACTTTAAATTGTCACAATGCCACATGAGTACTTAGTGATGGGAAGTGTTCATTTGGAAGAGGGAAGTGGAGAGTTATAAAGGTACAATATTAACTAAAGAAGATGCATTTTATTTCTTTCCAGGGGTCTTTATTCCAGCAGACAGGTGACCGTGGAGGAAACGCATCACTTGCTTGGAAACGTGTAAAGGGATGCAAAACAAATGGTCACAGTGGAGTGGAGCAAAAGACAATCATTCTACTATCAACTGGTTGGTATCTTCCTTTCCTAGGCAGAGGGGTGGAGGGGGCTGTGTGAAAGAGAACAGAGTCTCCAGAACTATCCAAACTAGCTCCTTGTGAACAGCTCTAGAGAGGTAAAGCATGGTGAATAAAGTGCACTTTTTCTCCTTCCCCTCCCTCTTTAGACATAGCAAGTAAACTTCTAGGGCAGTCGATGGATGAGAGTGGACTCCCCCAGCTCACGAGTTATGACTGCGAAGTAAACGCTCCCATACAAGGCAACAGAAACCTGCTACAGGGGGAAGAACTGCTCAGAGCTCTGGATCAAGTTAACTGAGCTTTCACAAAACTTGCTCCCTTTTTGGACACTGGTGAATCATCACCTAAAGCAGTCTATTTATATTTTCTATATCTGATTTTAGAAGCCTGGCTACAGTACTGCACTAATTCAGTTAGTTCAGTTTTGATCCCCTTTCTGCTTATTTTGACAGTCTTTTTAATATGTTCTTTATGTAACAATAACTCAAACTCTAGTGCATTTTTATAATTCTTTGGTACATACACTTTTAAGTCCATTACATTTAAAACACACTCGCAATAGCAGCTTTGAAATATGCACCTGATTAAAAAAAAAATCTATTTATTTTTTGGCTGGGGAGTTGGTCACCAAAACTTATCATTAGTAAAATGTCAACACAGGAAAAACTGGCAATACTTCCATCCTGCTTTTCATAGGTAGTTGGAAGACTTGTGCTCTCTTACTCTTTATGTTCAACTAAGTTTTTTATGTTAATAGTTTTTATAAGAAACAACAATGCTTTGCAGCGGTGCATTGTAGCCACAATCGCACAATATATTTTCTTAAAAAATACCAGCAGTTCCTCATGCAATATATACTGCATTTATAAAAACTAGTTTTTAAGAAGAATCTTTTGTTTGCCTATGAAAACATGTTTAAACCTGGATTATGTCATTATTTTAGTCACGTTGTAATATAAATTGTTCCTAAATGCTGTCTTATGCTTTTGACTTCAGTGGGTGTGGTTAGTCAAAGGAAAGGCTTTATCTGGAAAGGGCTAGCAGCATTTTCTTTGGATACGTTCTCAATTTAGAGAAAGTTTGATGTTCTTAAAGTAGTCACTTTGCCAGCTTAAAAAAAAAAATCCCTGCCTGTAGTTGTTGAAGTTAATGCTAATATTGTGTATGATCTTAAATCTAAATGTTCAGCTTACCCCGTGTGGTATAGGTGATATTTCAAGCAGATTGTAAAACATCTTGCATTGTTAGCAAACTTTTATCTAGTACATCATTGAGTTGCTCAATATTTTGATGTTTTGGTTTTATGCACCTTGTTGCTATTAACATCCATATGTTTTCATGTAGATTTCAATAACTTGAATATATTTAGAAGCCTTTTTATTTAGAAATATATAGTTGTCACAAACATCTTATTTTCCTATATGTACTGTACAAAACCTTAATTCACTCATTCTTTTTGCTCTTTGTGGTTGGATCTAACACTAACTGTATTGTTTTCTTACATCAATAAACTATATGTGGACCAGGCCCCCTTGGGGAGTGTGTTATCTGAGAGAAATGAGATAATTTATATTTTTGTTAGTGGTTATTGTTCATCCGTGTTCCCTTTTTAACTTAGAGTTGATTGGAAATCACTGCTTCCTTATTTTGATTGTAACATCTCTGCGTTAATTATTTGAGCCTGTTCAGTACTGAAGTCTCCCAGACAGTGTTGTACTACCACTCGCCAAAGACGTTACACTTCTCAACCTGTAATCACACCAGTGAGCAAACCTGGCAGCAAGGAGGCAGCTTTTGTTTTACTTTAGAGCAGAAAGGATTCAACTTTATGAACAGCTTCAAGGCTTGTCTCTGGAAGCTTTATCAAGGTAACACAGGAAAGCAGGAAAAGGTAAAAATTCACAGGAATGATTGATTTGAGATGGGTTTCTATCACAAAACTCCATGATTAAAAAAATTAAGCTGGTACTTGATGAAACTTGTTCCATATTTTTGTGCTGTTGACCCAGTGACTTTCCTCATTTTGCTGTCATAAAACACAATGCTACTGGTCACCCTGTGTTATGTAAATATGGTCAAGATATTTTGTGCATTCTCCAAACTATTTGTAAAATACTTCTCTCCACCTAAGCAATCAGTCGTGGAGTGTCACAGGAGTTACTTTGGTTTTGTGTTGTAAACTTTTTGGTTTCATTGCACTGTTTTGAAATTAATGTTATAGTAAATAAGTGTAACCTGTTCTCTAAAATTACTGTTTCACTGAAAGGAGCACTTTCCAAACTGCCACAACTCTATGAAACTAAAAGGACACTAGTAACAGAAAATGATAAGGCACTGGCAGCAGAAGATAGTTGCACACTTGTTAAAATTTTGAGTAGAAGTTGCACAGAGAAGGTAGGTAGGTAGGTAAGGGCAGTCAGCTGCAGCTTCATGCAGATAACATTTTCACTAGTGAACATTTTTAATGGCTAAAAGCAGCAGAGCTCCTCCCTGCCTGCTGTGTCTGGGCTGGCATTCTTTCTATTGCATTTCTTTCTCTGTCAGCAGTTAGGAGGTTTAAATAGTGAAGTTAGGTTAAGCCCCTGCTGTTTAGAGTATCCCTCCTGCTTCAGCTCTGCATGGATTGATGTGGTGCTTCTGTGAGAGTCTGGCAGGCAGGTGAAAAGTGCAGCTGGCTTCTACTTTTGTACTGCCCCAGCAAGCTTTGAGCTGCCCTGGGGGGAGTTATCCCTTTGCACTGCCAAGAGACAGCTCAGAGGTGTTCTGCTCTCTTGGCTGTGTTTTGGAGGAGCCTGACCTGCTTGGATCTGTCAGGTCCTCTTCAGTGCACTAAGAGGGAAGAAAGTTTTCAGATTAAAAATCTGTGTTAAAAAGAGAAGGACAACTAGAGTGACCCATATGATTTATGGTCATGAGCCTACTGGAGTCAGAGCAGGGCTTGTGTTGGAAGGGACTTTAAAGATGATCTTGTTTCCTGTCATGGGCAGGGACTCATTCCATGAGATCAGGTTGCTCAGAGCCCCATCCACCCTGTCCTTGATCGTCTCTGAACTTAGTGACAGCAGCTGTGGATTTAACTGAGCCATGTTTCATCTAAAATTCTCAATTCTAACATTTTTTACTATGCATAGTAACAACATTTACTCTGCATAATAATATTTGGATTACTGTGATTAACTGCAGTAGCTGTATTGGTTTACTATAGGGGAAAAATAACCTAACAAAAGCCTCCTAGAGACACTGAACAAGGCACAGAAAAGGAACAGTAATTATTCTGGCCTTGTAAGAGCTTTGCTAAATGCAGATGCCAGCTTACAAAACCTAGAAGTACATCTTACAGTTGCCTTTTTTTTTTTTTTCTGTTTTACTAACTTTTTCCCCGTTAAACTTTTGAACACACAGTCTGATTCTAGAGCTAATCTGGAATACAAGCTTCTAGAATAAATAGCTAAGTGTTTTCTTAGTGATTTTGCATACTTTGTTTGCCAGGTTGCTGCCTTTTTAAAATGTCGAGGCAGCATATTAGAAATTAGAGGAAATTAGTGACTGTGAGGGTGGTGAGACATTGGCACAGGCTTCCCAGATCAGCTGTGGATAACCCAGCCCTGGAAGTGTCCGAGGCCAGCTTGGATGGAGCTTGGAGCAACCTGGGATGGTGAAAGGTGTCCCTGCCCATGGTAGGGGGTTGGAACTAGGTGAGTTTTAAGGTCCCTTCCCACCAAAACCATTCTGTGATTAATTCCTTGCTGTAAAGAAAAAAAACTGGGGGTAAATACAATATTTTCTCCATTTATATAAAACATGTTCATTATGTGAAAATAATACACTGAGGAGAATAACAAAGTTACCTTCCAGGTTTTCCTGACTACAGCAGTAGTCAAGCCAGGCCTTCTTCAGGGCACAGCACAATTATTGTTTTTACATACAGATTTTAATTGATGCTTCAATCAACAGTGATGAGTTTGTTAAAGGGTAAAGGAAATTTTAAACAAGTATTCATAATGACATAATTCCTTCCTTTACCTGAAAGTACTTAAAATTAACTACAGCTGTAACTTCCCAGAAATCACTTAAATAGGCTGTGCAGTAACTAAGGTGGAAGATTCTGAATAAATGAAGGAGTGCAAAGAGTACTTCTGGAGTCCAAAGTAGCTCTTGCTGACATACCTTCCTCCCACCTAGTGAGACTGGCTTGGACTTTGGTGATCTTTGAAAACCTTAGGGTGAAATGGAAACAATTTACCTGAGAAATGAAACTTAATAGTATCTGTGTACACACATTAAGCTCTCCCAAAGCAATTACTGAATTAAAGAATCACAGATAAGGGCCCAAAAGAACCATTTACAATAACACTGAGTGTTTTAAAGACTTCAAAGCTTAGTTTGGATGAAATGATCAGCTCTGCTTCTAATGAAATACAACTGTCAGGTCAGGTAATTCTGATGATTACAGGTTAAACCATTGAGTATTTAATAGTAATGTTTCATTGCTGAAAGGGCTGTTTGATTAAACAGCTCAGCACTGGCAGCTAAAGGCAGTGTCTGTTGGCAGGTGTTGTCCCCTGTTACAGTGCTGAGTGAACCTTTCCTGACAGTGCAGTGGGACAATCCTGCCACTGTCAGCCGGGCTGGACGGGCCCCAGGGCAGCCATCTGTCCCCTCCCCTGCTGCCCTGCTCCTGCCCAGAGCACTCATCTCGCTCTGATGTCACTGCACTGGGGCACAGCACTCAGGCTGTAACTGTCCAGCGTGGAAATAAACACCTCACAGGCCACAAGGGCTTTGTAGGAAGTCCATTTTCATAGGAATTCCACGTGAGTTGGGTATCCAGCTTTTATTAAAAACACCCTTATGACTTAACTCCCTGAAGAGCTCTGTTCGGGAGGACTGTGATTTTTGATCCAAATTCTAGAAATTAATTGTCATTTTCCTCCTGCTTCCCTGTTTACCTTGAGTAAGTTACCAAAAAGTTAAAGAGTTTGCTGCTGGATTTATACAGTACAGTAGATTTTGTGAATAATAGCAGTATTCTCTCATGAAGAAGTGGTATATTTTAATGGAATTCTTTTTTGGAACCAAGTGCAACGTATTGCAATTGATATTTCTCTTGAAACATTTTGACGTACTTGTGACTGTATTTCTTTTTGATTGTGTAACAGTATAAAATTCAATAAAAGAGAGGGTTTGTTTCTAATTTGTGACATCTGTGATCTTTCTTTCTGTCACTTTTCCCTATTGTAAAAGGTGGAGATGACTTTAAAGTGAACTAAACCACTGTGCAGAGTAACAAACTCCTTGCAGGTTTGAGACTTTACTGCCTGCTATCAGAATCTTGGGCATCAAGCAGACATGGTCACAGTCCCCAGAAACATACATTTTATATTAAATATAAATATTTATATAGAAGCCGAATCCTATTCACATGTGGTTATCCCACCTGAGTTAAGCAGATCTCATGTATGTACAAAAGAGGTCAAACATACAATTTAACAAGTTAGGTATGGGGATGGTGTAGGTTTTCCTGGAGGAAGCCAAAGAGAGAGCAACAGCTACAGAGCCAGAGAGACAGAGAACATTTATCTTTGATTAATCACACCAGGAATGCCCTTAGTAACAAAACACAAACTCGTTTGAATCCACAGTCGTGTCTTAGTTTGATTTCAGTTGCTGTTGGTACACACAAATGACAAGTACTTGTGACTCCTGTCCTGTTAGATCAATGCCACTTGCAGCTGCACTGATTAAAAACCTTTTGCAATATTATGCTTGTTGGGAAGTCTAAAAGTAGGAGGCATGTGCCAATGGAGTATGATCCCGTTACTAGCAATAGGTTTGTAAATACCAAAGGTGGAATAAGCTATTTAATAAAATATATTCATGATTTATTTTCATGCAAATCAATTAAAATGCTATTCATTTTCATGTTTTCGACTTGAAAATGTGTTCTAATGCAATCATATCAGGTATTAAAAAAAGGACTTGTTTTGTGCCATATACACCTGGAAAACCCCATTATTTATATCAGTGCAGGATAAATGGCTTTTAAATTGCAACTTATAAACTAGGAATTAATAGAGCAAATAGGATTTCATCCTTTTGTTTAGCAGTTGAATTTGAAGAAGATACAGTAACCAGCACACTCTTCCTTGCATCATCTAATTATTTTTTTTTTTAGTTTGAAGGCATTAATTGTACTAAAATGTACTAATGAATAATCTGAAGGAGCACTGAAAACACAGTTGATGAAGATGAGTAGAGTATTAATTAGTCTAAAAATTGATACTGTATTTAATTTTATGTACCACACCAGGGGAATTGTACAAAGAAATCCTGTTACTTGGTTTTATTTTTCTGCATTTTCATTCTTTTCATTGTACCCAAACTTCCTGGAAGGGAAGACTTAGGGCACATTCACATGGGCACAATAGCCTCATCCTCACTACGTCCTGCATCATGCAGCCCCATCTGCCTTAGGAAAAAAAATTATTCCATACAGTGTTCCTTGAAACACCATCTCTGAGAAATCACCCCTCTCACTGCACGCTTAAAATGCAAAAATCAGAAAACACACTCTGAACTTTACAAATTCAGCATCACTCCAGAAGTAGGCTCCTCTGCTCCTATTAAATTAAGGGATGACTCCTATAACTAAACAGGACTTGGCTTGAGCTGTTTGTAATGGTGAACTCTCTCCATGATGTATCATTTTTGACTTACTTGTGCTTTGAGTCCTTAAATCCATTGCAGGGGAGTACATTATGTCTGTTTTTCTAACAGCATTCTGTTCCAAAATCTGTACAATCTGTTGAAGTCAGGGTCACGTACTGGATGAACGGGGTCACTGCTCTACATCTCTAAACACGAATCCAAATGATAGATGAAAATGTCTTTGCAGAAAAAGGAAGAAAAATGCAAACCAAACCCTGGCAGGTGCAGCTCTCTTGCTAAACCCTGTACAGTTCATATGCAACAGCTCTGCAAATATATCTTTCCCTCAAGTCAATGGCAACCAGTGGTGCTCAAAAGCAACTGCTGTTCAGCCGATGGCAAATTACCGCCTAATAAAGGCCGCTAAAGGTTGCATTCCAGCAACCTTATGGAAAATACAATAAATATGGAAAGATGCTTGTATGCCTGCACCACTGTGGGAGCTCCTGACATTGTAGGAGCTGACAGCTTGATGCGCCTCGCTGTAAGGAGCGACCTTTGGATCAATTAGTTGATGCTAATGGTGAACTGGAGAACGTCATGGTACCGTAGCCTGCAGACTTCAACACTCATTTCGCAGTGCATGATTATTTGAGAAAGCAAAACGTGAATTTTTACTCGGTCTCTGGGAAAATTCCTGCAGATTTAAATATCCCAAAGGCGCCACGCAAGACTCCATCCCACACCCGCACTTTCCCTACACGCTGTTTGGCACCGGCTAAGGCAGGTAGGGATGCAGGGGGGATCTCGCACCTGCCGAGCCCGCATCCCGTGGGTGCACGGGCACCCGGCCGCTCTCCTGCCCAGCCCGGGACCGCTCCCGGCGCAGGTGCCGCTGTCCAGCCGCGCTCCCTCAATCCGCAGCCAAGCGCCGACCGCAGCGACGATCACCGCAAGACCGCCTTGAAACCCGAGCCCCGTCCCTAAACCTTCTGGGGACCCGCCCGAGGGACCGCGGAGCCTCCCGGGCACCAGAACCGGCTCCCCCGGGACGCTGCCCGCCCCCGCCCCGAGCGGTGCCCGGCGGGTCCGTACTCACCGCGGCGCGGGACTCTCCGACGCCGGCGCTGGTCCCCGCGGCCGCCTCGGTGGCCGCTCGCCCCTCTCTGTACG
>VXBU01008198.1:1049421-1062519 GCA_013400315.1 Bombycilla garrulus
CTTTGGGACAGCCGGGGGAGCAGCGGGCAGCGGCGCGGGGGCCGGCAGCGGCCCTTCACCGGAGCGTGGCGGCGCGTCACGTCCCCACGGCCGCCGGGCGCCCTTCCCGCGGCGGAACCGCTGCTCCAGAGCCGTCGGGTCACGGCCCCGAGCTCGCTGCCGGGGGCGCCTGCGGGGACTGGGGCGGGCAGCGTGAAGCCCCGCGCCTCGAGAGTGTCCCTGGGATCTCTGGGGCTGTGCTACAGCGGCGCCTGCCCGAGCTGCTGGTCCCGCCCGAACCCGCTCACCCCCGCGGGCTGCGTCCCGGGACCACCCAGGGATGCGCTGCTCCGAGAGGCATTTTGCCCGTGGACCGGGCTCGCCCTTCATGGCGGAGGCGAGCGTGACAGTGCCCGCGGCGGGCAGAGAGAGAGCCCGTCACTGACGGGGTCCAGCCACACACACAAACACACACACACACAAACACACACATACAAAAACACAAACACACTCACACACTCACAAACACACATACAAACACACACACTCACAAACACACTCACACACTCACACACACACACACTCACACACTCACACACACACACACTCACACACTCACACACACACACACACACAAACACACAAACAAGGCACTAAGGTCGGGGCAGCCCCGCTCCCTCACGGGCAGCCCCAGCGGCTCCTCCCGGCCCCGCCCGGCATTGGCCGTGCGCAGGCGCGGGGCGCGCGCAGGCGCCGCGGGGCCGTTGTGGTGCGGGCGAGTGGGGAGTGGGCCGGGGTGAGTTCGGGGCCGGCGGGATGAGCGCCGTGCCGGGGCTCAAGGAGGACTGCGAGGAGCTGCTCGGCGCTTTCCAGCAGGCAGACACCGTCCGCTTTGAGCGCTTCGCCGAGCTGTGGCGGGAGCGCCGCTTCCACACCATCTTCTAGTGAGTAAGGGATGGAGGGGATGGCTCCCGGCCGCCCCTCAGGCCAAGCCGCATCTGCCCCTCGCCAGTCCCGCTGCTCAGCTTCCCCCCGGGGTGCGGCCAGCCTTAACCGGGACTCAGGTGAACCGTGGGCCCCCTCAGGCCTGGCTCAGGGAGAGGGTTGGCTGGCTGTGCTCTACGGAAAGTGGAGCATCAGTCTCTGTGTAATAATGGAAGAGTTTTAAATTCAGCGTATTTCGTGCATTAGGAATGTGGGTGATGTGAGCGCTAGCTCCGCGGGGAGCTTGGTGCAGTCCTCGTGGTGAGATTTAAAAGTGTGATCGCAGGACATCGCATGTTTGAATGATGGAATATCCTGAGTTGAAAGGACCTCACACGGATCGCAGAGTCCAGCTCCTGGCCCCGCACGGGACATTCGAAGGGTCATACCCTGTGCCTGAGAACCTTGTCCAAACTCATCTTGAACTCTGTCAGGTTGTGATTCTTGGGTGGTCCACTGCAGGGCCAGTAGTTGGACTCAGTGATCCTTGTGGGTCCCTTCCAGATGAGGACGTTTAATGATTCTATATTTTTAAAACATCTAGAGTGTGTTACTGCATTATGAACTTCTCTAAAGCCTGCAATTTTATATTTAGCTGCTTTAACATAATAGTTTTTTGTTTGTTTGTTTATTTGTTTGCTTTAGTGGTAGAGTAAGAGCTCTGGAGAGGAATAAGTTCACAAAGAAGACTCTAGATCTGGCCCAGCAGTACTTCTTGCCCCCCTACTCATTCCAGATCCGAGTTGGTGGTCTGTACCTTCTATATGGGCTCTATAACGTTCAGCTTTGTCAGCCAAAACAAAAGGTAATTGTTCTTGGGGTGTTATTCTCACGGGACAGTAGGCATTAGATATGTGGTACACTGCTTTGTCATCATAAATGGTTAGGGCGTTTCCTCTTGTTTTCTTAAAATAAAGATACTTAAAGCCAGTTTGGGAGCTGTTGGAAAAGGCAGGGACAGAGAATGTGTTCATCAGCTGTAGGGTGAACCTCATTACAGCCTGACTTACTCTTTGGAATTCCAACAGAATGGAGACTGACTGAATTATTTCCACTTCATGTTAACCAGAAAAGGAATTCATAAATAGGCTGAGAGGGTGTGTGCCTGAATTACACTCTCCTTGCTGCTTTTAGGATAGGAGACCAATATGTAAAGGAATTGCAACCTCAGTGCAAGGAGAAGTGGTTTGCTTAGGAACTTTGTGATAAATGTAGTGTGCACGTGAAAAACTGAGTCCAAATCCTTTAAATAACAAACCAAATTTTGAGCCATCTACAATGATGCCATGATGTCTCATATTTTGACCTCAGAGAAATCAATAACTTTTTATGAAGATGAAATTAGTCAATTCTAAAGCCACTGCTGGATAGCAGCTGCAAGAGGGTACATGAGTTCTCAAGACAGTTAAGAAGAGAGAAAGTGAAGTGACATTAGAGATAGGAGGAAATAAGGGAAAGAGAACATTTGTGAGCATTTCAGTGGCAGCACAACCTGGTATGAGTATTGTTTCCTAATCACTAGTGCAGGGGAATGTCCTAGGTGCAGACTATTTTTCACACACTTGAGAATGTTTTCAAATGTCAGAAAGGACTTGTGTTCTATGTCACTGTCAAAGAAAGGATAATAATCATATGTGCATAAAATGATGATAGTAATAACAACTGTTATGGTGGGATCCTTTCTGCAGCTCTGGACATGCAGGTATTGTCTGTAGTCAGATCACAGTCAGAGCTCAGTTAATTTTTATGGTTGAAATACTGGTTTAACAGTATGTAACTCCTTTGTTGCAGATTAGAATTGCACTCAAGGATTGGCCTGAAATCCAGAAATTTCATCTGGATCTGCTTGACTCCCAGCATTATGATGCAGCCTATATCCTTAGGAGACTGCGACTTGCCAGAGCCTTCCACTTCACAGCAATGCCAAAGCAAGTGAGTTATTACATTAGTGACTTACATTTTTCAATAAAACATCCCCATATTTCAGTGCCTCACGGTTCAGCAGCACTCGTGGTTAGCTCAGCCTTGAGGCTGTGTTGCAATGCAATGTGTGTGGCTGTACATAGGAAGGTGATGAAGAGCTTAGAGGATGTTTGAATGCTTCTCACCTGAAAGTATTCTTTCAGTATCTAATGTTCTAATACTTTTGAGATGTCTTGAGTTGGGGAAATTAGCCTGAGTGCTGGATTAAATTCTTAACTAGAGAATAATGTGTGAAAAGTGCTGGCTCTGAGCATGTGACAGCAAAGCTGTTGTTGGTGAGATGGTTTTATGCCTTTCAGTATCTCCCATCTCCTGATTGATGGATATGCAGTAGGAATTCTCAAGAGGGGGTGCCATTTAAAGGTTTTTTTAGGTTACAAACATTGCCTCTTGTTTTAGCTGTCCTACAGAAATAAGAAGAAGATTGAGGAAAATGATTTTAAAGAAGAATTTAAGGACCAAAGCAACAGAGTAACCACCCTCATCACTAATGATGTACTGGAGGTACAGTAACCCTTAACCTACACATTAATCAATGGAGCTTGTTTTGTTTTAATTGCCCTGTTGTCCAAGGGCTGTAACTTCTCTAATCAGCACAGAGTTGTCCTTTGTCAGTCTCTTGTGGCATGTAGACTGAGGTAATTTTACCAGACACTCAGAAGTGTGGCATTTAGTTTGGAAGGGTTGGGGTACACTTTTCAATACTGAAATATGCTCTAACGTTTTGTGGTTTGGCCTCAGTAAGATGTAAAAGGGTGTAAATGGTTAATTGTCACATAGAGAAAAATGGAAAATGGGGGAAGCATGTTTGTTTTGATGTGTCTGCAGGTTGCAGCTGGAGGATTGACACTTGTGGTAGCATGAATTTACTTACTGCAAGTCCATAGCCTTCTCTCACCTTTATTTCTCCTTTCAAACTTTGCTTTTTTATTATATGATGCATTTTATAAAAGTCTGAGTAATTCAAGCCAGGTAAAGGGTCATATATCACTCAGTGATAGAACTTTCTTTGCAGGTTTTCTCATTTATTGCTAGCAAATGTGTATCAGTAAAGTTGACTGCAGTGGTACAGAAATTTGTGAAGTAAAATGTTTCCTCCAAGGAGATGAAAATAAACCACAGTATCAGAATGAGCCCTGTGTGAACAGTGGCCCTGAATAGCCTTCTTGGTTGAAATGATACAAGATACTCTTTCTTCTTTACCTTGTTTGATGAGTCATTTCTGGTTAGCAGGATTTCTTGGCTCTAAAACTCAAACAATCTAACCAGAATCAGTTTCTAATATTCCTCCTGGTCCAGTGGTCTCCTCAGAATGGTTTCTGTTACTCTGGGTTTGTGGGTTGAGAACTAATATTGCTTTACTGCTGGAATCTTTTTTTCTTCCTGAAAGACACTTTTTTCAAAAATAATTTCAGGAACTGATGAATATTCACGACCACTATCAGAAAATGAAGTGTGTCATTTCAGCTGACAAATCCCAGCCAGACAAGGCCCTGAGCTTGATAAAAGATGACTTTGTGGTGAGTCTGAAAGACATGGCCTTGGAGCATCAGGAATGGCAGCAGAGCAGACTGGTAGGTACTACCAACCACTGTCCTGTGGTGACTTAGCAGGTTGGGTGAGCATGTAAGAACTGGATTTCTTGGTGTGATTGCCTCTGAGCTGGTCCATCTCAGACTGAAGGAGAAGGAACTGTAATGCTGAAGGCTTGGAATGTGTGAAACCTGAGGCAGGGATGTGGTGTGGAAGAAAGGACTTGTGGGTGGTTTTGCCTCTGGGATACCACAGCTGGCTGCTGAGAGGGAAGCCCTGAAGGTCTGGCCTCATGAAATACTTCTGTAACATTCCTGGATCATTCCTGGATCAAAGAAGGGCCACAGTGTAGGGTGGATGTAAAAAAATGGGTGTGTGTGTAAATACTTGTCTTGTTTTTTACAGTTCTTGGATTTTAGCTGTCTTGTATATGACAGATGTTTAAAAAAAAATGCTTTTCTTCCCCACAGAAGTTACTCCAAAATGCTGAAGAAACTTATGAAACAGAAAACAAAAAGGAAGAAGAGTCTGCTCTAAAATCAGAGGTAAGGAAACTGAACTACTTTGCTGCATTGCACTGTTCATTTTTTTGACTTCAGATCNCCTCCTGGAGTTTCAACTTAAGGCAATATTCATTTTTTATGCTACAAAATTGTCTTGTGTTGTACTTGTATGCTTATTTGAGCTTTGAATTTGAGTAAGATGTGAAGTTTCAAATTTGATTTTTCTCTTCCTGGGCTTTGTAACAGTGAAGGCAACCAAAATTATGCTCTGTCTTTCTAATGGAATTTGAACTTTTTTGTTCCTTGTTCCTTAAAGTACCATTATGGTGGCATGGAAATTGTGTAGAACTAATTATGGAGTTACAGTTGTAGTGAGATATTGCTCAAGTGGTTCTGAGGTAATATTTTTCAGTACTGCTATAACNAGTTCTTGGAAACTTTGTTTCAGTAGCTTCTCCCTTAAAAGAATTTTATTGGTTTGTCTTAGCAGTCCTTTGAGAAACATCTCAACTTTCTCTGTTTAGTGAAATCTCATATTGAAAAATGTGTCATTAGATGAAACAGAGCTCTGGATTTTTGAACAGTCCAGACTTGTGAATATGCAGTGATGTTTTCTAGGCACTTAAGCAAAGTATGATGGTCAGGAGGCTTTACAGAGCAGCAATTTTTGGAAGTGTTTCTTTTGTGTAGGGGGACGCAGCATGGTGAGGGTTGGTAGTAACAGAGAATGGATTGGGAATTAATGAATGTTTCATTATCTGCATTTAAAGTTACACACCCATGAAATTACAGAAGGCCGCTGTCCTGTTAAAACTGAACAGCAACAAGTGGGAGTCCTCCCTCCCTCCCTTCCTCCTCCCCTTCTGCCCCTTTTCCACCCTGACATCAAGCTGATGCTTTGGCCCCTGCTGCTTTGTCAAGTGACCCACAGCAGGATCTGGCAGCAGAAGTTCAGCTTCTTTTGTGTCATTCAGGCTTCCAAATCCAGGAGGCATCGTCAGGTGCAGTTAGAATCCTCTGAATCAGGATCCAGTTGTGGGAAGTCTCCACGTCGAAGTAGAAAAAGCAGCAGGAGACCACAGCCAGCAAGGAGAAGAGGTTCTTCAGAAGTTGGAGGTACTTCTCCATTGCATCCATGAACCCGGGGAGATTGCAAAAGTTTATCCATTGCTTTCCTAGCTGGGTTAAATTTTGCTGTTGATCAGTGGGAAATTACTTTTCCTAAGGAAATTCTCTTCCTGATATCCAGCTTTTCAACTGATAGAAGTTGCTCTGCTCTCGAAATTTTTTGTTTACTCCTTTTTTGTTATAGGTTCAATGAAACTGAACAGCAGAATGGTTTTGAATTGTCTTAATCTTTTGAATTAGCTTTATTTTGAAGATGGGGATTTAATTTAAAAGTTCAAAACTCTGTTTTCAGACTTGCTTAGCCTCTCCAAGGGAAAAAAAAATTACTGAGGAAATTATTCCCTCTTCAGAAATGAGCACTGGCAGTGTTGCCCTTGCTTGACTTTAGAAGAGTAGATGAAGTGTTTTGGAGCAGTCAGGGCATTTTGAATTATTGAACTGAGTTGGTGATTCATTTGCTTTAAATTGGTGGTGTTAATTACTTGTTATTGAAGGTTTCTTAGGAACTGTGAAAAGTAGGTTTGTCTACAGCATTTGACAGCATCTTAGGAGAGCAGCAGTGAACAATCTTTTAACTACTGGATGAGAGATGTAGAAGCAAAAAAAATGCTGACAGTTTTTCCTCAAAATCTGTGTGCAGGTGAAATGCAAGTGGCAAAGGAAGAAGTAACTCGGCATATTGGGATGCCAGTAATCATAGAAGAGGACTCAGATGAAGGAGGTACAACAATTTGAATTCCAGCAAAACAGTGACTTGTTTTTAATATCCCTCTGCTGTGTTTTTTCTGAAACTAAAGCTGATATTTTGCTCACGTCTTGCTGCCTTGCAAAAGCTAGATTTGGTTTTAGCCTGCAAATTGTTGCATGAAAATTGAAGCAAATGATTCAGTTGATGGCAAAATCCCGAGAGTATTTTTTTTTCTCCATGGATTTCATGGTTGTGTGTTCAGAGTTAAAACTG
Organism: Bombycilla garrulus; assembly: GCA_013400315.1. Lineage (NCBI taxonomy): Eukaryota > Metazoa > Chordata > Aves > Passeriformes > Bombycillidae > Bombycilla > Bombycilla garrulus. The sequence continues at coordinate 1,056,493 of VXBU01008198.1, forward strand.
GTCCAGTTTAAAAGAGTCTTATTCTTCTGTAATACAAGTTTGTCTTGAGGAGTTCCATTTTGTCGGGAAAAGTGACTTTTTTGGTCAGTCACCCACTTAGAGAAGATGCCTGTTCTGGTAACTCTGGGAACTTAGGAGAAAACAGCCCTTGGTGCTGTCACCTTTGCTGAGGGGAGAGGTTTCCCTCTAGACTTAGTTCAGCTGGGCAGTGCTCCATGGGCTGGGCTCCAGGACACCAAGAGCATCCTCTGCTCTACTGGGAGTTCCCTGACATCACTGGGGAACTCTGGGAGCTGCAGCAGGGGAGTGAATGGCTTTGCTCTCACTCAGGTTACTGGAAACAATGCACTTCTGATTGGGAAGCAGTGGTAAAGCAGATTGCTCAAAGCTTACAGTGGACTTGCTCTGCAGAAGCATCAATGTTGGATGCTTCAGGGACTTCAGGGGCTGTTCTCAGCTGCTTGAGAACATGGCACAGTATAAAGTATCTTTTGCAGTTAATTTACCATCCAAAATTGGATGTCATGGAAGGATATTTAATACAAGAGATGTTTAATACATTTAAATGTATTAAAATACATTTTAGTGACATTGTGACGTGTTTGTATTTGCCCTTTTTAGAAGCAAAGGTGCATTTCGTAGTACTGAAGTGAGATTAAATTCTCTGGTCACTTTTATTTGTAGCCAGTGGGAATTCATTCAATTTTAAATGGTCAGATTGAAGGGTGCCATGGAGCATTTAATATTGTACTTTGTTTAACTTTCCCTTCACATGTTCACTTGTTGTGGACAAAAAGTTTCTCTTTAAATCAGGAACATTCTCCATTTCTCAGAATTTTCTGGTAAATTTTGAAGCATTAGAAATACCCATAAGCAGTCTCTTCTGATATTTTGTGAGCATTCCATTTGTCAGATTCACAGCAAAATCCGAAAGGTGTTGGTGAGGAGCAGAAAGCTTTTAAGGTGGAATAAGTTTTAGTGGAATTTCAGTTGATACTTTGAATGACACTGTGCTGTAGAATCTAGAAAGGTGGGTTTTTTTCACATTTAAAAAACATGGGGACAGGGACTAGGAGAGGATCTCAAGAGCTCATCTAGGTAATTTCCTGTGCTGGATAGAATTAATTCTACTTGAACAATTCCCATGAGGGAAGATGGATGTAAAAGCTTGTTAAAAAAATCCTTCCCTTTATTTTCTTTCAGAAGTATCTCTCCCCAAGAGGAGAAGACAACGTTAGAGGATCCTGTTGGAGAAGCACTAATGTTAATTTTAATGACAAAATGAAAATATCAGAGGTAACACCAAGTGCTTGTTTTGGATACCTTTGAACATTAAAGAAGGGTCTGGGACCAGAACCACAGGTGATGCTGGAATACTGGTAGGGACTGGGATACTTCAGCTGTCTCGTGGTGCTGTCATTCACCTGGTGGATGCTTCTTGTGGGAGACCAAAGTTGCTGTGTCCTGGCTGAGAGGGAAAGAGAAGGCTCAGGAAATATTTGCCCATGTAAGACACACATCTATAATCCTTTATCTCCCAACATAAGGTTACTGACTGTTGAAAATTAGTACAATAAATTATTTTTTACGGTTGACTTGTTCCATTTTATGGTGTGTAAACTCTGCTGTTTATCATGGTTTGATCCCACACATGTGGAAATGAATTGCTGATAAGCTTTTTGTTATGCCCTGTCTCCAGCAGGTCTGGAGTTTCTGTGTATTCAAATGGAGAGATGTAAAGGGTGTTTACTAATTCTGCAGATAACCCAGAGCTGTACAAGGGCAGGACTGGAATTCAAAATGATCTTTATAAATTGGAGGGGAGTGAAAGAAGTGGGTGTGGAAATAAACATGGATCTCAATATTGAGAACAGGCACAGCATGGGGAAATGTTTGCTTGGCAACAGTGCAGCAGAAAAAGCAAATGGACTGAGAATCATCAGCTGGAGTGTTTTCTGTAAACACAAAACCCAGTAGAATTTGTGTCACTCAGCCTTGGAAGGCTGTAGCCCTAAATACCCCCATCTGACCACAACAGTTTAAGAAGAATGTGGAGTTACTCTCCTTGGAATTTCTCCAGTTGGTCACAGCTGTTCTTTCAAAAAACACCGAAGGAGTTGTGTCCTTTTCTACAAGAAGAAACAGAAATTAGAAATTTGAAAGATTTTGAATACAGAAGGAACCTAAATTGAATTAATTCGTTTGGCAGTAGGATTCTCAAATGCCAGAGGAATTGAAGTGCTCTTATCTAGAAGAAAGAACATTTAAATGGGAGATACAAGTGCTTTTACTATAAAAGGTTTCCATATTAAAAATGTGGTTGGCAAGGAGGAATATGCCAAAATGACAAAGAGGTCAGATACTGGAAAAGCTGATGATGAATTGCCAGTGTTGCACTCGGCCTTGTTAATGAGAACAGAGGAAACACTTTGTAATGAAATCCAAACCTTACTGCACTGTGAACTGAACAGTCAAATATTCAGTTGAGTAACCAAAGTCTTGATAGTGTAATCCTAAAGTCATTACCAGCCCAGATCTAATTATTCTATAAAAAGAATATTTCTACACAGATGAAAAATCCCTATAGTGGTAACAACACAGTTGAAGTCATCACACATGCATTTAATTTCTACTCTTCTGGTTTATCATTCACTCTTCCACTGCACTCTTAGTCCTGAGGCTGGGCTTAGGCTGTGCATGGAACATGCCTCAGATGTGGCCTTTTTAAAAAGACTCATCTGTAGCTATAAATGGTATCATTTCTGTAAAGTTTGAGCAATTTGGTTTTTTTTGGTTTTTCTGACAGTGATGATGCCAGTGCTTTCCTGTTACCTGCACAAACCCTGCCTCTGTGCATTTCTTCTAGTTTTTGGTGAACAACTACAAAAAACCCAGAAGAGACCTCAAAGGGAAACTTAATCAGACTGGTTTTGCTCAGTAACATGTTTAAGGAACATGTTGAGTACTGTTCCTTGCAGTGGCACTTTTTCAGAACATGAAAATCTAATTTGCCTCTCATACCTTTGGGCCATCCCAAGAGCTGAGTAAGGGGTGGAATTTGTCACAATTTTTGATACTCAGTGACATGAGTCCTCCTTGCACTCCTCTGCAAATGATTTACAGAGTGTGCAAAGGCTTGGCAAGGCACAAGGATGGGTGCATTCAACTAGCAGTTATTTTCATATTGTAATCATGAAAACAAATGTTCTGTAGTTTGTTTATAAAATTACATAGATGTAAAATAGAAGTCATGATTAAGAATAAACTTAGAACTGCTGACTTATATGCATGGTGGTGTTTCAAAACAGTAATCCTGAGAATTTGGAGGCAGCTGTAAGCAGAGTTGCACAATGCTGGTGTGATCTTTAAAAGAAAAAAATCCCTTGCTGCAGTCTGATGGGCAATTACAGGCTTTGAAAAACAGTAAAGGGACTTCCTAAAATGCTTCATTAAAGCAAGCAGCTGTCATTAAAAAGACCCTCAACAATAATTCTGGACTTCCAGATAGCAATAGTAGTAGTAGAGTTTCTGGGATCTAAATTCTCTCCTGGCTGTGGCCTCAGCTACTGCAGTAGTTAAAGTCTTCAATGAAGTTTAATCTCTGTAATGCCAGCCTAACTTCCAGCTGTGCTGCTGGACAGGAGTGAGGCCATATGACAGTGTGTATCTGGATGTTGTTACAGTTTTCAGAAATAAATTAAATACTTATGTTTTGGCTGAAGCTTCTCTGAGGTGGATGCACAACTGTCTGCTCATCCAAAAGTAATCACCATTTCTTTGGCAAAGCTGAAAGATCCTCTTAGTGGAGGCTTGAGCCAGTGCTCTGTGTTTGCCAGGATAATGTGGGTGATGAAGAGCAAAATAAACCTAAAACACCTAGAGGTGACATCAGTTTACAGAATCACAGAATAAATTATCTTGGAAAAGACCTCTGGCATCAACTTCTGAGTGATCACCACCTTGTCAACAAGAGCATGGCATTGAGTACCATGTCCAGTCTTTTCTTGAGCACCTGGAAAGTGTTTAAGTGAACTTTTTTAATCTATTGTTATTATTAAAGCAGCCAACAAGGTCTGATTGAGTCAAAGTATAAAAGGCTGGACAAATTAAGCTGAAATATCAGCTTGGGAATGCTCCTGTGAGCAGCTGTGCTCAATCTGGAGATTTTTGCAGCTTTCAAACTGAAGTTGAAACAGCAATATGGGAGTGATGTGAAAAAATTCGAAATGCCATGGTTGACAGTGGAGATCTGTGTGTGTATAGCTTAGCATCAATGTGGGTATCACCTCTAGAATAGCTGCAGAATCCTGGGATTTTGGTGTTTGTTACAAGGCCAGATTGCTAACTGTGAATTGTCTTATTAAGTAAATTTGTGTTGCTATCAATTGCACATCTCTACTGTAGTGAGCATGGAGAATAATTAATTAATCACCATCTGCATAAAGACACATTACAAAGCTGGAGAGACTGTTCCATTCACTCTAAACCCTTTCTTTTTCAGACTAAAATCAAAAGCAGTCTGCTTTCTTTTTGTTGCCTTCTTTTTTTTTTTTTCTTTTTTTTTTTCAGCACTTAGAAAGGTAGACCTGATCCTAAAGGACTAAAAGACACTTTGAGGTTCATTCCAGTATTTTACTTATGTGTCTTATGTAACAGGACCCTATGCAGAGTGTTTGTATTCTCTCATCACATGAGACATGCATAGCAGGTTTCTTCAAATGACACTGATATTTTATCCCTTCTTTTCTGGAATGTTTCATTTTGAAGTTCGTTCTACATCTGGAGCTGCCTATTTAGATTTTACAAAGCTTGATATGTGGTTTCCTCAGCCCATTTTCATCTTGGTCCTCAAATCAGGGCACCCTATTAAGCCATATAATGGAATATTTCCTTCCTCCCAGCATTTGGAAATGGGGCTCCTGGAACCTGATCAGCTACAAGGAATTTAAAAATATGCAAAGCTCTGTCTCGCTCCCAGCACTTAGAATCGTAGAAGGTCCCAGCATGTATGGGACCTACAACAATCACTGAAGTCCAACTCCTGGCCCAGCACAGGCCATCCCAAGAGTCATAGCATGTGCCTGAAAGCCTTGTCCCAATACTTACTGAATTCTGTCAGGTTTGGTGCTGTGACCAGTGCCCTGGGGAGCATTTCAGTGCCTGACCACCCTTTGGAGGGAGAACCTTTCCCTGATATCCAACCTAAACCTCCTCTGACACAGCTTCAAGCCATTCCCTCAGGTCCTGTCACTGGGCACCAGAGAAGAAATCAGTGCCTGTCCTTCTCTTCCCTCAAGAGAAGTTGTAGGCTGTGATAAGGCCTCCCCTCACTCTCCTCCAAGCTGAACAGAACAAGTGCCCTCAGCTGCTCTTGTACGGCTTCACCTCTGGGCCTTCACCATTTCCGTAGCCCCTGGGTCAATCTCTATGCTGTGACATAGTTTGGCTGTAATAGAAACCATCAAAGCAACATTATCTTTCAGCAGCTTGAGCTTTCTGTAACAGACACCAAACTGCTTCCTCTTTAGTCACAGCACTGCAAACCTGGATATGGGAAAATACTTTGGGACGTGAGAACCAGCCCTCAGCTGCTAAGGGTTATTGGAGATGGGGAGTAACTGGGTTTTTTCTTATAAGAGAGTTTTGTGAGGGTTTTGAAAAGTGAGGTGGTAATTAAATCCGAGAGACAGGCTCAGTGCACTCTGCTGAGCAGATGATTCTGACACGGGCAGAGTTGTCACCGGTCATCCCGGCGGGGGCGGGGGTTGCCTGTTGTGTTTCACACGTGCTACCAGCCGGTCAGCCCGGTCCTGAGGACCCGTGAAAAGACACGCTACAACGTTTTGGAAGATGCAGCCAAGCCCTTACCCTCCCCAAGCTGCATTTTGGGGTGAAATGTGGCGGAGCCCCTGCTCTCGCTGCCGCCCGGGCTGAGGCAGCACCGCTCCCTCCCGCAGCCCACCGTGCCCGACATCCCCCGTGCCCGACATCCCCTGTGCCCGATACCCCCTGTGCCGGACTCCCCCC
>VXBU01008198.1:1062736-1093306 GCA_013400315.1 Bombycilla garrulus
TGGCCACGGACGGTGAGTGCGGGCGGCGCCCGGGGCGGGGGCGGCGGCCGCGCCCCGCGCTGCTCCGGACTGCGGGATGCTGCGGGGAGAGGGAGCGGGATGCTGCGGGGTGCTGTCGGGAAAGGGATGCTGTCGGGAAAGGGATGCTGATGGCAGCGGGATGCTGCGGGATGCGGGATGCCAATGGAAGCGGGGCGCTGAGGGATGCTGAGGGCCCCGGGGACGGGCACGGAGCGGGGAACCGGGCCCAGCTCCCGTGGCCCTGCCCCTGGGACGAAGGGGACCCTTCGCCGCGGGGCCCGGAGGGTGGGAGCGGGAGGTTCGGGGATCGCTGTCCCCCTCCCCGGACCGGCGGCGGGCGGTGCCCCTCGGCCGCGGGTCTCACGGGGAGTGGTGTCGGGGTGTGCTGCCCGTGTGCTCCTCACGGGAAAGATTCGTGTGCACAGACACGAATTTTAGGGAGAATAAAGGAACAGGAAAGCCGGCTTTTGAGATATTGACCAAGAACAGGTGTTATTGTAATCACGGGGGGCTTGTCTGTGTCCGGGAGGCTGGGAGTTGTTGGGTTTTCTTACCACAGTATAATAGGAATTATCTGAGGGATGGTTGCCTCCAGATTTTTGATTGATGAGGGTGTTGTTTTGATTGATGGTGTTGTTGACCCACCCTGGCTCAGTTCGTGGTGGTGACAGTGGTGTTGCTGCCAGGTACTTCCCTTAATATTTCAGATCACAGCACCGGCGAGTTGCTGAACCTGAACTGCTGCTGTTAAACAGACCTGGCAGTCTCCTACTGATTTACTATAAAAATGACAACTTCAATGCTTCTTGAAGATTGCTGGGTTGATTTTGCGACATCTTCTGCCAGCTTTGGGGAAAAAAATCATGTGAGCCTTTAAGAGATGCCAGGATGGCATATAGCAGTGTACAAGCCCTCAGGAAAAGAAATCCTAGGCTTGAGCTTTTTATTAAAAAGATTGGACTTAATCAGGAGTCTGATTTCTCTCCCTCCTTTGCCATTTGGTGATGTTCCTTTGTGTTTGCTGTTCCTCATTCTCTTTCAAGGCTGTGTCTCTAAGGAAGGGTCATCTCAGGCAAGGCCCAGGCTGATGGGTGGAGTTGTGGATTTTCTACAACATGGAGTCATTTGATGCTTCAGCGTGGCCTTAGCAGAATGAGGAACTAACCTGGTTTGTTCAGAGTAGCAATAGTACACTTTTATCTTGCAGAATGTGTCCTTCCATGACTTAGGTTTCAAAGTGAGGATCCACATCTGACAGTTGATTCCTCATCTGTTTGAAAACTGCTAAATGTTTTGATTGAGAAATAATAACCTGAAATTAAAAAGACTGGAGGGAAGCCTGAAGTTAAAATGAATAAACTGACATTCCTTGGATCTGGTGTATTTTTATTAAAATCTGCTTAGATATAAAGTATGTTTTTTATTGAAGTGGGAAAATCTGGGTTGTTCTGCTTGGCTTTATATCCAACCTCAGCAGATGCCAGCCCTTCCTGTACTTGTATGGAGCAGTGGCACCATCAGCAGGACCAGGGGATTCTCCCATCTGGGGAGCTTTGGGAGGAGCCGGGGCATCCAGCTCAGATATGTCCACTTGTGTCCTCATGTCAGAGCTGCTCCTCTGAGGAAGGCACAAGAGCCAGAAAATCTCTCTTCCTCTGTGATTCTGCCAGAAGAGGTGGCAGTGATGACTTGAGGCCATCAGAGATATAATTTACAGCTGTCTGCTCTGGTTTAATTGCTAAATAATTCATTGTTCCTGCTGGCTCAAGGATGAGAAGTGAGGGAAGTTTGGTTTCCAGTAACTGTGGCTTCAGCTCAATTGGAAATTAGTTTAGCTTGGATACGGTTCAGGTCAGCGGATCATTTGACTACATTTCTAATGGTTTCAATTAAAGGTGTGGGAGCCAGTGCTGTTCAGCTCTTTATTGATGATCTGGATGGAGGGATTGAGTGTGTTGGTGACAGCACCAAGTTGGGTGGGAGTGTGGATCTGCTGGAGGGAAGGAAGATCTGCAGAGGGATGCATGAGGCTGGATTGAAGGACCAAGCCCAATTTTGTGAGACCACGAGGTGAATTGCCAGGTCCTACACCTGGGTCACAACACCCCATGTACCACCACAGCCTGGGGGCAGAGTGGCTGGAAAGCTGCCTGGAGAAAAAGGACCCGGGGGTGTTGGCAGCAATGAGCATGAGCCAGGTGTGCCCAGGTGGGCAAGGAAGGCCGAGGGCATCCTGGGCTGTGCCAGGAACAGTGTGGCCAGCCAGACCAGAGCAGTGATTTTCTCTCTAAACTCTCACTGGTGAGGCTGCACTTCGAATCCTGAGTGCAGTTTGGGGCCTCTCATGCCAAGAAAGACCTTGAGGGGCTGGAGCAGAGAAGGGAAGGGAGCTGGGAAAAGATCTGGAGAACAAGTCTGATGAGGAGCAGCTGAGGGAGCTGAAGGGACTCAGCCTGGAGAAAAGGAGGCTCAGGGAGAACTCACTCTCCACAACTCCCTGACAGGAGGGGGCAGCCAGGGGGGGTCAGGCTCTGTGGGGAACAAGCAATGGGACAAGAGAAAATGGCCTCAAGCTGTGCTAGAAGAGGTTTAGATTGGATATTAAGAAAAAAAAAAATCACTGAAAAGGTTGTCAAGTACCAGAACAGGCTGCTCAGGGCAGTGGTGGAGTCACCATCCCTGCAGGGATTTAAAGGAGGTGTAGATGTGGTACTTGGGGACATGGGGTAGTGCTGGGCTTGGCAGTGCTGCTTGGGATTGGTGATCTCAGAGATCTTTTCCAACCTAAATAATTCCATGATTTGATGATATCCTCATAGTATTAAGACCATTCTGTGTATTTTAAAATCAAAGATCTCCCAAGAGAATTTATTTAAAAGAGGAAACACACATGTGACTCTTCAGAGTAGTTTTTAAATACTGGAAGTTTATTGACTTCCATTTGAAAGTTCACATCATTGTATCTGGGTTTTGGTTTTTCCTTTGTTTGATTTTGATGTAACATTGCCTAAATTCTTGCTAATAATAGACCTACATCACATCTGGCTGTGTTGAAAGAGAATCTTAGAAAATATCTGCTTTGTGGAAAATATCGATTGCACTTGTGTGTTCTTTTCTAAATATGTGAAACACAGGTGCTTCCACAAAGAGCCTGCACTTGTGCATTTGCACCTGTGTCTGTGAGAAAACACTTAGGTACATAGCCAGACTTCAAAGTAAATTGGAGAATGTTTAAAATGTCTTTCCTTCCTGTTTTGATCCAAAGGGTGGGGGGATGTTCTCCAGGGGTGCTGCCTCTGAGGAGAGTTTGTTTTTCACAAAGATAGGCACCTCTGTATGCCTTGGAGGAGAGGATGGAGAAGGCTTCGCTGAAGAACTGGGCTGCAGTCACAAAGGTGCAGATAGCATTCAAAAACTAAAGGGCTGCTGGGCTTGTGAATCCCACAGCCAGGCTTATAATAACATTTCTAGAGGTTTGAAGATAAAAGTGAGTTACCAGACTGAATATTTTTGAGGTTGCAGGGTACCTTAAACCGAAAGTATCCCTGTAGCCTTGCTGCTGAGGGCTGTAGCACTGGTTTAAAATGTCAGGTCACCACGAAATGGGTCCTGATCAGCACAGAGGGGTAATTATGGAGGAAGTGTTGTGGGTGTGGTGTGGCTGAGGATGTGCTGGAAGCACTGTGGCAGTGAGAGCACTTCCAGCTGCGTCAGGTTTTGGGAAGTGCAGCCCTGTGCCTCGCCTTCGCTCCAAGTAATGATGCCAGCACTTCCTGAGGGACCCATCTGCAGGAGCTGGGATGTTTATTTGCTTTCTTGGAGTGTTCTTTTTCTTCCTGTGCACCTGGGAAACGAGTGGGTTCCATCTGGGTACGTCCTCCTCCCGTGGTGCTGCTCAGCTGCAGAGACACCTCTTAAGTGAACAGGAGCAGTCATAATCATCAGGGGACATTTCTAAAAACATCAGGCAGCTTTGTGCTGAGAAGCAGCCTCAGATGTGCCTTGGGCAGGTCGATGTCACGACTGATGGGGTTGAGAAGTCGTTAGGGAGGCTTTGTGTTCACGTCCCATTTGTGTGATCTGTGATGATGGCTCTGGTTCTGCACGGAGAAAGTTTGATCAATTATTCAGCGAGGGCTTGAGTCTAAACTGGCTCAGAACTGGCAAGCAACGGCCTCCACAGGCTGGTGTGGTTGGTTGTTATTTAGGCACTCTGACTTTGCACAGACCGTTCTTTGTGTGGTTTTGGGAGATTAATTCCCAATCAGAGGAGAATGTGGTTATCAACCAGATACATACACACCCAGCCTAGGACAGTGGCCACAATCAAATCCAATTAGGCATGTTTTAATCATTCAGGGATGCTGAGTTATCTGTGCTGTCTGGAATGAACCTCTTGGATACCTTGCATTTTCTGTCCCAGGTAGATTGGCTTTGTGTTGGAGGGTGGGTAAACATTCAGTTAAAATTGCCAGTATTATCCATCAGCAGCTGCAGGACTTGGTTAAAGCCATGAAAAGTGACCATGTGGCAGCTTTCCCAGGGGGTTTGGGGAGACAAGAGGCCATTGTGAAGTCCTGAGATGAGCAGCACCAAGAGGAGATGTGATCACAAGAACAAAGTCTCTGATTGCATCACAGCTGACAGGTTGAGGAGAACTGTTAGCCAAAGAAGAGGTGCTGGGAGGGTATCACAGAGCCCACCCTGCACACAAACCCACAGAATTACACTCGTTCCTCCCTCTGCTTGCCTGTGCTGTTTCTATGGTGCTCTGTATATTATTATTATTATTATTATTATTATTATTATTATTATTATTATTATTATTATTATTAAATGCACGAGACACTGGGTGCCTCCAAGGATTCCGGAGTCAATCCTAATTAGCCTTCATTGGCTTTGATAGGGTTTGAAAGAACCTGGTAACTTGCAGATAGTGCTTACTCCTACAGCTGGCAGGCGTGTTTTTAGGATTGCTGTTATTCTAAAAAAAAATAATACAGGTTTGCAGATGCCAGAACTGCTTATTTTGGGTCAAAACCGGAGTTTGCAAACACTTAAGAGCTTCTTATAAAAATGTGGAATATAAAAATGTGACTTACATCTCAGAAGTGTTTAGGGGGCATATTCAGATAATGTACAAAAATTTAAAAAAAATCCTTCCAAATGTTTCCCATCCCAGTATCCTGATAACCAAGTGCTTGCACAGTTGGAACAAAAATGTTTAGTAGCTGAGGAAAACCCCGGGATTTTAACAAAGATATACTCAGGCCCTTTTGGTGTCTCACTGCAATCGCAAGAAGAGAGCTTTCTAAAATAATCTATTGCTCTTTGGCGTGGTACTTTCTCTTTTCCTAGGCATTATTTCTTTCAGTGTGGGGAGAGAGATTCTGCAAATAGAAGGCATCTACACAATGCTGGATTCCTGCTGGTAACGTGAATTTGATCTCAAGATAAACATTTGGGCCACTGTTTAAAGGCAATTATTGGGATCCTGAGGTTGTTGTCTACAGAAAAGAATCCGTAATGTGTCTATCAGACAACGGCAGGGGGCATGAAGCACTGGTCTAGAGTGGGTGTTTCCTCTCTCTTGTTTCCTAGTGGCTCTTTGGGACCAACATTTTCCATCAATAACTTTTGTTGAAAATACTTAAGAAGGTTTGTTGTCTGAGCCCTGTTTTGCATAACGTGCCTTGGTTACACTTTGTGCTTAAAAACTTTGAGTCAACCCTGAAGAACAACACAATCACCATAGAAATCACACAAAATGCTTCATGTGTGGGTGGGTTTTGTCCTCTTTCTTGTTTTGCAGCACTTGAAGTCTTCAGAGTTTCTCTCCAGAGGAGCAGATAGAAGGAAAGAAGACTTTTTTTTTTTTTTTCATTGCCACAAGGACTAGAAGGTGATTTATTATAGCAGCTGATATTTTTGCCTCATGATTTACTTCAGATCTACACATTTAGGTAAAATACCCATTATTGTTTGATGAAGGTGTAGATTTTAGTTGATGAAGTTGTAATACTTGCTTTTAAAGTCTTAAAGAAATATGCATGCTCCATGAAACGTGTAGAGTTAAAAATTATTTTATTTTCTGGGTGAAAAAATGTCTTCAGAATCTCTATAACATCAACACTGCAATTCTATTCATTGATCATCAGGTGGGGGATACGACTGTGCTGGGAGCCCTGATGAAAAAAATTATTTCTGGAGGTTCTGTTGCTGTACTTCAGAGTAAATGCTTATTGAGTTTTCACTGAAGCTGTAAGAGATGAGATGTACAAATGTTCACAGCATTTTGCAGCAGTGCTTTGGGTTTTTGTTCTGCAGTTTGAATTACTTGGTTGGCTCCCTGCATTTTGGTATAACATTAATAATTGCTTCCCCAGCTTAACTTGGATTTTATATGATTGCTGTATCACAGACTTTTCAGTGGAAGCAGAATGCATTTCATGCTGAAGTCAGAAGACAGCCTGTAAACAAATGAGAGGGTATTTCTGTTGCCATAATTTGCATTGGGAAGTTCTGCCGTGTGTTTTGAGGCAGTTCACAGTGAGGGACCTGACAATCTGCAGGATTTTCTGTCTGTGCTATCCATGCTGTGTATCAGAGTGGTCATCCTGCCTGCTCCAAGAGCCTCATGCCTGTGTTGTCATGGACTGAACCATATGCTGTGCACCTAACTGTGTACTAATTACATATTTAAACACACTCATTATGTAAGACCCACACGTAAGGGACACTTCATGGCTGGAAAATACTGACCCCACCACCCAGTTACAGAGTCTTGACTGTACCTGATGATATTCTCATTTTAGCCCAAATACTGCAACCTCACCTTTTTCATTACCCAGGAACCCAGGCCACATGGCCTGATCTGTCCAAAACGACAAAACAACCAGCGAGCTGTAATTTAGTAAAGACAAATGGAAGGAGGAGCTCTCAAGCTGTACTATCTGTGCTGGCACAACTCAGCGTGTCCTGGTTTGGTGCTGCTCATGGATTTCCTCTTTATCCCTGGGCGTGTGCTGTGAAGGTCAGCTGGGGCAGAGCAGGCAGGGGATATGCCACTCTGCAAGTTGGTTTAGGTATGTCTGAGTCACAGAATGGTTTGCGTTGGAAGGACCTTAAAGGTCACCTTGTTCCAGCTCCCCCGCCATCCCCTTCCACTAGACCAGGTTGTTCCAAGCCCCCTCCAACCTGGCCTGGAACATTTCCATGGGTGGGGCAGCCACAGCTTTTCTGAAAAACCTGTGTCAGGGCCTCAGCACCCTCAGAACCAAGAATTTCCTCTTAATATCTAATCAAAACCCACTCTCTTTCAGTTTGAAGCCATTATTCCTTGTCCTACCAAGAATCACATCCTTCATGCTCTGTGAACATGTCAACGTGACAATGCTGCCACTTGTTCCTCGGCCCAGACCTCCCGTCCCTGCAAGCTAATGTTGAAAAATCTGGAGTTTTAAGTCTCAAAAAGCACACACACCATGAGTGACTGACCTTTACTCTGCTTACCTCTGGTTTCCAAGTATTTCTCCTGCAAAAACACGGTCTGGAAACAGAAGTATAAAACAAAACTGACCTTCTCTTTTGTGCTGACTTGGGTCCAAGTGTTACAGAGGCAAGGAAAAAAACCCAAATAACTTAGATGTGCTAGCAATTCTGGGAACAGAGCTGCAGGTCCCCCTTTTAGAGGAAAAGGAATGGATCGAAGATTTCCCAACAGGCAATTTCAAGGGGGGGAAGGAGTGATTCTAGTGGGCACATTTGTTTTCAGTGCTTCCACAGCAATGACCATGCAGAGTATGTAGTCACTTATTTGCCCTGCTGAAGGCACAAGGATACATTTCCAGAGCTGCTCTTCTCCCCATTTGCTGTCCATGGCTTCCTTGCTTTTTTGCTTCAGTTCTTTGCTCCCTGCACTTCCCCTGCCTCCCTCCAGGGCAATGGAAAACTGGGAGTTGTACTTGGCTTACTCACTCGGGAGCTGGAGACACTGAGGGAACGTTTCCTTCCCAGACACTGCAGCGAGATCCGTGGGGAGCTTTTGTCAGACCTTACGCAGAGCAGTCTCTCAGATCCAGTAACCTGCCAGGTGTCTCCACGGGAAGCCTTGCAGCCTGTGTGGATTGCTCTAAGTCAATTAATTGAGAGGCAGAGCAGCATAAACGGAGAATGTGCCCCTTTCTTGGGCTGGGAAGAGGAGCCCTCAGACTCCTGAACTGCTGCCCACGTGCTCTGTGCTTGGCAGGAACAACCACTGGAGCAGGAGCAAAAAGTCAAGATTGCCTTGGGTCAGGAAACTTGCTCACAATGGGCTTGTGCTCCTCTGGCTTTTCTCTTTGGTCCACTGACCATTTAAAAGGAGCAGCTCCAGCAGGGTGCACTGAGAGATAATCCCTCATGAGGGCCCCACGGGCCAGGGCAGTGGGGATGGTGGGGTTCAGGTCCTTCGAGGCAAAGGCAGGACTTCCCCTCAGGGCTGGCCCACCTCGTAGCCGTGCTGGAAAGGGAAAGTGCTGCCCACAGGATCTCACATGGTGCTTCATCTCTTTAGTAATGGATGATCTCAGCAGGAAACGTAGGCAGAAGTTTCTGTGCTATGGGTTATGGGGAGGATTAGGTATGAAAGAGTTCTGCTGTTTTGGTTCGTGCTGTCATGGTTTCTGTGAGCAGGTGGGTGCCCGGGGAATTTTAATGCAAAAAAATGTCAAATCCCCTAGGATTAGGTGTCAACTGACTGATGATTTTGAGGAATGAAATCTTGAATTTGGCACATAAAAATAGCAGTTGCGTGGGACCTTGTCACTGATTTCCTTTGAGAATCAACCCTTTTCTGAGAACTTTAACTTTGGGATTCTGCTGGTGTTCAGTTCTAGTATGTAAATATTCATTCACCAAAGCTCACTCTTCTGCCCCCAGTGCCTCCCTGCAGCATTTACTGTGCTAATGGGATGAGAATTGGTTACGTGTTGCATAATAAGGTGAGGAGTGTAAGGCCTGAACTTCACATGGCTGGAAATGTGTTAGTACCATGACAATCACAAGGTAGCAGCTGTCTTACCCTCTCTCTTTATTTTTATTTTTGAAACCCACTCCACTTGTTTTATAATTACTTGGGCTCATTATGAACGCAAAAATAGCTCCTCTATTTAAAGAGAACAGATGGTTTTTCTAATGATTTTTCCTTAGGATTGAATGAATTGTGGTTGAGTCAGAAACTGCCAGCCCAGAAACGTATGTTTTGATTAGAGAAATACTTGATTAGGTTAATTGAGTGTGACTCAGTGTGATGTACATTTGGCCAACTTAAAAGCTTTCCAACTTTGTCTTGGATGGAGACTGCAGAGCATCTCTGAAGACAGAGCAGCAGGGAAGGGAGTGCAGGGGAAGATGGATGAGCCAAAGGAACGTAGCACTTTCAGGAGGAATGGGAAGCATTTAACACATGAGGACACACTTGTCCATTCACTTCTTGTTCCTGTGAGTGAGGTCTTTGCCAAGAGCAAACTCCTTCCAGTTTCCACCTGAGGCCTCTGAAGCAGCCAAGCTTGGACCCAAGCTAAGAGACAGCGAAGGGTGACCCAGTCTGGAGGAGAGGGACGGAGAGAGTAAGCTGTAGAGTGAGTTTGCCTTTGGGAAGTCCCTGTGCCATGAAAGGGAGCAGGGATTTGGTTGCACTGAGCCTTGTTAAGCTAACGACTTTGGAGCCGTGTTTGTGACATCCAGGAGTGTGTGTCATTTAGTATCTTTTCTGACCTTAATAGAAAAGGAGATAGAAGATCTGAGCAGGCTCAGTGTCACTCAAGGTGCTTTAGTTAGGCCATGGAATGAGTTTTATGTGCTGCAATTTCCATGCAAGCTCAAGCCTGGGGGGACAGGGTACAGCAGAGATGATGGGGAGCTCAGCAAAACAGGTAAACTTCAGAGAATAGCCCTAAATCTCTAACTTCTGGACTATTTTATGACGTTTGCTGGAGACTAAGGGATTGTGATGCCTCTCCCAGATGCTGGAATGTAGCCAGAAAAACTCTTAAGAGATGTGTCCTGTGCTCCTTTCCTCTGTGACTAGAAATGGCATGCACAAAATGCAGTCCTCGATGTTCCCACTGTAATCCAGCGGTTGCTCTGGGCGTTGTCCAGCACCATCTTCTAGAGACACTTCATTTCCTGTGGCTGTGTAAGTCTGAATATAAACTCAAACCTCTTTAAGAGGGTCCCAGCAGTCCTGGTTTTGTAATTCCCAGCATGTCTTTTAGCAGCTGGGCAGCCATTCTTTTCTCTTTTTTGCTTTTTCCCCAGTGCTCCCCGTTCCTGCTCCCTTTTCCCCGTGTGGCCCATGAAGTAGAGACCTCCTTCTCCAGACCTGATCTCAGTGTTGCTGCTGTGCTGCTGCAAAGGTCAGCAGGCAGCTGCTAATGGGCAGCAGGAGGGTGGCTCAGCCACGTCTCTGTGCTCTTTGAAGGGCCCTTTGTGTGTCTGTGTCCCTTCAGGCACGTGTCCTGTTCCGTGCCTGAAATGAATCATCTCCCGCAGCATTTGTGCAGTTTGATGTGGGCAGTGACAAACCAAACCAAACAGGTCCTGTCCTTATTTCATCCCCTTCTTGTGGGCAAAATTGTGTCTTTCAGGACACCAAGGCAGACACCACCCCTTGGGACAGTGTGTGGGGGTGAAGCAGGAGGTCTGGAATGATGTGCAGAAGATGCTCTGCCTCTCCCAGGGGAGAAGGATGAGATGCACCAGCCCACCTCCTGTCACAGGGGTGATGCAAATGTGTCCGTGTGGCTGTTGGGATGTGATATTGACAGAGGTATTTGCTGTAGTTTGATATGTCAGCGTTAATCTGTGTTTTATCCTCTCCTTGCTGGATTATGAATGGACAAAATTATTACATTCAGCTGCTTGAAGGAGGGTATGTAGGTACGGTAGTGAGCTGTGTTGGAGGATCTTTCATTATGAATCTGAGGGAAAGGAACTAAAATGAATTTAAAATCAAAGAATGCATTCACAGGAGCAATATCCATCTTTCTCTAGCACTGCACAGAATTTGGATGCAGCAGGTCCGGGTGCAGCAGTTTTCCATCCTGAAAGGGCCAGGTGGATGCTCCATCCTGTGATCCAAGTTACAGGAATGGTTGTGCCTTTGGGGAAAGGAGCAAGTCATAAAAACCACAATATTTCTTTTCCTCTTTGTTAACATCTTTATTTCTGTAGGAGATGGAGATGCTGATACTGAAAGTCCTTCCTAAAAGGCAATACCTTATTTCATAGATGTGCCTTCCTAATTACAGGCAGGGACAGGTGAAATATTGTCCAAAACACACTGACAACCACCTGAAGAGTTTGAATCTGAATTCTTGTCTTAATTATTTGCCATGCCTCATACCTGGTAGACAGCACTTCCCTCTGTGGTGTCTTTAGAGCCAATTTTGTAAGAATTTTTTCCTAGATGCTGGAATGAGAAAGTGAGAGAGGCTCTAGAGGGCAGTGCAGCATCCCTGTGATGGGAATGCCTCCGGGATTCGTTCACAGGAATCTTACTCTGCAGGATGATTGCTTAAAATAGATAAAAATAAGATAGAATTAGGCAGTAGTTTTTGTTATTTCACAGGGAATTTTGATTGATGAAAAGTTTTTGTACCAAGAAGCCTTAGCCCTCTTTCTAGAGGAGCTTTGAACATTAGCCTGGTTGTACTGATTTTGAAAAGATTTTAATCTATTAAAAAATTCGTAAATTTGTATACAATTTAGTAAACAAACCAAAGCTCATCCCTCCTGTGCGCCTAGCAGAATCCTCATAAGAACCATTTGTTTTCACATTGCGAAGCATTTCACGTTGTTTTTCCCTTTCTCCAGCACAGCCTTATAATGCAACACATCCTTTGACTGGGTGTGCTCCTGTTTCCCTTGTAGAGAGATAAATCAATAAATCACTGTGTCAGCAGAGCACAGCTTGAAGGAAGATTTCCCTGTTTTGAATTCACTTCAGGTGGGAGCTCAGATGTACCACACACACCTGCCTGCTGCTAATATTCCAGGGCGGCATCCAGGATGGCAGGGTGGCAATTGAGGGTGCCAGCCTGCTCTTCAGGATGTGGAGCCACAGCCTGGAGCTGCTCCTGCTGTCAGAAGGGGTCGGTAGCTCCTTGCCGCCCCACAAACAGCTTATATGTGGCTGGCTGATTATTTAATGAGCGTTAGGCATGGATCTTTGCTCTGTGAGAGAGTTCAGGTCTCCAGGACTGTGCTGCTCATGAGGACAGGGGGTGGTTCAGGACTGGACGTGGAGGAGCCAGTGCTGAAATCCAGCAGAGAGGTGTTTGAGCCAGGACTGTGCCTCCAGCACCCGTCTGTAAGGCAGCACATGAGGGATTTCTATCAACTTTCAAGGTAGCGATGCTTCTTCCAGATTAAAATTGACTGCCTTTCACAGCAGGAGAGAGGAGATTATCCCGAGAAGTCACTCTGGGTGAATGCAAAGGATCTCGATGTGGCTCAGTATTAGATAACTGATACTTTTGAAATACGTATTTGTTTGTTTTCTCAGTAGAGTACATCTTGTTCATCTGTGCAAATTAGAAATGATGAGAGGAAAGGAGGGGCTGTGGATAACAAAGAGGACTTTACATAACTGAGGTGAAAAATAAGATGCTCTCATTTCAACCAGAGGGAAGGAGAATTGCTTATACATACTTCCAGAAGAATCCTTCTTCTTTGCTTTTCTTAAAAAAAAAAAGTGTTTCCTCTCTCCCTTCTATCTGCTTTCTTTATTTTCTTCAGTTCTGCCTTTAAAGAGAAGGTACATGAGAGACCTGCAAATACCGCGGTTCTACCATGACTTATTTCTCTTTTTGCAGCAGCACCTACGCACCTTCTCTATGGTTTTTGGAAGAGCTGCTGCTGGTGGTGTTTGTCCAGGTGAATTGAACAAGCTGCCTGTCAGACCACCCTGGTTTTCAGACACCAAAATGTAGAATTTACAAATAGGAGACCTGTTGGTACCAGACTTTGTGAATCACAGTCTGCTGCCTGATGAATGCTGAATAGGTATTACTGTAGTAGAGATTACTGCTAATTTATGTTTGTACCAATTAATTTCCCTATGTGTTTCCTAATTAAATAAGGTATGACTGTAAAGCAGATTAACAGAATGATGCCAAATTCCTGTCTACACAGTCTCCTTCTGAATGAAGCTTGTTATTTCCTTTATGGTTTAAAACGGAGCCATATACTGCTGTCTTCATTTAGATTAAAGAGCATGAAATCAGCTTAATTTCATACTGTTATTATTTAAGACTGCTTTGATTTTTTGGAGAAGAGAGATAGCCAAAGGGCTTAATGCCACTGAATTGATAGGCTGCAAGTTCTTGTCATTAGCATTTCTTTTGTGTGCACTCTCCTTTAAGATAAGGGGCATCTTTTCTGCTTGGTGTTCTCACACCGTTCCTTTGCCTGCCTGATGCTCCAGGTGTTCAGAAGTGGATGAAAAATAGGGAGGAGGGATTTTATTTTTCCTAAAATTTGAAAGTCAAAATATGGTTGTTGGCTTTTAAACAGAGTGGTGCTTTTTATTGCTTTTTCTCCCTGAGTGATTTGGCCTCCTGTTAATGGGGATGATTTGCACTGAATTTGGCTGAATTCTGCCTGTTTTAACAACAAGACATAAAGCCCTCAACACCCTTTAAGGAAAAGTTCAGAAACTTAAAATAGATTCAGTATGAGCAGTACCTGGGCACACAGAAAGTTAATTGCTCTGCTAATGAGAGATAGTTCATCGTCACTCAGCTGGGTCAGCTGGGAACTTAGAGAAGCAAACATGATGACTCTGAGCCCTAAAGCTTCTGCTGGTGTCACTGCTTTTGTAATTCTTGCACTTGCAAGGAGAGAGGCCGATTTGGAGTTTAATATTCCCTCTCTTTATATGCTCTCATTAAAGCTGTGCTCACGGCTTTCAGGCTGGAGCTGATGTAACCAACCTCACCGGCATTTCTTTCTACACTGCAAGATCTTACCGAGGTTTTAGAAGCAAATTCAGTTCACTCGAGCAAGGTGTGAGGGCTGTTCCTCACCTGCGGGAGCCACAGGCGTGTGCCAGCTCCAGAGAAAATCTGAGCAAGCGCCTGAACTGGAAAGGCGAAGTTGGCAGCAGTGACGGGCGAAGTACAGAACTCTCCTGCACGGTCTTGTCCCACACACTTATTCCTCAGATGATGCTGGCTGTTCTAGTGCTGAGAGAAACCCTTTTTTGTCTAACTTGTGAGAAAGCAAGCACCAGCAGGGCACGTCCTCTGTCAGTCACAGCGCGGCAGGACAGCTCCTTCCCCTGCTGAGCAGGTGACGCGGGAGACAGAGACAGAGAACCTGGTGCTGAGGATGGGAAGGCAGCGCCTCCCGGGAGGCCCCTCGGTGCTGGGTCCTTTTCCAGGGAGCACAGACTCGTCGCTGCTCTGCTGGGATGGTGTGAATTGCTGCTGCTACGTTAGGAAGTGTAAGACAGGGACCGGTGGGCGTCACGAATGCAAATGGCTCTGAGACTCGACAAGTCTGCTGCCGCTTTGCCAAGATGAAAGGGCTGGCTCCTGGCTCATCCCTGAACCTGTCTGCCAGTGCCAGGCAGTACGGGAGCCACACGGGATCGTGGGGTGGTCTAGACGATTTGCAGGTGCTTCAGTGAGCGCCTGCCCTGGAGTTTGGAGCAGCCATTGCCAGCCCGGTGTGTGGGAGCGGGAGGAGGCAGAAGGACCCGCCTCGCACTGTGGCAGAAGGTGGGTGAGAGCCATCCTTGAAGCGCTGGCAAACACAGAGCGATAACGAAGTGTTCTGGTCTGTCCCTGGAGCTGTGGAGGGAAGGGTGAGTGCAGCCAGAAGTAAATCTGTCTGGTCAGCACCTCGTCTCTGACAGCCTGGTAGGAGCACAGGAGCAGGGCTGACACGAGAGCCGCTTGTCCTTTCACGATTTCACTCAGCTTTCGCGGGCTGCGGCTCAGGGACTGCCCAGCCAGGGACGGGCACCTCTGCTTGCAGCTCCGCCAGGATGCAGGAACGCAAACTGCAGACAGGCAAGGTCACACTGCCTTCCTGTAAACGGCAGGCGTGTGCAAAGTGCAATGGATAATTCCATGATGTCAACGACCAAACGCAAACGTCTCCCACGGTGTAATTGGTTTCTCTATAGTGTCAAGTGCTTTTATGTGTTCAGCATAAATATCTTTGCATTGATTGGGAGAAGAAGATAAAAATCGATGATTTACAACACTGGAGTGCTTAGAACATGACATTAAAATGACTCTGGGAGACTTAGCTCATAGGGGACATAGTAAATACTCAAGAGGTACAGGAAATGAAGAGACTCTTCCCAAGTCCTGAAATCGAGCAATAAATTTGATAGATGCTGTGCTTCTCTGCCTAATGGATTTTAATACTGACTTTCTTTTTGTAGAATTGCTCTCTTTTTTACTGTTTAGTTGTGGTTATTTTTTACTCTTATTTGTTTGGATGTTTAGGACCCCAGGCTAAACAGAGACATCATTATTTTCATGAGGAAACTCTATAGCTTGAGCAAAATGGGAAACGAGTCCTGTTTTGGCTGGCTTTGTACACTAAGCACCAGGAGCGTGTCTTGAATTATGAGTACTGAGGAGCACAGATAATCACAGAAAATAAAGCTGGACAGGACCACAGATCCATCCGTTTGCCCCAAATCCGGGTGAATTATATCTAACTCATTCCCAACAGATTTTCTTGCTGCAGTTTAAGCACTGGATCTAATAGATACAGAGATCAGATAATCTCCCTTCAATCCATAGTGATTTTTTATTTCCCCTTTCTTTTCTTTGTATCTCCTTGTGTCTCGTGTTTTCTACAGACTTTTTTTTTTTTTTTTTGGATGGGGATTTGTTTATACTAGACATTTAAATGGTCCTTTATTTTTTTTTTTTCCCCTAGTAACCTACCAGACATGAGATGCAGTCACAGTACTTTGATTCCTCCTGGTGTAGAAAATAAGACACAGTTGTTTTTGATGGAAGTATTTATATGCAACTTCTGTGCTTTCACATTAGTCAGGAGAACCCTAACTGTCTTTCAGTGCTGGCAGGAACTCGTGTGATGAGCTGTTCCCTGGAGAGGATAAATGCTCTGAGCTTCCCAAGGACTTGCAGCCTCTTGTCTGGGAATCTCAACTCGAGTTTGAGCTTTAAAGTAGAAGGGGAAAAAATGACAAATTAAAGGCTGAAGGATTCCAGATCTGCCTGGTGCAGGAGGCCATGTGATGCAGCGTGCAAATGGATTGCTGGTGTGTTCAGCTGAAAGTCAGATGCTGTGTGCTTACATTTATGTGAGCGGTACAAAGCAGGGTGTCCCTGAGGTGCTCTGCTGGCACTGTGCATCAATATCAGCAAAAGTCAGCTCAGAGCTTCACTCTGTGCTTGAATATCTGTATGTATCAAGGACAAGAAGTCACATGAAGGGAATTGATAATGATATTTTCAAGAATTTTCACTAAGATTGCATGCAGCTACCTGCAGACACAAGGTAAAGCATCAGCTAGATCCAGTGTAACTTTCTTCCTCAAACCTAAAATGAGGAATTAAAAAACTGTTTGCTCAGGACTTTCTGCCTCTTCAGTGCACAAGTCTGACTTGACTTTGGCTGCCTGCTCTAATTGCTGTTTAATGAAAAAGCTGTAAAACCCTGTGGAACAGCCAATAAATCAGCAACGTATATGGAAAATTTAAAAAGCGTGTGCATTCCCAAAGTGACGTGAGAACAACAGGGGATGTGATAACCTGAGATCTTCTGACCTTTTTACCCCCAAACCTCTGTGGGAACTCCTGTTTTTCCACCTGGCTGTTGGCAGAATTGATGATTTCTGTCTCACCATCTCCTCAGCCGTGCGCTGCCTTTGAATCCAGTCCAGCCCAGCTCTGCTCCTCTGCCAGGCAGGCTGCTGTGGGTTGTGCTGACTGTATACTCCATCCAGCACTGCCAGGAAATTGCTGCCCTCGGGTGAGGCCAGGAATACTATTATTGTTAAGTTTTTTAAGGAACAAGTCAAGGCTGTTGCTGAACTGACGGTAGAAACATGCTGTGAACTGAGTAATTAACGCTGCTTTGATCACAGGAGTAGGGATTGCTTTGTCTGTGGCTTTATACGAAGTTAAAGGAAAAAGTGAAAGGTGTTAATGGTACCTCTTCCTTAACCTAATCCTTCAGACAAATTAGGTCCTGGTTTCTGTCCCTGCCACCAGCACTGGTGTGTAGCCTCTCCCTGTGCCTTTCCCACTGTACTTGCTACCTTTTGGCTTGGTAAAGAGTGATGCTGGATCACTGGGTGGAATAAATTTATGACAGTTCAAAGTGCAGCTTAGGTGGTCCAACCACGCAACCACGTGGTTGCCGTGCACCAAGAAAAATAAAGCAATAGTGACCTGGAAGAGCATCTGGCATGCCCTGTGTCACCCCAGCCTGCCTTGTCCAGCCACTGCTGGCTTTACACTCGGATTGCCAAACACCAGCCCAGATCACGAATGTCTGCTGAGGCCACGTGTTAATTACGGTGATGATCCTACAGGACATGGCAGTGGTGGGCTGCAGGTGTCACCTGAAGGCAGCCAAACCCCCAGTTCTGTCTACTCCCAGCCCAGCCTGGGAAGGTGGTGGCTGTGCACGCACCTGGAGGGTCATACTGGCTCTTAGGAGGGTTGTAGAGGTGTGCTGCTGCTGCTGCTGCTGCTGAGGAGTGAACAGGTAACTTCTGCCACTGTCCAGGCGCAGCTGCTGGTCAGGAGCAGTGGTGTGGGCTCTGCAGTGCTCCAGGCTGTAGCAGGCTGCTCTGGGAAGGTGCAGCTGATGTTGTCGGGGTTGCTGTAGATGCCACACATCCCCTTAGCAAGCCCCGCCCTGAGTTGTGCCAGCCTGGCCTGCAGAGCAATTCCTGCCTGGTCTGAGCGAGATCTGGCCTGTCAGTGCAGCAGCAGCTCCTGGGTGCCACTGGGAAATGTGTTTTGGGAGCGAGAGGGGTCATACTGGTTCCTCCTTTGCTGCCCTGTCCAGGGAGCTGCAAGGCCCATTCCTGGTGGGTGTCTTGGCCATTTTAACGAGCCGGGTGTGCAGTGGGTTGGCTTGTGTGTGTTTGATTTAATGGAAGCAGTGGAAGAAATTCTTTATCCGATACTTTGTTTTTATTCTTGCCTGTCTGTCATCATCTGCTGCTCACTCCTCGTGTCTTTCACAAGCTGTGGGTGGCCAGGCTGGGACCACAAGCCCAACAGCTTTCCTTTCTCCTCTCCTGCATGTCCTTGTGAGAGCCCTAGAGAGGGAGAATCACTGTGCAAGCACACGGCACTGACTGGGGACATCTGCTCAAGCAAGAGAGTAAGGCAGAAGCAGTAATTTTTGCAAAGCTGCTGGGTGTTCAGGAGAATGGCAGTGGCAGATGAGCACCTTGCTCTCCCTGTCGCAGTGGAGGTTGTGTGAAGCACTCTGGGCTGTCACTGCCCCAGGCAGAGCAGCACCAGCCCCAGCAGCAGGCAGGGCAGGCAGCATTCCCTGAGGGCACAGCTCTCCTGGCTGTCCTGGCAGGCAGCATTCCCTGAGGGCACAGCTCTCCTGGCTGTCCTGGCAGGCAGCATTCCCTGAGGGCACAGCTCTCCTGGCTGTCCTGGCAGGCAGCGTTCCCTGAGGGCACAGCTCTCCTGGCTGTCCTGGCAGGCAGCGTTCCCTGAGGGCACAGCTCTCCTGGCTTTCCCTGCAGACCTGTCGGAGAGCGGAGGAGAAAAGCAGAACCCGTGTCTGTCCCGGTTTCCTGCCAGCACCTGCCAAGGGCAGAGGCAGCACAGATGCTGCTGGTGGAGGGCATCTGCTCTGGAAGGGCACGGAGATCCTGTGCAGGGAGTCAGCATCCACTGAGCCTGTCTGGAAGGCTTGGCTGCAAGAAATGAGGTCAGCAGAACAGAAGTTTCTACAGCTTGCCTACCGAGCGACGGCCCAAGTTGGCCCAGGATGCTGGAAATCACTTTTTAGCCTGGGCACTTCTCCATCTCCATCCAATCTGTGCAGCAGCACATCCCGCTAAAGAGCAGGAGTGTGACTTTCCTTGGACCTGTCTTGTAGAAGGTAAAGCACCATATGGAAGCTGATAGCTCAACCTGCCTGCAAAAGGTATCTGAAGAGAGAGGAAACACAAGGCCCACATCTTTAAAGATAAAGAAGAGCGTGTGGGTGCCATTTCCTCAGCAACTGAAGCTGTTGCAGTGTCTGATCTGTCTGTGGTTTCAGTCTCTCTTCAACAGCATTTCTGCTAAGCGGGCAGTTGGGAAGAACTCTTGCTCCATAATAAATTTTCAAGGGAGATCAGAGATGAGATCAGAATGTGTTTTTTTCTTGCTTAGTCCATATTTTGTCAGCACATGCTGATTTTTTCAGATTTGATGTTTTTGGTTTTGTCCATGAGATTTTTTTTCATCACTCTCTCTCTTTTCTTGATTAATGTTTTTTATAATTCCCCCTCCTATTTTGCAAATCTTAATTTGAGGCTCTTTAGACTCAGCTATCTAATGTAGAAAGTTTTCTGCAGGCAGAAATCCGTGGGAAGTATGGGCACTTAAAACTTAGGAAACTTGAGTCTTGAGGTGGGCAGACAGAAATTAATTTGCTTTTACATCTGGAGAACTTCTGGAAAATGTTGTGCTCCTCCCCAGCTGGCTTTCTGTGATTTGCAAGATTGTGTAAATTCAATTACAGGAGGTAGCTGTGAACACAACGAATATAGGTGGTCGCTTTTTGTTCCCTTGCAATTCAGAACGACAAACCACACCATTAAAACTCAGTGCATGTGTACTTGATATTAAACAAATTGGATAGCTCTGAGATTGCTTATTTCTTCCAGGGATACACTGATGAATTGAGCCAAAGCAGTTTGCAGCCCGGCATGTCTCAGCTCAAGGCTGCTAATGACACATCCTAGAAACACAGAGCATCAGCAAGTCCTTTGTACTTTGCTAATATTTTTCCTGCAGTAACATGAGAGTGATTACAGCTTGGAAGGATGGGAGTTGGAAGGCTGGAGGAGATGAAAAAATTCAAAGGGAAGAACAGGATTTCATGAAGTGAAGGCAGGCAGCGTATGTGGGTGGGCGAGGGAGCAAGCATCTGTAAATAGCTGGCACTGACAGCTGCCTTTAAAAATATGTGGGAATCTGGAAAGAGAGAGTTGGAACAGCTGCAAGTGTGTGTATGGTTTATGGAAAGAGGAGAGCAATGTGCAGCCTGTGAGGGAAGAAGCAAAAGAGCAGAGCTAAGCAGGAATCCATGGAAGGGGTGAGAGGAAGGGGCGCAAAACCAGAGTGAAGTCAGGGAAGAAAGAATTAATTTCAAGAGATGTTCAGGAATGGGTGTAGACCGTAGTGCAGCTGATGTAAGAGTCTCTGTCGTGCCTGTGACTGCCGGGTGGGGGGCAGGGAAATTGCCACTGTCGCCTGCCTGTCGTCCCAGCCTGTCCTCCCTCCCCCGGCTTAATCTTCTGATTTATCGTAATAAGAAACCAGCCTTCCTAAGAGCGGGTCATGGGGCTGGGCTGAGGGATTAAAGCCAAGTCTCCGACCCCTGTGCATATTGTAATGCTTGTGAGCCCTTGACTCATCCTCTTTATTGGCAGGTTGATGGATTCCTAACTGGGTTGTTAGTGGCATCTCAGCCTTGCTGCCTGAGATGTGCCTTTTGTGTTTAAACTCTGACTTAGAGAAACAAGTTCATTTCAGGCTCTTTGTGTTTCTCTCCTCCTCCTTTTCACAGCTTTTACTTCTTTAAATGTAGACTTCTTTTGACAGATCATCTCCATGGTAACTAACAGGACCGGGCTGCCTACAGAAATTGTAGTAATAAAGTGGTTGGTTTCTACACATGATGAAAAGATGATGAAGCACAATGATAGGTGATAAAGACACAGGTAATTGCTCTAGAATAATATTGCTGCCAAGAAGATGACTGAACTCCCACACAGAAGATGAACAGATGGCGTATTTATTGAAATTCATAGGCTGAGGGAAGAAAATGTAATTGATGGCTGTGTAGGTTTTGTTTCAGTTTACTATGTTCTGAGCAGAGCCGGGAGAGCGGCGAGCCGGCAGATGGAGCCCGTATGCAGAGCCACCGTATTTTCTCGCTGGAGATCAGAATTCCAATCAGAGCCATAAAGGCAGCAGAACCACTAATTGCTCTGATGCATTTTGCTGGTTTAGATCTGTCACATAGCCCTGATCTATTTTAGAAAGGGTGTAATTCTTTTGTAAGAGCAGTGATGGTAAATTGCTTTAGAATACCGGGAACATGGAAGTAGAGCCTGGAAGAAATAAACACCTGCAAAACATGTGCTCAGTAGAAGTTTTCCAGGACCAGGTGTGTGTCTGTTTTAGTGAAGGGCAGCTGTGGCATGTTTGCTAACCTGATTGCTGGTCTCCTGCTATGGCAGGTCTGCTGTGCAGAATCCATGGGAAGGCAAAGCCAGGGAGTTTTCCTCTGTTGCCCTCTGTGTTTTTTCAGGTATAAGTTAAACTGCTAACTGTGATTTTTGAGGCTTCAGTTAAAGTGTTGTCTGCCTGTTTATGGCAGTGCCACAGATCTGGTTTGAATGATCCCAACACAAGAAAGGCATTGACCTGTTGGAAAAAGCCCAGAGAAGCCACAAAGTTGATCACAGGGCTGGAGCACATCTCCTATCAGGACAGGATGAGAGAGTTGGGGCTGCTCAGTTTGGAGTAGAGAAGGCTCCAGGGAGACCTTTGAGGCCCTTCCAGTACCTAAAGGGGCTCCAAGAGAGCTGGAGAGGGAATTTTGTAAAGGCATTGGTGGCAGGACAAGGGAGAATAGATTTTAAGAGAAGGAGGGTAGGTTTAGAATAGATGTAATTAGGAAATTTTGACTCTGTGTGTGGTGAGGCACTGACACAGATTTCCCAGAGCAGTGGTGGACTCCTCACTCCTGGAAATGTTCAGGCTGAATGGGGCTCTGAGTAACCTGGACTGATGAAAGATTCCTTGTCCATGGCAGAAGGGTTTGAACAAGATGATCTCTAAGTTCCCTTCCAACCTAACCCAGTCTCTGATAGTATGACTTCATTGCTGCTTTCTGGTGGGGGGCGGGAGTCCCAAATGTGGAGCACTGTGGTGTCCCTTACCACAGGGCTTGGTGCCTTCAGGCTCCCCAAAGATTATTTCAGTGCTGCCAGAAGAATATGAATGTCCATGGGAATCAGCCTCTGAAAGCACAAATAACCATACTTAGAGCAAGGAGTGCCAGCTCTGGGGGGTAGAGATTTTTCTGTATGGATAACAAATGCTACCTGTTGGGAGAGAAACTCCCTTGGGAGGAGCTGGTTGAGCTGAAGTGCTGGTGGCTGTCTGTCCTGCAGCTCCTCTGTGTCCAGCAGCTTCAGCACCCCTGCGCTGCCCCTGCTAACCCCCACAGTTTGTGATTTATTGCTGATAGTGCCTGGGTGCTGCTCAGTGCATCGCATGATTCTCTCTTCCTCTGCAGTCTGGTGCTACTTTATTGATTGTATAACTCATTTTCTCATCAAGTTCTGCAACGAAACCACTTCCCACTTGGGTTTACCCCCAGCTGCACCTACTCTCATGTTGACTACGGTTGTAGCTCTTGCATGCAAGGAGCTTTGAGAAGGTGCATAAATATGAGTAGAAATCGGATTTTCTTCTTACAACGGTAGTGCCAATGAGAATGAAAATAAATACGTAGGTAGTATGGAAGAAACTCTCTCTCTAGGACACTTTGCCCCAGTGAGGAAACTAAAAGTTCCAGGTTCGTCACTTGACAGTGTTTGTGTCAAATTCACCCTTCCTTTTATTCCTTCCCTTCAGATTGTCAGGGCACCCACATCTTTTGTGGCACCTGAAAAACCTGATTTGTATGCAAATTGCTCCGTTTAGGTTGAAACATTTCTGTCATTCTTCTTTCCAACTTCTCCCTTTCTTCCTGCAGAAAAGGAGGGGTGGAAAAAGTTACTTAAGTGATACACTTTCTTCATATAAGATTAAACAGAATTCACTCTGGAAGTGGAAAGATGAGCTTTTTAGAGACCTGTCAGGAAGCCAACAAACGGAGCATTGAGTTAGAGATGCCTGAGAGATGTACTGTATAATAAGAGATAGAATTAGAAAGAGAGTGAATCTGAGAACCGAGACTGACCTACTGCTATATCTGAGCTGTTACTTGAGTGCATGGAGCGTGGCTGGAGTCATATTAAGCCAGGCTGGTGACTGCCATTGTGATGACTGGTTCCTAAGGAGCCTCCTGATTTATTTTCAGTGCTGTCCATCCCTGTCACTAAATCCAGGCCCAGGATCTCACTGGGGCACCCAGCAGGGTCTGAGGGACCTTGGCCCTTGGGGGAGTTCCCTGCAGAAGGTGGTACAGGACATCCTTTGAAGGATAAGCCTTGCTTGAGATAAAGAGCTGGATTTTTTAGCTTGAACACAGATTTGTCAGGTGCCTGATGGCCGGAGTGCTGCCAGCTCCTCTGTCAGCCTGGCTTTGTTTGCTGCCCAGCTGCTGGCCTCGTTTCTTTCTCACCCCCAATTCCTGCTCTGCCCTTCACCACTAATTGAGTGTTTCAGGCAAAGCTGGTCAAAACATTTTTATTCAAAACTTATTTTGCTGGCAGCCAAGCTTGGCAGCATCAAAGGAAAAGATAAATAAAAAATACTGTCATTTTTTTGGGAGAAATTCTCATTTAAAAGCTGGAAGCTGAACTGTTGTCATCCAGTTGAGAGAGAATACATTGCCAATTGCTTTTTCCTTTTCTAGTTTACCTTTTCACCCTTTTTCCTTCCATCCCCATTCCCCTTCCCCATCTTTTTTTTCCCTACTTGGCTGTGTTTCCCTACTTGTGCCAGAAAGTTCACGGGAATCTAGGCTGACATGAAGACTTTCTCTCTTAACTGGTCTTAACTGGTTTTCATAATGTTCCTTCGTTGTCTTGTTCCTGAGCACTGATCTATTATCAAGGAACAATTTGGGCAGTCACCAAGATCCCTTTTCTGGGTGAAAACATCCTGAATTACATCCTTCACCTTCTCTGCAGGTAGCACTGGTGCAAAATCTGTTTTTTGTACTCCAGGCTTATCGCTGTGAGTGTTCCTCGTGCACCATCACTGGTGACCCCACCAGCTTCCAGAAAGGCGTCCTATTTCTGCAACACTTGAAAAGGAGCTGTAATTAAATTTTTATGCCATTAGAAAGTTGCTGACCACAGTTGTATTTTGGTCTGCCCTCCTATGATTCCACATTGAACTTGACAGAAGTTCACCGTCTGTTTTACGTTTCCTTCTCTGAACGTGATGCTCACATTCTGAAGAATAGTTTTTTCCTGGTTTTGGCTTTACTACCAGTAATTGTCTTAAGTTACCATTCCAACCCCATCAAAAAATTGATTTTTTTTTTGTACTTTTAAAATATTTTGAATTAATAAGTGTCTTGATGCTTTCCAATAATATCTGTACATGGTCTCCTGAGGTATTTCTACCTTTCCACCTATTTCTTTGTAATGCTACACTGATTTTTATGTAGTTCTCCCTTTTCAAATCCAGGTTTATTACTTAGCTTTCTATGGGCTTCTTTTTGCTTCTCTAGGGTGTTGAAGAATAGCCATTCTCATGTGTCGCTGGGGACAAGTTGCTCTTCTATTACAGGTTTCTAACTAGTTATTTATAATATCTAAAAATACAGTGTTTTCAGCACCCTGTCAAGACAGTTTCCCAGTCTCTGTGGTACAACTCTAGTTTCAAATCATTCCTTATTTCTGTCTCCATGCCCAGTCACCCTGTGGACAGTGTCACAATCTGGTAGGTTTTAAACTAATCTTAATCTGTGTTTCTTTAACACATTGCACCATTTCCCCTGACATTCTCCTGCTTCTCGTATTCAGGGATTTACAGCTTCCCACTGGGTTTTGTCTTCCACTGAGCCTCTTCTTGCTGTGTGCCCCCCTTGTTTCTCCTGTCCCACAGCAGCTCCAGCCTCGCCTGTTTGGAGGGGGCAGCACAGTGGGTGCAGCCTTGGGTAGTGACAGGACGAGGGGGAATGGCCTCAAACTGAGAGAAAACAGGTTCAGGTTGGAGTTTAGGAAGAAATTCTTGGCTGTGAGGGTGGTGAGGCCCTGGAACATGTTGCTGAGAGAAGAGGTGGGTGTTCCATCCTGGAAGTGTTAAAGGCTGGAGGGATCTTTGAGCAGCCTGAGGTGGTGGAAGGTGTCCCTGCCCATGGAAGGGGTTGGAATGGGATGACTTTTAATGTCCCTTCTATAGCCCAAACCAATCTGGGATTCTGTGATCCAGAGCTGTGATTGGAGAGCCAGCTGCCTGGGGGGCACAGGTCCTGGCAGGGAAGGAAAGCTGCTGGAACCTTCTCCTCTTGTGCTGAAGCCTTTGCTGCAGGTTTTGATTTACATCTCTGATCTCCACCAGACATTCACCTAATTGAGTAGATTGACCCTGGCTCTAATGTAACAGGCAATTAATCAAAGGCTGACTAATCAGCTCTCTCCATGGCTGGCACCTTGCAGAGAGTCTGGGAATCACTTACATGCTACTCTGCAAACTAGCTTGATGCTCTGAGATTTACAGCCAGTTAATTCTGTTGAACTTTGTGGATTTACTGTAAACTTCAATTATTGTAATCTCTGAAACATAATAAAAATTCCTTTACTTAGCTACCTTAAACGGTAATTTAAGAAAAAAGTTTTGTAGCAGCTTTAACTAATTGCACTCAGGAGTTTGACCATAGTATTAAAATTTAGCTGAAATCTGTCATCTTTCTTTGGATTAAAATACTTTGAAAACTGTTTGGCTAAGCAATAGAGTTTAAACTAATTTTTCGGTGTTTAAAAGTATTTTCTTTTCAAAGCTCTTAATTTTGATCTAGATGACTTCTGAAGTTTGACACTGCTGAAAGGCAGAACCTGATTTTTGAGTGGAGGTTTTCATTTGCCAAGCTGCAGCAGTTAACAGCCATTCAGTGATGTTGACTGACATCTATTAACAGCTTTAAATTGAAGATGCACTGTGAAATAAGATAAAATTAAAGCAGAATAAACATCTGCAAGCACTTACTCCTCCTGCACAGCCAAGCTCATTTAAGTGAGTGTGTTTTGGGGTGTTTTGAAGCAAACAGCAGTGCAGGGATGCATTTGGAGGCTGTGGCACTGTCCCAAGGGCAACAAAGCCACTGCTGACATCCTAGTTAAGAATGACATGGAGGTGATTATTTTTTTTATTTTTCTCCAGCCAGGCCTATTTATGAGCTCCCTGCTGGTCCTCTGAGCCCCACTCTGACTTCATTTTTCTGCAGGAAGGGGGTAAGCAAACTGCGCTTTTCTTGTTTGGTTGATACCGAATTTTTCTGATGCTCCAGAAAATCAAATCTGTTCCCTTTCTTGTAACAAATGTTCAAATCTCTTACTTACCAGTGTTAACACAATTAAATAAACTAAATTGCTGTGGGCAATGTTGGCCGTCTCTTAATGTATCCCAACTTCATTTCAGTTCCTTTTCCTTTGCTGATTTTTTCCATTGCTTCCATACTGTTTGGTATATGGAGCCCAGGCACATCACCTCTGCTGTGTTTGCTGTTTAGAATCCTTGGTGCCTGGTTTGAAGCTGCCTGCTTCTTCTTAAAGACTTTTCTGTCCTTTTTGTCGCTTCAATGACCTAAAGCATGTTCCCAACACTGAAAACAACCTTTTTTGCCCCCCAGTCAAATCCTGAACTGAACTACCCGTGCAACTGGGGATGAATCCCCCCGTACATTTTTCTGTACTTAGTCTTGTGGCTGTCTTTACACAGCTTTATCTTCTTTTCAATGCTGTTAGATAATTATATTGCACCAGCTCAATTTAAAAGGAGTTGCACCAGCTCTGGAAGCATAGTCGGTCTCTTTAAAGTGAGGACTCCCTGTATTTTCTGGGGTGTGAGCATCTGAGTCTCTCTTCAGCATTCCTGAAAATTCTCAAGGATCATTCTTCTAAAATCCAATGTTAAGGTATTTATTTCCCTGCCCTCTTCCTGTCTTGTTTCAGAGCAGGCTGGAGCTGGCTGGGTTGACACCCTCCTTTCCCCAGCACCCCAGGGTGTTCTCCAGGCAGATCCCTGGCTGCCCTCCATGAGTGCTGAGCATGGAGAGGTGACAGTGCTTGTGCCATGTCAGGGTTTGCAGTAACAGTCCTGGTTCTCCGAGCTCCTTCTCGGCCGCCTGTGCTCACTATGCACCCCCAAATGGATTCACTGTGTATGGTGAGCAGCTGCTCCTTCTCCTCCAGTCTGATACTGCTGCTTATCAGTGTGGCTGGGATTAGGCTGCAGTGTTTGTGCATGGCAAGGGTTCTAATTAGCTAAAGCCACTCTGGAGGTATTTTTCTCTTATTTGGTAATGTTCCCAGTCGGTGCACATGTTGCTGCTGATTCCTCTTTCTGTTTTTCCGTTCCTGGGGTATTTGGTTCTGTCTCCCTCATCTCTGTAAGAGAGCTGTTAGGGTATTTCCCTCTCTGCCTCTCCTATCACTCTCCACAGTAGAGTGGTGGCTTTTTCCTGTAGTCCAGGTCTGGTTGTCACATCTGTCCAGCCACACTGCTTTAACCCTCATGCTGACTCGGTGTTTGTGCTCCTGTTGGGTTCTTTCTCTAAATAGAGCCATTGCCTGTGACTTTGCTTCATTTTTGAATATTTAGATCTGCTTTTGTCCATGCTCTTGCTCGCAAGCTAGTTTTGTGTAACCCCCACTGTTTCTATTTAGCATGGTGTTGACAAAGTAGTTTGTGGACTCAGTTGGAAGGTGAAGAGAACTGATAATTTGTTTCTTGATTTCTGATCAAAACCTACAATTTTCTGGGGGGATTCCAGCCTTCCTTCATCTCCTTTGCAACTGGAATGGTTTTGGTTGTGTTTCTGTGAACAATCTCTTTCAAGACTGGATTTTTCTTATATATATATAAAAATAATCACCCAGCTTCAATTAGAAAGCCAAAATCATTGGCACTGATTTTCAAGTTTCTAAGTAGACTTGAAACCTTGTATACATACTCTTTTTTTGGAAATCCGCCTCATGTGGTGTTTGAATTGGTCTGTCTGCTTGCTTTGTTTTTAGGGGTTGATTTGCCTGCTCAGTTGTAATTCCTGGGCATCCCACTAAACTGAGTGCTGCTCCAGGCTTTCCTTCTTCCCACCAGCAGAATAAATGTAGGTTGCAAGAGAGACCCTGGGGCTCTCCTGAAACTTCTTCAAATTCCTGTGAACTGGACCTCTCAGATCCACTTCAGACGTTGTTAAATTAGTGGGAAAATGTTTGACTGGAATAAGTGAGCCACGAGGTCCAAGTCTGGGGTGAAAGTCAGAACTGGATCCAAAAACCCATTTGCAAAGTGTACAGGAACACAGGACTGTGACTGCCTGGCCATCAGGCAGCACCTACTGGAACAGCCACAGGAAAATGATTTGATCAAATTTCTGCTTGATAATTTACAGCTTCTTTATTTACATACTTGAGCAAACCAGGTCAGATTTCTCTACTACAGCTTGGTGGCCACATGGATTTTGTTGATATTTTTGACTCTAGGTGAAGCTAACCCTTTTGTTTGTGGCTAGTGGCTCACAGCCTCATTTCAGTTGGTGTTCAAGTGTGGTTTTAGGCACCAAGTCTGTGCTGCTTCATGGAAATTTTAGTGAGGAAATGCTGTGGTGTCCATATATGGGTTTAATTGAAACACTGCTTCTGCTAAGACAGTTTCCTCCTCCTCTGGAGTTCAGGACCTTGTCCTCTGTACCTGCCAGCAGACAGCAGCTGAATGTGACTTGGGCAGAAATGCCTTGCGCAAATATTTCTGCCTTCATGCCTATCCAGCACCGGCACATTCCTTCCAGCTGGCCCAGAGGAGAGGAGTCCTGGGAGGCACTGTATGACCTCAGCAAGATGTGCCAGAGATGTTTCACTCAGATATTCATGCCTTGGCAAGAGGAGTACACTGCCCTGAGCTCTGCTTCATGAGCTTTTCTAGTTTTGGGGCTCTTGACTCAGAGACCTGACTCTGCTGCATGCACTTTGCTCTTTAGTCTTATATTTCCTTTGAATAAGACTTGAGGCTGAGAAGAGAGAATAACTGGACTGAAAGTTCAAGCACTGTATTCGGTTTTTGCAAGTCTAGAAAATGTTGAGGAAGGCTTCAAGTGCTGAACAAAGTGGAAGTGTGATTCTTGCTGCTTGTGTGCAGTTTTATTGCCATCCTGCCTTCCTGACACATTCATGCTTGATTCAGCCAAGTTTACCTCCAGCAAATGCTGCAGCAATAATTGTTTTGCAAAGAACTACAAAAGAGTGGTGCCTCCTAAATATCAGGTAGGTGGCAGGTATCCCATGGCTGCTGCTCCGTGAGGGAATGAAATCAGCCACACCAGCACAAAGCCTCTTTTTCTTGGCATAACTGGGCCGTGTCAGGGCTGATCTCTCATCCAGACCCGGGGCAGGAGGTGCCTGAAAGGATCTCAGTGCTTGGCCAAGCTGGAAACACATCCCATTGCTGGAGGAACAGCCATCCCAGTGGCTCCCAGGTGAAAGGATGCTTGATCTTTGGAATAACGGTGTAAAGGTTTATGTGAAATACATTGTCTGGGTTTTAAAAATACCAGCGTGACATTTAGCGGGACATAAAGGGAATATATCTACGGTTTAGCTGGTGGTTGACAAAGAATAATAAAAACTGACTACATCTGAAAATGTATTTGAATTCCTGCCAATTGTACTCTAGCTCTTTTAGCACAACAGTTCTGGAAAAAAACTACCATAGAAAGGGAAGTGTTGAGTTGACAAGGATGAGAGTTTATTCTCTTAACATCATTATTTATTATCTATTATTTCTGGATTACTTTTTTTCCTCATTGCAACTTTGTAAATGAAGGTGTCAAGAAAAAAGTAGAGTAAGAACTTGATGTGGGAGATGAAGAAAGGTAGCGGAGTGTATGGGAATCAGAGTGGGAGACTTGTATGGTTTCTCATTTCCTTCCATAAAGGTGACAGTCCTGATGAATTCTGGAAAATTTTGAATAGAAGTGGATAAGCATCCTATTTCCACAGAGAACATGTTAGGGGCTACAGAGGAAGTTGTGAAGGGAAGAGCTCTAAAGTAAGGGAATAACAGAATAATCATTGGGAAAAAGTTTGGAGTAAGCAACTT
Organism: Bombycilla garrulus; assembly: GCA_013400315.1. NCBI lineage: Eukaryota > Metazoa > Chordata > Aves > Passeriformes > Bombycillidae > Bombycilla > Bombycilla garrulus. The sequence continues at coordinate 1,092,991 of VXBU01008198.1, forward strand.
CTCTGTTGCAGTAAACCTGGGTAAACCTTATTGAACCTGAGACCTTATTTTCTCTTTGGCAACTCATCTCAGCCTCCCTCCTGGAGCTGCTGCTTGGACATTTTCACTCAAGCAGTGTTGGAAACACAAGGAATGTACAGGGAAGGAGGCACCCACAGACCTGTGTGCCCAACTGCGCAGGCAGCCTGGCTCTGCAAATCCTCATTCTGAATTAGCAGGGAAATTTGGAAATTTCCCCTTGGCTTAGCAGGTGGGACAAGCTTCCTGGGTGATGGATGGATGGATGATGGATGGATGGATGATGGATGGATGGATG
>VXBU01008198.1:1093857-1120188 GCA_013400315.1 Bombycilla garrulus
GATGGATGGACGGATGGATGGATGGATGGATGGATGGATGGATGGATGGACGGATGGATGGAGGTGGCTCCCTCAGCTGGCTCCAGTGACGAGTCTGACATAACCAAACTTGGTGTTGCCCTCGTGGCTCTGCTGCTCTCCCGTGTATTTTTAGCCACAGCTCCACGGCCGCCCCTCCTGCTCTGGCTCATCATCACGGCCACTCAGCCACGCCTGATGTGGGCACCACGGGGACAGGGGACAGGCTGTGAGGCTGGCAACAGCCCTGCTGCAAGGCAGTGTCCCCAGCAGCGGCTCCTCACCAGGGCTCTGTCCAGGGAGCCAGGCACCCGCTCCAGCTGGGCTCCATTGGGATCCTGCCGTGGCCAGACTCATGTAAGTCCAGGGCATTGAGGTCTGCCCAAAAAGCACTTTTCCTCCTCTTCTTGAGCTCTTTCTGAACAGCTTTTATTTTGAAGATGCCAGTCTGGACTGCTCTTGGGGGATCTGCAAGGCGACAGCTTTTAGGAACAAGATTATCGGAACACTTTTTTTTTTTTTTTTTTTTTTTTGGAAGAGAGAGTTGCATTAGGAACTCCTGCAGAAAATTGCCTCAGGGAGCAGTTTGCCTTAGAAAGGCAAGATGCTGCTGAGAGCAGATTACAGCCAGCTTACAAATTGCTGCAGGCAGTGGGGCCAGAAGCCCTTTTGGTTTTGAGCAGCCGTGTCTGTGGTGTGCTCCCTTCCTCCCCCCATTTTCTGTCCACCTTCCCCAGCCTCTCTCATGCTTTGAGCATTGTGAGTAGCTGGATTCAGATGGGTAGTTTTATTTTATAGCTTTTCCATGCTGTTTTTTGAGGAACATCATGTATTCTAGAAGCCGAAAACAATTTTTTTACACCAATAAATGAATTGTTGGGAAGAGATTCACTTCCGCTACAGAGAAACCTTTTGCAGGCAGAGACTGAGGAAGGATTTGTCCTGAATGTTGGGGGAAAATGACCCTTCTCATAGGGAAAATGACCCTACTCGTACTGGGATTCAAAACTACATCCAAAAGGCACACTCAGAGTAGCAGTTGTGTGGCGAGTGAAGAGAGAATGTGCCCTCATGGTACGTGAGGCTTACACAGAGCCTTCCTTAACATTAAGGTTAACAAGGGATGCAGTGGTATTACCCTTTGCTCCAAAAACAGCTTTTACCTCTTTGTAAAATCCCATTGGGAAGCGCAGAGCTGCTGGCACAGCTTTGCGCTTCCAGCCTGGGATCCCCCAGAGATGGAGCAGGGCCTGGCCTGGGGTGAGCAGAGTTCAGGGAAGCAATGGCTGGCTGAGCATGGCAAGGGCAAGGCTGCTCCCTTTGTTTTTGACTGAATGATCCTTACTTTACCCTTTTACTGCAAATCTGTGGGAATCCGGGATGGGAAAGGTACATTTCAAAAGTGGATCCAAAATACTTACTGCCAGACTGTGAATTTAAGCCAAGTAATAAATGATATCTCTGTACAGGAGAGAAAATCACTTACAATTTCCAATTTCCTGATTCATGAATTATAATTTTTTTTTTTCAGGCAAATTTGTCAGCAAGATAATTGTTTGAATAAAGATCTAGCACTCCTGAAGTGGGAGCAGTAGGAAAGGTGAGGCAGTAGTATTTAAATAACCCCTCTAGGAAGTGGCATAGGCTGCTTTATCTCGTTTCCCTCACTCGCATTCCTTTGGTGGCTGTCACATGTTTACCAACCAGCAGTGCTCCTTCTTCCTTGGGATGTTAAATCAACAAGCACATGCAGAGAAAAGGGCAAGAACACCAGCACTGCTCCTGTTTCTGAAACTCAGGACTGTGCCTGTCTTCAGCTTTGCTGAAGGTTCTAAGGATTTAGCAGACTGTCCCAGGAAGAACACTTTTCTCATAAACAACACACTTCAAAGCTTTCTTGGGAAATTCCATTTCTGGTTTGACTCATCTTGCTGCTTTATGTAAGTGTGATTAGGTAAGTCTCGTGTTTGGAATGCTTTGGGGCTATTTCTTGGTGAGAAGATAGCTTTCCTAGATTGTTACTTTGGAGACAATTACAGTTTGGAAAGAAAATCTTATGTTACCCTCACTTCTAACTTTGCATTTGCATGCTGCTTTGGTTTTCTTGAAATACAAAGATCTTGGAAATTACAAGGAATGAAATAGGAGTAAGCCTTTTCTTCTGCTTTCTGCTTTGACATTGTTCTGTTTCCTGCTGTCATTCCAGATTTTATTTTAAGGCAGTGGTAGACCCTAATTCTAGATCCATAATGAGCAACAAAAGTGCAAAGTATTTGCATTCCTGTTAATCAGAGGGCACATCTGATTACTGTGCAGGGGAAGCCATGGGTGCTTGCAGGTGTTTGTGGCTGAGACAGTTTCAAAGAAAAAAAGGAACTTATTATAGCAAGATGGCTGTGGGAGAAAACAGCTGAAGGGATCCCAACAAAATAGTAAATAGATTCCATAGATTGGCTCAGTGTGTCTGAAAATATCCCAGGGACAGGGTGCACTTTGTTTTCTTGTGGTCTTTTATGTCAAGTGTTTTGCAGAGTGTGTGTGTGGATGTTTGCTCAGGAGAGCTGGGCTGGAGCATCAGTGCTGCAGAAGCCCTTGAAGTGCACAGAATCTATTTTAGTCCATCTCCACTGCATCTGTTCTGGCTAACAGTCGCCTCTATTTGCCTCCCCCCTTCCCTTCTCCTGGCTCTGAAGTGGCACAGCTCTCCATTTACCCCTGAGAGCAGATGGACATCACAGATTTTGCTTGAAAGAAACTCTGGGTAGATGCTTTGAAACCTGTTAATGTACATGAATCCTCTGAAACAACTTTGTGGCTGCTTGCATCTGGAGAAGGCCCTTCCATCTGGAGAAAGCCCTTCTCCCTGGTTTTGAAGTGCTGGGGTCCTGCCCTGCATGTTGTTTTTACAAGGGAATTATGGAGGGTGACTTACAACAGCTGTTTTCTCTGAGATCATTCCCCATTAAATCAGAGACCACTCTTCTTCTGATTTTCCATGGCCTGTAGAGACAGATATTTCAGGCATAAGTACCAGGGTTCTTCTTTCATTCAGTTTGGCTGAGCTTTTCAGTTCTTGGCTGAAGTCAGGTTCAGCAAAACTGAGGAGTGCCTGGACTAGGAGAAGAGGTGTGATGTAGGAAAGAATAAACTGGGAAGGCACACACAGGGAATGAGCTGTTCTCCTGACCATTTAAAATGAGCTTTGCTTGCCTCTTCCTCACGCCTGCAGGATTTCATTGCCTCTCCTTCGTCACAGAGCCCTGGGTTAGCTGAGCAATGACTTCAGTTCCTTCCTTTCTCCACGCAGCCCTCGTAACTGGCTAACTGGTTTATACCTGTGTGGAGAAAGAAATATTCCCAGGGCCATGGTAGAAGGTGGAAGTAATTGCTCAGCTCTTCACTCAATTAAATACATGACTCTAGAAACTGCTGACATTTTTTACCCCCACAAGCATTTGTTTAATGGCTTTTGTTATTGTTAGAACATATTTTCTCAGGGCGTAGGTCACTTGGTCGATACCAGAGGCCTAGAAGTCTTCCACAATAATCTCTTTCTTTGAAATCACATCCTGCTTTATGAGTAGCAGCCTTCTGCTTCAGCCCTCTCTGTTGACTGCCAACAATTCCTCCATCCTGTTCCTCAGGAGGAGCGTGAGGCTGGTGGCTAGCCCAGCTCCCAGGAAGCTGTGGTGGGGCAGCTTCTCCTGTGCAGACATCCTTTATACCAGGCCAAAAACCATCTGAGGATCCCTCATGCCACCTGTAGCAACACCAGAAGTTAATCTGTCAGCAAATAACCTGTGTGGAATGAAACTCCATGCAGGGTCTGTGCTTTTGGGTTCAGAGAGTTGTGGATTAGTGTCCTCTGAGATGTGGTAAGGAATGGTCCAGGAAGGAAAGGAGAACCTGAATGCCAAAGCTGAGTCTGCTGCTCAAACACCTTGATTTATTTTGAAAATTGCATGGAAAGGTCACAGTCAGGGCCATCTTTGGTGATGTAGCTCTGGTGGTTGTTCATGGACGTGAATTTCCTCACCACCACCCAGAATTTCTTGTCTCAGCAGCAGCAGCAGGACTGTACAACACTCCTCTCTCCCTCCTGCTGCTCATGCCTCTTTTTGTGTCTCCTTGGCTTGCTAAATGCCAGACTGATCGTCTGGATTTGTGGCTGGGCTTAAATGCAGGGGCCAGAAACCTTTAGTAGAACTTTATAAAGGTTGGTCTGGCTGTTTAAAAAAAAAAAAATAAATCAATGACTGATCATGCTACCAAGACAAAATTAGCCACCAAAGCTGCCCCTTTAGCACTGCCAATTAGAAGCTTTAGAAAAAGGTAGGTGTTCTGTGCTGCAGCTTGACAGCAGCCCCTGATCAAGGTTGAGAGGCACATACCTGTCTCACCTTTTCTTTTTGGTCAGCAGTTTGCCACTGCTGGTGCCTGGATGTATTAAATGGGAGCTGGAAAAGGGACGGAGCAGCTTCAGAAGGCTCAAAACAAGTAGCACCAAGGGGGTGTGCGATGCCAATATTGGAAACTTTATTTTAATTCCCAAGGTCAGGGGTTAAGGCATGGATATTGTGAGGGTCCTGCATCGTGCCAGGATGTGCTGAGTGCAGGTGTGAGGCTGTGGTCCCCTGCCACCCTTCTTCTCCTTTGGTACCTGCCAGGAAACGTCTGTGGCCTATGAGGATCCAACAAATAACGGGTCAAGGAGGAGCCAGGGCTGTGTTCAGAGGGTGCCCTGCTTTCCACTGGCACGTGGCCTGCTCTCCACAGATGGGAAATCGTCTAAATATTAAGAGATTTGGTTTGATTAGCTAAAATCTCCTGTTGGCAGCACATTTCCAGTCCCTGGAGCAATGGAGATCAGACAGGTTGCCAAGGCAACGCACAGCCTTCAGTGAGAGGTTTGCTGTGGCGTCGTCCTTGGTCAATTGATGGAGTAGGGTTTATTTAGGTCTTTGAAAAAAAAACCCAAAGCTTCTGTCCAGCCTTTTGCTGTGATGAGTCATTGTGCCTTGGGTCAAATTGGTGAAACTAAGAGCAAGGTTTTGTGGATGAGAAAAATAAGTACGTGAGAGCATAAAAGTCCCAATTAGATTCCTCTTTGAAGAGGTGAGAGCACTTCAGTTCTGAGTGGAGACAACTTATTATTTTTTATCCCCCCAAATAAGTGAAACAGCAACTGAGATCCTCCTTTCTCCTCCCACACCTCCTCCAATTTCCTCTCTCTCCCAAATGTAAAATACTTATTTTTATTCTCCATAGAACTCTGTGCTCACTGTTTAATTCTTGACTCATATCAGAGGTCCTTCCAGTTTGACCTTTTGTCAATGCTTTGCTTGTTGCTCTCTGCTCCCTTCTCTGTTACACAAGCCCTGGTAAATTCAGCTTATAAAAGTTTCCATTTCCTTACATTATTCCTCCTTTTGTATCACCCAGGAGATGAAAATCTCATCATGCCACCACTGTGGCTGTGGCATGCATGGAAAGTCCCGTTGCCTATTAACTGATCTGGATCCCAAAGCAGGGAGTGCATGGGGACAGGAGCATCTCCCACTGTGACGGTTCCCTGGATTTACTGACACAGCAGAATTGTGCCAGTGGTGGGCACAGCCGTCTCTGATATTTTGGAAGGGACCTGATTCAGTGTTCTCACAAGCCAAGGAGGGAAATGCCATTGTGCTGAGTGTCAGGCCTTAATTTGCTAAGTTAGTAAAGGTTCCTGTTTTAAAATAATTCTGGCAGTGATGGGAAAGACTCCAAGGCTAAAGGATAACAGGATCACAGGGAGCTGAGGGTGGTTGTATAGGAGACACCATTAGAGTGCTCCTTTTTGTTTCTCTCACTGTTGAGATGAATGGGAGTTGTTCTCAGCAGTGGATACCCCGTTAGTTCAGGGAGAAATCACTGTACAAGCAGGACTTGCAGAGTGACTGCCTGGCTTAACACGGGGAGCCAGGCTGGCATTTTCTGAACATGCAGGTGCTGTTCTCTTTTGAGTGTGGACCTCAGCTGGTGCCGTGTAGCATAGGGAGAAGAGAAGGAATTGAAAAATAACTCTAGACACTGCTTGCTGTGAGAGAAATTCTGACCTTCTCTATAATAAAACCGAGGCATGAACTTTATAGACAGTGACTTGTATGTGAGAGGGAAAAATTTTAAAGGGTAGAGGAGCCTTTAAAAGTCTGCATTGGCATCCTTATTTATTTATCCTTTTTGAGAGGATGGCAGCTGATAGATGTGTCACTGTGATGCTGCACAGTTATCTTCTTTCCCTGTCTCAAAATACTGCATTAGTGATACCATGGCAACAAAGAAGTTGTCTTTAAGAAAAGGAAAAAAACCCAAAAAGCGTGACTTCAGTGTTCAAGAAAGGTGGCAGACTGACAGCCCTAGTCTTCCCTTTCTACCAGAAACACCAACACCAGTGTTGGTGTCAGCTGTGACAAAAGGTATCAGATTATAATCTCTGTGTTGTACTGAAAACAAACCTGGGACACGATCAAAGACAAACCTACTACAGGGACAGCAGGCTGAGAACCTTCTGAGAAAAGGTGCTCTTACTAGACAATTAAATTATGCTTGAATTACGCATTTTTCTAAGAAGGGCATCATCTTGAAAAAACTTTCCTAGACCCAAGTTTTGTCCTCTTTCAGGATGGAATTCTCCTCTGAGCAGCCTGTGAGAAAAAACAGCTGTTGCTTCCGCAGTAGTTTTTCCAGAGACTGGAAAGTCAAAGGATATCTGGAAGGGGCAAGTTGAGATCTCTGTCCTGTTTGATTTATTTGCATCTGAGTACAGCTCTCATCTCTAACATGAGAGCCCTAAGTAGCAGGAGATTGGCTTTTAGGGACTAGATTCTTTCATTTGCTTTAATTCAAACTGTATTTGTCATTATCATTACAGCCATTTTCTTGCTTTTCTACATCTTAGGTAAAAGCTTTGACCTCCAAGGTAGCTCACTGCTTTGTGTGGTAGCTGGTTTTACAATGGACAATAGTTCCAGAGTGCAAAATGGAGATTTTGGCATAGCTCAGAGATTAGAGGGAATATTGAGATGGAGAAGAAATGGCAGAGCAAACTCTTGAGCGTGAGGGTACCTCATAGATTGTGGGCTGGGAGAGTAATTTTCTACCTGGTTCTGATTTTTCACTGGTCTGGAGAAGAACTGAGATGATCAGTTGTGAGGCTGCAGGTTTCACTTTGTTTACCTCAGCTGTGGGCCCAGCCCTGGGGCCAATCCTGGCTGGGACCTTGGGTGGGAAGGACCAAGGCCTGGATGGGTGCGAGGTTCCTCATGCTGTCCCTGTTAAATCTGTCCAGCCCTGACACGGAGGGGACGAGCTTTCAGCTCATGAATGGCAATTCAAGTGCTGCTCAAATTCTCAGTCCCCCTGGCCCCATTAACTTCAAAGAATTTTGAACACTGTGCTGAACTGGAGCCATTTTTAAGGTCATTACTAAAACTGATGATGAACCTCTGGGTCACCCTTGCGAGTGACCTCCACCAGACAGTGAATTCCTCCTGTCCAGCAGGACACATTTCTGTTCCCTTGTTCCACCTGTGTTTGTGGTGTGTTTGCTTACAGAAGGAGGAATGAGGAGAGAGCCAGGGCTCTTCTGGATGCAGAACTTCAGGTGTCATTGTTTGCAGAGGCCGTGTACTTGCTGTGGACTTGAACTAGTGCTCCACACTAGTTTGAAACACATCCAGAAAAACTAAAATACTTCATCTTTCCTAGTTGAAAAGTGCCTTTTGTTGAAGGCAGAATATTTCACTGAACCGTGTGTGCTCAGTTACAAATGTCATCAAGAGCACTGCTCAAGGCCAAGATGGGTTTTTTGCTGCTGAGACAACAGTGCTGCCACAGGGTCGTGCGTAGCAAAATACAGAGCAGCCTCTGTAAGATGGAAAATCTGGCCTCAGGGCAAGCCTGCTTGAAATGGGCCTGTGGCTCTCACAGCTTGGCTGCTGGGTGCTTTGAGGTTTGCCCTCCCATTGTTTATGTCTTGGTCATTTATCTATAGCAGGTTCTAAGTGAAATCCAGACTGCATCCTGAGACTTCAAGTCTGAGTCTGGCTTTTATGAGCTGGCTGACCAAAATCAAATCTGCAGCTTCTTCTGGCCCCAGTACAGGCTGCACAGTGAGCCAAGCTGATCCTGAAGGGTAGAGGCTGTCCTCCTCTGGTCCTGCACCTTAAATGTGGTACTGGGAAAAGGAGAATGTGGATTTAAGGGAGAATTTATCTCAGGCCTTCCATTTCTAAGAGGAGAGCACTTGCTAAATACCATTGCCTCTGTGTCTCCTGTGCCTGATGTGCCCTCAATTCAGTGTGTCCTGAAGGTTTTGAGCACTTCTACTGGATTGCATCCCTCAGAGAATCAGATGCAGCTCCCCAGTTTTGGGGACAAAATGCCAATTCTGTGGCTTTTGTGTGACCCAATGTAACAGAGGAGAGATGTCTAAAGTCCTGTGGCTTTCACCATGATGTCATCTCTAGATGAAGCCTCAGCTTTGGGGTGAAACGTGAGGTAATTCTAAGCACTGAAATGCTTGTGTAGATGGATGTAACTTTTCTTGATTTTTTGGGTTTAACTTCCACCCTTTGGGGTTGTGCCTGTGCCCTGCTCTGTGGGGCAGTTGTGTCAGTGTTTCCCTGTTTCAGAGACCTGCTGGGGGGATAAATGCATTGAAGCCTGAAAGGTGTTTGGGTGGCTCCGTGGGTGGTAGAAGAGAGGGAAATGAAGTTGCTTTAATGTCTTTGAGACTCTTGAAATTGCATGCCTATGCCAGAGGCCATAAGGACAGTTTCAGTCTTTGAAGCTGACCTGCAAATACATCAGCAGCAGCTACAAGTGGGTCCCTTCCTCCACCGTTTGATCAGACAAAATTGGCAGTCAAACTAACTCGAGGTATAGTCAGGTCATAAGTGACTTTCAGTTCTTCATATTCCTTATATAAAAGGACTGGAGAACCTCCTCATTCTTGCTATCTGTAAATCAACACATAAAAATAAAGTGTGTGAAACCCAGCCTCTATGCAGGGGCAAGTCCTCCTGCCTTGGATGGGAATTTCACTCCTGCTACAGCAGCGAATGCAGTCTGATTGCGTTTCTGATAATGTATTTGTGGATCACCTTGAGGAGAAGAGGGGGAGTTATACAACTGTTCCCTCCCAGTGCTGTTGGAAAGGGTCGGGCTTTGTCTCCTTTGAAACAGAGATCAGGAGAGAGCTGCAATCCTGTGAAAACACACATTTATTTCTGAAGTGTTTGTGTATTGTGTGTGGTGCACATGAATAGACTTGCCACCTGTCCAAGCCTGATAAGGACGAGCAGTGGTCATGTTCTTGCAGTTTGCTGTGTGAAGAATTAGCACCTACAGCTTCCCTCAGTCTGAGTTTATGAAATGCTGCATGCAAGGAGTTGCTTCACCATTCGTGGCACTTTCTGAGTTTGCACAGATGAGGATTTGTTGGAGATTTTTCTATAACGGACACGGTGTTAGCCATGGCTTCTGAAAACCTTTTACCTTTTTCTTCTGTCCCGCTGTCTCAGAAAGATCCCGTTAGTTATCTTGTTCCTTTAGGAATCCACATACAGCACTGCTTTCCTTGATAACCTTGGCCTCAGCTTGTGAGTGGGCAAGGTGACAAGATTCTGATACCCACGTGCTTTGGGCACGGCGTAGAGGAAGCGACTGAGAAAGCTGCTTGGTGTTTCCATTGCACCCAGCAGGGAACTTGTCCTTGCAGTGGGGCTGCTGCCATCATTCCATCCCACAGAACTTCCCTTCAGCATTTGCTGAGCCTTGCCAAGCACAGGGATGGGCTCCTGGGCTTTTGCTGTGCTGTGACACTGCCGATAGGGATGAGGAAATGTAGATAAGCAAGTAGGTGGAAACTCTCTAATACATCATAATAGTAATAATAATAATAATGTACACTTGCACTGCCTTGCAGCTTTCGCTGGAACTTCTGCCCACGCACCAGCCTACTTGGTGCACAATGCAGTGTGCATGCTAGACAATTAGTGGCTGATAATGAAAAATGTCATGGGAACCAGCAGGAAAATCATAGCTTACTCCAAATATATAATGAAATGTAATTAGCACAGACAGCAAAACAGACAATTTAGGGTTTCTTTTTTTATTTTTTTTTTCATAATTAAGAGCTACCAGTAAACATTCCTTTTTCAGGAAGTTTGGTATCAAATGAAATTAAAGAAATATTGTCTGGAATAGTATTTTATGCAGAATTTAACCCTTGCACAGCAAAATTATTAATATGGATTAAGATCTTGATAGTTGTAGATTCTCCAAGTGGATTTACCATGGAGCTTCTTGTGGTCATTCCCCTGGCCCTGGTCCATCAGGAGAGGCCAGGTCTGGTGGCAGGACTGCTGTGAAACCAGCTACAAGCCCCAAACCCAGCTGCATTCAACGCATGTAGCACTGTGGCCAACACTTCTCTCTTGTTCCTCCCCCTGAAGCCGTCCCGTAGAGTGAATGTGGCCTTGAGGAGAGGCTGGGGCAGAAACAGCACTATAATGCCTTGTGCTCCCTATGTCCTCTCTCAGATTTCTTCTGTTGACCTCACCTCCATTTCTGATCTCTTTTCTACCTTGGGGCCCTTCACACTGTGCCTCTGGTTTGTTCTTGAGCAGTGGGCAAGGAGTGCGTGCAGCTGTGGGGCCTCAACCCGCCAGGAGCACAAGCACCATTTCTTGCCTTGTGCTCTCAACCAGAGCAGCAGAACGAGGGGCACTGCACAAAAGTGTCTATGGCATTAAATTCTTGGCTTAAAAATGGGTAAATGGGGGAGGATTCTGGCTGAATGTTTCTGTCCCAAAGCATGTGGTGGTCAGCAGCTCCCAGGGTTTGGACCAAGAGTTGAATGCCTTACGATGTCACATTTTCTCACTCCAGGCACAGTCTGTCATCCACTGGTGTGAGGATGGACATTTTACCTGTGTGAAAATTGGCACATTCCAGCAGTGCTGGGGCACAAGGGACGTGTGTGCATTTCTGCTACTTTTCCTCCTCAGCACCTCTCAACCCCAGACAGCCACCACAAGCCAGAACAGAGCTCTGCTCCAAATCAGTTTCACAGCCATTTCCCAGGCACAGCCTTAGTTTGGAGTTTCAAATCTGCATAGAAAGCCCGTCAGCTGAGGTTTGGGAGGAAAGCTGGGAGGTGTGATCAGGACTGTATGCAGGTGCAGCATGTTTTCCTCTTGATGATGGAGAAGAAAATCGCCAGCATGCCTCCCCTCCAGGGAGATTAGAGCTTCCAGCTGGAGCCAGGTGCAGTGTGTGAGGCAGTGCTCAGATGCAAACTCAGCCCTCCTGTTGTGGTGAACTATATCTGATGTTCACACGGGGTTCTCTAGTTGCACTAAATTTATATAATAGTTGCACTAAGTAGCTGTATCCCTTCCCCACTACCCGTGGTGGTTGGCCCTTTTTCCCCCCACCCCTATCCCTGAAAGGTAGTTTGTTTCTGTGGTCCTATTGGCCAGGGGTCCCTTCCCAGGGTCCCCCTGCCCCTGAGGACAAAACCCCCATGAGACACATGGGTCGTTCTCTTCTTTCTGCTCCTAGGAGAGCTACCTGCACCCTTCCCTTCCCCTACGCTCTGCCTAAGAATGGACTTGGATTAAACAGAATTCAGCAGAAAGAATTGAGCGTCCTTTTGTTCCTCATCCTTGTATCACCCTAACAAACCGAGGGCTTTCGGAGTATAGCCCACGAGATTTTATAGGGTCAGATACACCCTCCCTCAGAGACATTATGGCACAAACTTCTGGTATCTGGCACAAATACTGTGGTTGAGAGAAGAGGAAACTTGTGCATAAAGCCATGGGAAGGGATACATGAGCTGGGTTGCCTTGTGCTGTAGGAGTCACAGTCACCTCCTTGCATTTGGACAGACTGCTCTTAGGAGAGCTAGGAGAGTTGCTTGGTGCCTGTAGTGGAGGGAGGTGAGGGGTTTGAGGCCCTGCTGGTAGCTGGCTGATGGTCTTTTCCATGCAGGAAGAGTCTGTGCAGACCCTTTTTGCCTGTGCTCCCAAAAACTCTGCCTCTGTGTGGACAGGTTTTAGCACTTGGCTTTGAAAACTTCCTCCTGAAGTTGATGCTGGGCCTTTGATGAGCTCTGATAGGTGGTGCCTTTTATATTTTTGCCCTGAGGAGTAGGGGAAGCCAGAAGAGTTGTCCCAAGTCCTTTATTTTCTCTGAGCTACTACTTTCTTGTTCCTGTGTATCTGACCAGGAAACAAGAATTAAATGGGCAGTAATGCTGTTGTGCCAGTCTGAGTTACTCTAGAGCAAATATACAGCAGCTTAGTCTCCAAGCTTTCTTTCAGGATGCCTGTCTAGTCAAAGATCTGCTTTTTCTTCTGTGATTTTGCAAGGTACTTGAAGGTCTGTTGGGGAAAAGGGGCACTTTGAGGATTTTCTCTAGCTGGGGGTTGCATAGTGTTTCAGAGCATGTTGAATAATTTATATTTTAAAATACTGGTGGCTTGCTTGCACCCTGTCTGAGAAGGGGAAACCCTAGTGTCTCTTTGGGCTCACTGAGATTTTTGTGAAATAAAATAAATGGCAACAGTGATGTCCTTGCTGCACACATTGTCTTGTGTGCTGAGATGTGGTGATCCCATATGGTTTATATATAAGGTAGGGCATTATCCATTTTCTTGCTTATTCGGTGCTCAAGAACAGAGTAAGTCAGTGATGGGATGCAGCCAGGCTTTCATGTATATTCTGGGGTTATGGCTACTTTGATTTATACTCATCTCCTTTGATTTATCCTTGGCTCCAGCAGCCATTTAATGGTGACTTCAGCAGCTGAAAATAGCCAGAGTCAATGTCTCAGCCACTCTCACATCCCCAGCCCTGCTCCCTGGGTTGAAGTGTGAGGGGAAAATGGGTCTGAGATGTGCCAGCCAAATTCTCTAGGGAAGTTATGGCACTGAATAGCAGTGCTGGCAGGCTCAAGGACAGGTTGGATGAGGCTCTGAGCATCCTAGGGGGAGGTGTCCCTGTCCATATCACGAGAATTGGAACTAGATGGTCTTTAAAGTGCCTTCCAACCCAACCATTCTGTGATTCTGTGAATTGTCTGTGCCCATGCAGAATAGAGCTATGTAAGTGTAGACTTCACCTTGTTGTCATTTAAGCTGCTGTGATTCAGGGCATATTTCTGTTCCCTCCTCGGGCTGGGATGAGGAAAGTCAGAGCCACCTCCAGAGTTTGTGTAACACATATTCCTCTGGGTTCAGTCCCAACCACTCATTTGTTTCCATGTGGGCTGCTGCTATGCATTGGTGATTTTTGCTTCCAGTTGAGACATGTTGGCCTGTATTAATTTAAGTTTTTTAAATCCCCTTGGTAGCAGTCATATGGTGCACTATCAAGGCTGTAACTGGGGACAGTGTAGCTCTTCCAGCCCAAGTCTTTTGCTGAGTCAAGTGTTATAAATTCCCTGTTGGATGTTCCACAGGCAGGGCTGGCTCTGTTTACATCCTTTCATCCTGCTCATCTCATCTCATCTGTGAGCTGCAGCTTTGTAATCACAGGCATCCCTGGTGTGCCACTGATGCTGCTGATGTTTCATTTTTATGGGGTCTTTGACTTGAATTGAGCAGCTGAACTTCACCCCTTCCTGGTGAAGTAATTACCACAATAACAAGCCAATTTTTTTTTGCAGATGACACTGAAAGTTTTTGACACGTGCGCCCTTGCCACCCACATCAAGTGATGTATGTAGTGTTTGTCCCTTGTTTTGGCATTTTGATATGTGTGAGAGAGGTGAAATGGCTTTAAAAGCTTTTAGCTGGCGCCTGTGGTTTGTTGCAGACCCAGTGGTACAGGCAGAACATGACAAATTGAATTCAGACTGTTTCTTTACAGTTTGACATAGGGATGTTGTTGTACAGGGCTGGGACATCAGCTACTGCAGAACCACTCTGCTCATTACCCATGGCCAAACCTGACACTTGAGGAGCTAAACTGAATTACCTGAGCTGGAGGCTGATTTTTTTCTCCCCCAGAAAATAATGATAATTATGTAGTACAGTAATATACTTCTTACTTAAGGGTAAAGTAGCAGTTGAAAGAGGAGCATAGGCTATATATTAATCTGATTCTGAGTAAGTGTAATGAAGTTAGTGAGTACCATTAAGTGTAATCTGATTGTTTTAAAGAAAATACATAAATTGCAAAGGAGGTGTTGGGGCCTTAATGACCAACTACCCTTTCTTGGCTGGATCCTTGTTGTAGTACAGATGGAGGCTGTCTCTCTTGGAGCTGGTGGAATTCTGCATCCTACAAATGTTTATTAAAATCAGTTGGTGACTTTCCTGTGCTGGAATTGATCCTGTGACAGAAATCTTAACTGGAACCAAGTCTGTGTGATGTACATCCTTAGTGGACCACATCAGTGTGTTAAATGGAGGTTGTATCCAAGCCCAAATTCTGCTGGATTTCAGTTGTTTCTTCCGCAGAGAGGATGGGGAAGCAGAGCCATAGATACAGCTGTGCTTAAACCACATCTTTCCCTAGGCAGTTTTTCCTGGTTGTGCTGGTGATTTCTTTTTGACTTTCTGTTGTTAGTTACTCCTGACGCTGCTGTTTCTTTTTTGTCTGCAGTTGGAGCCTTCATTATCCTCCCTGCAGTCCTCTTTCACTTCATCAAGAAGCTCTGCTGTGAAGAGAGAGGTGGGCTCCCATGCCTGGAACAACAAGGGCAAGGAAAATACTGCAAAGAGAAGTCCAGAGCTCATGAGGGCGTTGGTGAGTGTCACAGTGTTACACTGCCTTTGATGTACAGAGTCTTCTGGAGGCTTTGATTGCTGGGAGGACAGACACAGGCCCACTTGCTGTTTCTCAGGTTGTTTGTGTGGAAAACAGTAGGGTTTTGGGTAATAACCTCCCAGATTTTTGCAGCGGATATGCATTTGCCACTGTGTTCCCTTTATCCTTTTGTCTGGAGTAATGTCTTGAAAAATGAAAGTCAATGCTGGGGAAAGAAGCACACTCCCTGCTCTGTCTGTTGTGGGAATGTTTTGTTTATCCAGTGAGGAGCAAAATGTGTTTGTGAGTAACAACTGTGCCTTTCTGCTCACAAAGGATATGCCTGTCCTGGTTTCCTTGTAGCAGCTATTACACGCTCCTTCATGTGTTTGTTGTGTTCTGGAAACATTATGTCTTGGGTAAACCCGTAAGTCCTGGAGTCAAAGCAGCTGGGAATTTTACTGTGTTAGTAAAAAAAAAAACCCAACAAAAAACCACTTTCTTTTTTCTCAGCCATCAAAAACGCATCCGTTCTGGTAATGGTGGCAACTGTGAATTTGGTAATTTCTTGCTGTATTTGTAAATTTGCATGCCATAAGTGTATAATCACTGAGACAGTCAGCCAAGAAGAGGCCTCAGAAGCCTCCCAATTGAAAGGTCTGCTTCTCAACAGTTCAGTCTTTAATCTAACGGCAGAAGAACACAGTCTCAAAACATAAAGCTCATACAAGGTGGTTTTGTTGTTCATTTTGCCTTGTGCCTCAGCGTGGCTGTTGCAAAGGACATGATCTGATTGTGTTTTGAGACTCCAGAACTCATGGACAGTTGAAGGCTTGGATGCCATCTGTGGTAGGAACTAAGTGGGACTAATTCTTGCTGAATTCATTAGTGAGCCAGGGACAGGCACCAAAAAGGTGCAAGTACAAATGGTACTTGAAATGATTCCCACCCACACCCTGCTCGACTGAAAGTCCTAACTTCAGTGTTTCTAAACAAAGACTATGGGGTTTTTTTAATAAGTTTCCTTCATCGATATTATTTTTAAGTCTTTTTCCCCTTCTCTTCGCCTCCCATCAAGTGGTGTAAAAATGTGGCTTTTATTTCAGTTTTTAAGATGACACATCTCCCAGGAGCGTGTGGGTGTTGACATTCTATGGAGCTGTCACAGGCTATCATGTAAACATGTATTTGCAATGCTTTTTAAAATGTGAATTATTAATAAACAGAGTGGCTTGATTTTTTTTTTTGTATTTGTTGCTTCCAGATTTTGAAGGACAAGAAATTGCTTCCCAGCTGACACTCTCAATGGCAATTTTCATTTCAGACTAAATCTCATGTGTCTGAGTGATAAACCTTTGAAAACATGGGCTTATAATGGAAACACTAAGTCAACTTTAACTACAGCTGTGCTGTGCAAGAAAAATACCACATACATTAATGAGGTGCTAAATCTGATACGGCAGAGGAATGTGTTGTAATCATTAATTACAATGGAAGCTTAAAGCTGGAGTCTGCTTTTTCCGTTCAAATAAAATCGGCTTGGCGAGCTGGAGCTGAGAGTTATTTAAAAATACCACCACTATATTTAGTTTAAATTTCACCGTGGTGTCTTGGTACTTGTAAAGTCAATATGGAATCTGTGTGTAGGAAATGCCAATGCTTTTAAAGGACAGCAGCATGAGGGAATATATTAAACCCTGGGCTAACTCAGTGTGTCATATGGCGAATGTAGAAACCTGGAGGCTGAGCTTGGGCAGGGAAGCCAGGGAAGGCTGTTTCCAGCATGGTGAGGGAGCTCTCCCAAGAAGAGGAGTGTTGACAAGCAAGAGTATGCTTCAAATTTGGAATCTGGCTTTGCTGGGTAGGAAGGAGCAGGTTGGGGAGTGTTTGCAACATGCAGATCGTGGTTAGCATTCGCTTTTCCTCTTTTCAACTTTTTTCTTCTGAGATGTGTATGTTGCAAGGAGATCCTGATTCCAAGCACTCTGGTGTTCTTTAAAATGCAGCCCACTAGTGGTTGCTCTTCCCGGTTCTAAGCTCTCAAACTGGGGAAAGATTTTTGGTTCTCCATATCTGGAATTAAGAGTGCTTAGAACACATCTATCTAAGCAGGAGAGGAGGAATTTTGCATGGCTGTGACGTGCTGTAGGATGAAACCCCACATGCAATAGCACAGGTGCATGAGGGCTGTGGCCTGGGGAAGGGGTGTATGGGTTCAATGCATGAGCTGCTCCTCTTGACCTTAGACCCAGCTGAGTTTTGAATTAGCTACCAAAGAAGAAGAGAATTGGTAGAGAAACACGAGGAAATTTGTCTACTTTGCAGGTGTGCATGGTGACATTTAGAAAATGTACTGTAAAATGTCAGAGCCTCTTTGTTGTTGTTGTTTTTGCTTTCCTGTATGGAGTCTGACCTCAGAACAAGGCAAGTGACAGAATGAAATAGGTGTTCCCATCATCATGGCTCTGGGATACATCTGGATGGTTTGTTCCTGATTTAATTGCACAGTTTGTGTCTCTATGGAGAGACAAGGATAAGGAAAAGATCACTGTGAAAATGAAGATTTAATTGAAAACTTTTTAGGAGACTTCAGGACAAAGGCTCATCATTACTGGGACAAAATGGATGGCAGATTTTTGGTACTTTGGACTTTTATGGATCCTGTTCTTGATCAGTTCGTTGATCTTAATGATGAGTCCATCTCTTGAGCAGGGATGTGCTGCCCTGGTTTCTTCTCACTCAGCTGCAGGAGTCCCTTCACTGGAGAGCTGGAGCTCATCTAAACACAGCCAGCTTGTGTTTAGGATGCACTTGGCACTGCAGGGGAGAGTTCAGAGCAGGCTGCAAAGGCAGAGAAGCTGGTGACCACATACCTGGTAGGAAGGTAGCTCAGAGCTTATCAAGCTTGCTTGGCTATGCCCAAGTGTGTGCAGAAGGAGGAGGTGGTGGCATGAAGCAGTCCTGATCTTTGTAGAGTGATGTAGAGCCTCTATATAGGTCATGTGCAGAACTCCTTAGCGAGGGAAGGATTAACTACCATGCCTTTAGAGTCAGCTGGAGGGGTTCCTCACAGCATCATGGTCTTTCAGGCACTGGGAGAGCGTGTATGGGAAATTGCCCCTTGAATCATCTCTCCACACAAGGAAGGAGGATCTTCCCTTGAGCACAGCCTTGAGAGCAGTCAGTGAGGTCCCATGTGAGACCTTTTGACGCTACGATGGTTTGGTGTCCCTGTGTGTAGTGTGAATTCTGGGACCAAGAGGAGGGGGTAATGTTCCTAGGCACCATGTTTGTAGTGTTGGGGAGTCCTTTATTGAAAAGTTCATGGGTGAAGTGAATTTCACAGATATGTGTGATAATGCTGGGCAAACCTTTGTGTAAAGTGCTGTAACCAACCATAGGTTTCGGTGCTGTGGCTCAAGAGAGTGAAGGGTCCTCTTTGTTCTACACCGTAATCTTCATAATTATGTGACTGAGACTGGGAAAGAAATTGTAACTTAGTACAGTGTGCTTTGTATGAAAACATTCCAGTTGTACCTTGCCTTGAACACTTGTTAAAGACGTACACTTGATGTGTGAAAACAGCATAAATATAATGAGGTTTGAAGGGTGATTATTATTTTTTTTTTCATTTTTCCTTCTGTTTTATCAGCCTCAAGAGCACTTTCAGTTCATGTTCCCAAGCTGTTCTGCACAGCCGCTGTTCCAGCCTCTGGGGCTACAGCACACTTCAAATAAATAAATGGAGATGCAGTTCTTATATAAACCACTCATCTCCCATAGCCAAGGCTTTAAGGAAAGCATGAACATCTATAGCACTCACCAAGGGCTGGGGTGTTAGCAGGGCTGCCTGGTGCTGCCTTGCACTGTCAGTGCTGCCCTGGGGCCACGCAGGCCCTGGGGCCCCGTCACATGCAGTGAGTGGGACTGTCACATGCACACAGGCACGGATTCATGTTTAGAAATAAGAAACGTGGGTGAGTGTGGCAGCACCAGTCTGGCTTCCTCCAAAGTTATGGAAAGCGCAGGGGTGTACTTCTCCAAAGAAATACAGTTGTGGTTGGTTCTTTTAACTCTGATGCTGAGCACCCAGTGGCTCCACTGTCCTCAGCAAGGGCAGATTTAGGGCGAGCCTGAAGTTGTTTTGTCACCCAGCTGAGGTGTGTAGTTCAGATACCTTGACCAACCAGTAGCAGGAAGGAGAGAAGCTTGTGAAAGGGAAGTTTCTCAGTGCCCAAATGAAGCTGCTCTTCTAAATTGCTTTTCCTCTGAACTGCTTCAATAGAGGCACATAGGAAGATGACTGGCCATGGGATGGTGTGATTGCTGCTACTGATGCCTGCCCTAGATGTTGGAGAACCTGGTTTGCAACAAGCTGAGTTAAATGAAGATTTAGAGTAGCTGAGGGAGCAGTCCCTAAGTCAGTAGGGACAACTGCCTGCTCAGATCTGTGGCTCCAAATTCCTTTAAATCCTTTGAGTTTAGGTCTCATTTTCCTAGTGACCTCTCGGCCTCCCAGCATTTCTGGCTGGACTGGTGGTTGACTTGAAGTGAGAGGAGATGGGAGCTCCAGACTCAGCCATGAGTGCACACAAAGATGGACCACCAGGAATCATCCACTGTGGTTTTGTCTCCCAAGCAGCCCTGTCTGCACTGCTCTTGGTGGTCCCCACAGAGCAATTCCCACAGGCTCTGTGAGGATGGAGTGTGTGCGTGGGGGAAGGAGTAACAGGAACTGGGTGACTCCTCTAAATGTTTTTAAAATAACTTCATTTTGTTAAACAGCTAGACGTGCTCTCCCACTGCTGATTTCCATGAGAGTAATTGCCCTGATTGACCCTGGTTTGTTCACTTGCTGCAGACTGGGTAGCACAATTGCCAGCGGGGTGGAGTCTATGGGATCTGCTCTAGGGAACAGCTTGAGAGCAGGTGGGTGGGTTGGAGTGGTGGTGTAAATCGGTGTTTCTCCAGCCTTTTGAACTTGTGATTTCCTTTTGGCTCTTCTGTCTTCATGCAAGCCGGGGAATGGCAGCAGCTCAATTACAGAACTTGCTGTAATTTCTAACTGCAGGTTTCTTCTTTCATTCCCCTAATCCAGTAATTACAGATGTTTCTCGCTCTTTCATCCTGAAAGAGCACAGTTGCCACTACTAACACCACTTTTCTAATACTCCAATGATTTGTGAATTTCTTTATGCCCTTTATGTAACCCTCGGTTGGAGAAGTATAAATGAAGTTATTCATTGCTGCTTTTTGTACAACCATTTGGCATAGAACAGTTAGAGGCTTTTTTGTGCCTCTGGTGACAAGTACCTCTTTAAATGCAAAGGGCTTTATTTTGATTTGAAGGATGTGACTGCCTTCAGTGGAGTGACTCTGGATTTAACACCAGTGCCAAGTCAGAATCTGGCTCTCAGAATATCCAAACCAAATATTAGTGCCAGGGAGGTGTTGCCATTTTCTCTCTCCTGAAAATTTACCCCAGGTTTTGTATCAATATTTTGGTGGCAATAATGTTATCTGTGCATTCAGAGATCCTCTGCTTTCTTGAGTGACCAGGACTTGGATGAGATGAACACAGCTCTGATTTCAGTAGTTCTTGAAGTCTAGGCAAAACCAGAGTTATGAATAGGTCAGCATAGGAAATCACCATCAGCTCCTCAGCCTCATTGCTCTTGGAGCTTCTGAGCACAATATTTGAATCCTGGTCTTTCAGGAATAATTTTTTTTTTTTTTGCTTGAATTTGTCATCAAATACCCTCTATGATGAGGAGACCTGGGTTTTTTGAAAAAAGCTCCACAATTTTGAACTATAAATGTCACATTTGCATAATTCCTTTTTTTCTTCTACCTCTTTCCTCTTCTCTCCATCCCAGTGAAGCAGTGAAGATCAGTAATTTTTGCCATTGTTATTGACAAAAGGAGAGCAGGAACAAAGGAATGAAAAGAAAGTAGGAGACAACATGGGGCTAAATATCCTGATCAAAACCACTTTTGTCATTCGGGAATCAATTTTTACAACTAATTTGGCACAGCATCACTAGCGAGCTGCCTGCAAAGACATGAGATGATTTGGGAGTGAGAAATAAGTCTGCAGGCTTCCTGTGCGTGGGCTGAGCCCCGTGCAGCCGGGTACATTGCTGTCTGCCTGAGCTCATCTTTGTTTTCTCTTCACCGTTCTGGGGCCTGCAGGACCAACGCTCTGCAGCAGTGGGTTTATTGCTGTGCTGATTTGTAACCCGTGAATGTTTCCAATGAGATGTGTCTAATTTATTGGCATAAACCATTAGATTTTCCTTCAGTGCCTTGGAGTTTCTGATTCACCAGCTGAAAACTATTATCACAGAGCACATAATCACTTGGAAAGTGCCTCTGTCTTCTCTTTTTTTTGTGTGTTAAATTCAACCACATAAATAGCATTTTTATAGCACAAAATAGGCCAAAGAAAGGTACCAGATGTTCTGCATTTTTGTTTTGTTTTTACCTTAGGGAAGTTTGGTCAGTAGCGATGCTCACAGCTGATGTGAACCTTGGGCACTGTCTGTGAAGTTACCTCATAACCCCTCTGCAAGAGGCTCCAAGCCTCTGAACAGTTTCAAGTGCACAGGCTGGGCTTGGCATTGTGACAATTTCAGCTGGAAATACATTTTCATCATAGTAATGTTTGGTGAGAGTGCAAGGGCTGTGCAAGCATCTTGTCAGATACAATTCTGGCAACTGCAAGAGGATCAAAGAGTCCAGATTGTTCCCAGAACCAGGATAGAGGATTTCTTGGCCCAGTGTTGCTGCTGCTTGCCTTCATCTGAGTACATTTCTAGTCTACCCTCTGCTATTTTAAATGTGTATTTTAATTGGGTTCTAGTCTGAAAGGGGAATCAGGCTCATTACAGTTTTCAGTAGCTCAAAAAATCTTACCTCTCCAAGCCTTCCTTGTTTCCCCCTTCCCTGAGCAGCAAAATAGCCTTACCTTTTGCACAGGTCCTTGATGTTCTGGGCATCAGCTGAGATTCGCAGCTTGGTTTGGGTTTTCCCCCTAAACTCGGAGCAGAGCTTCGTGCTGGCTCAGTCACACTGCTCTTCAAATCCACATCCACACAAATAAAGTTCCTGCTCATGGATGTGATCTATTGTCAACCTGTAAGGGGGGAGTTTGGTAGAAAACTTTTCCAAGGGCCACACAAAAAGTGACTGAAGAAAAGGAATTTTGTGCCTACACTCTGCAACAGCTTGAGTAAGGGAAACATGAAGAAATGCACAACTGATGGCACTTTTTTAAGGAACCTACCTATCAAGAAGATTGAAAGACACTTTGGCAATATTACAAACCTCTGCATTGTGGCAGTGTTTGAAATTCTGGTAATAGAATCTACTTTTTTTAGCAATACAGTAATTGCACCTCTCAATGGGAATGCTACTTGGGAATAATGATCCTATCAAGACAAGGGAATATAGATTGTAGTAAAGGTTATGATGGTTTCTGTGAGAGGCTTAACATTGATCCTTTTAGCTATCTGATTTTCCAGGAGAGGGGAAAAAAAACCCTAAACACTTTGAGCTCAGCATGTGATTTGGTGTGAAAATTCTTATGGGTGTTTCAGAAGACGGAACTTGAAGTAAATTTGCTAAACCGCTTTTTTCCTCCCTCTTGTTTGATGAATACTTTTTAAAAAAATGGATTTTTTTATTTCCCACACATTCTACGCTTTTCTCAGTTCTTTTAGTTTTTTTTTCTTCTAATGCAAGTCAAAACTGTTAGAGAAATCAAAAGTAAAAATCTGTTATGTTGAAAAGGCCATGTTGTGAAATATATCATAAACACGCTGTTAGAGCAGTGTCTCCTAATTAATGGAGAGAGCTCCTGGGAAACAGCAAGCCTGTAACACAGCTCAGCCCCCTTTGATCCTCTGGTGAGTTTGTAAAATCGTTGCCCGCCTAAACTTGTCTGCAGCTCGTTACACATTTTATCCATCTGCTGCAAGAACAAAAATAAACCATTTATAATTCAGCTGAACTCCAGTTGTTCAGCATATCACTGCCTGTGGAGTCTTTGGTAAGACGATGGTAGGAAAAGCAGAGCAAAGGTGAAACAGAGTTAGGCACCCTGGAAAAGACATTGCTTTTACCTCTAGAGATTATGTAGGTACTGGGTTGCGAGTTGCATGTGTGAGTTGCAGGTGTTACTGCAATGTGGTTTAGATTTTTTGATGAAATACACATCAGTGTCTGTCTATTGCCTATAAACTGAAATCAAACATTTTCTTGGCGTTCCTAGGGTTCAATCCAGACAAATCCCAGTCTTGGGTGGAGTAGTGCATGTGTATACACGTGTATGTGTCATGCTTCCCTGCAACCTACAGGTAACTGCTTGGGATATGAAAGTTCATGTTCAAGTTTTATTTGCTGCTTCAGCTGAGTGAGTGGCCACATCCAAGTTCTGCAGGTGGCTGTAGATCACTGCTTTACTTTCCTTGCTGAAGCAAAATCCTGCCTTGAAAAGTCCCTGCATATTTTTGGTTGTGGTACCAAGCTCCCTGTGTCAGAGCCTGCCATGTTTGCCTGAGTGTGGTGCAGCCAGCCACAGCATCCAGAAGTGGGATTGATCTGTTGGACCAATCAGGTGTCAGCTCCAAAATCTAATAACAAGAGGAGCTAATTATTCCCCGTGTAAATATCACAAGGCTATGTTCTGTTGATTTTTAGAACAGACCAGCACTTCATTTCAGCACCCATATGTTTTACCTCCATCAGTCAGCTAGCGCTTCTGGATGCCTGCAGCCCTCTGAGGGCTACTGCTGCCATGGGTCTTGCTGCTGAGACAGAGGGAGAGCACTGTGAAAGTTCTCCTGTCATCATAAACCAGGCATTCATTTGCTCTTGCCTGTGAATAAATGACAGGTTAATCATGTGTCCAGTATCTGCACTTACCCACCAGAGTTTATCTCCTTCCATGCCTGGGGGAATCTCACTGTTAAAAGAACCATCTCTTCCCAGTGACTTCTCTGGTGCTGTCTTTACCAGTAGCCAATCCACATTAATCTGCAGATGGGTTGTTTGGAGCCTGTAATCTCTTTTGGTCTATGAGAAAATCAGTTGCACAAAGCAGAGAGGCTTTGCCAAGGGCAGGGCTGGAAAGAGGAGAGTCAGTGAAGGGAACTGCTCACCTGGGAGGCGTGGCTATGGCACTGCCTGTTCCTTGCCAAAGATTTAATGCATGGCAGGGAGCTTTACCTGTGTCCCAGGGGCTGAGCTGAGGGCTGGAGGCTGCCAGATGGATGCTGGAACAGTGTGAGCCCTGAGCCCAGGGAGTTTGTGACAGCCACGGCTTTTAAAATGCCTTTAGTAACCCACATTCATTTACTGCCCTTGCTAGGGCTGCAATTCTTAGTGCCCACTGAAGCTGACAATAAACCTGTTGGAAGTGTCTGCAGCATAAATCAACATCACTGAGCAAAATTATTTGGCACTGGTGTTTTAAATTTAAAGTCCTCTTAAGTCACTGATCTTGTGTTTGAAAGAGCTGCTCACCAAAGTGGGATCTCCTTAGTCCATGCTCCATTGAAAGATCCACAGCACTTAGATTCCCACTACATTTCTCTGGAGAGCATTTCACAATGTAGTACACATTACTGCTGAGCTTATTTTCTTGCTATTACACTGTATTCTATACCTTTTATACTTTGATTGCTTTTAGACCTCTCAATTCAGCAAGACATTTATATTAATTTTGAAGCTTCTTTTTGTTTGTCTTTTAGTCTAAAATCTGAACCTATATAATTCTTTCTTCCTAAACCCATCATCCTATTTGAAACTTTCTCCCTCTCAGAGTTCCTAAAAGAATATCTGTCTTGTGATAATGTGGGAAGATGTATATTGGGCAAAAAGGCATGCTAACTTTCTGCAAGTTATGTTTTTATTTAGAGTTTAGATGAATTTTGAGGGAGTATCATATGGAGATAACACCAGTGCTTTTGTTAACTCGCTTCTGTTTCCAGAAATTTCATACCTCTAATATTGCACTTTCTCTGTTTGTTTGGGTTTTTTGTTTGGTTTTTGTTTGTTTGTTTGTTTTTGTTTTATTTTTTTCATATCTGTGAATGGCAAAACAGCTCTGGGCTTTGAGCAGAGAGAGTTTCTTAATAGCTTTTCTAGAACAAACCACTTGGACTGCTACTGTAGGGTTTAGGCCTGTCATTTTCATCATTCAAAACATAATTCTCCCCAAATCCTCTTCCCTTCAGTTTTCTCACCTGGTCATGCTAATGCTAAGGAAATTGGGGCCAGAAGGTTATTTGAGATTTTTGTTTGCAGGTTATTTTGTACCTTTTTTTTCCCCAGGACTGTTGACAGCTGTAACCTGAGTGTGTGCACTTCAAAAAGTTACTCGTGTTCCAAGGTTCTTCGTTCTTATTTTTTTCTAAGATTTAGCAATTGAATAAAAGCTTTCCAGATCTCTGCAGGAATATGTGCAATTTGTCCATCATTTCTGGATTTCTGGTGGTATTCTCAATGGGTAGAAGTGCTTTTTCCATTTCCCCCTCTCAGCTCTAGACGTCTCACATAGATAGTGTGTCGACAGGTGTTGATGGACAAGCAATTTACAGTAATTTCTTATGGTGCTTATTTTGTAGCTCCCTGAATTATAAGTGACATGCTGGCAAAGCTGAACAACTGATCACCAGACACTGGCATTGTGTTAAACATGGCTTCTGAGGCTGCTCAGAATTTCCTCCAGCCACTCTCTTCCTGGATGTCTCAAATATACGAAGCGATCCAGCAAGCAGGAGACTCCATCTCTGCCTCACTGCTGAATTTGAGCGGAGTGGGTCGTAAGCCGGAGGAGGAGAGGACCCAGGACTTGGAGAATAAGGGAGGCGTTTATGAGGATTATTCTGAGGAATCAGATGATGAACGAGACCTGGACATTTGGGACGAGGACTATTTCTACCCTAAAGAAGACAGTTACATTGGAGGCCCTGATGTTGCTTCACAGCACCTCCCTCGTGGCTCTGACACGGGTCCACAGAGACAAAAGCGGGTTCCAAATACCAGCACCCTGCCAGAGCAGGGCGTTGAAAGCAGCAGATCCTTGGCAGTTAATGGATCCTACTGGATGAGTGAAGACCTCCAGCCCCTAGATCGGCTTCCTCCCATCGCCGAGGAAGAAGGTGAGCCCTCTTTGAGGATGGGAGGTCATGAGCACAGCCTCAGCTTGGGTGGCTCCTTAAGCAGTGCTAATGGCACCGCACGCTGTGCAGGTAAGCAGCTGGCACGCTCCCTGACTGCATTATCCAGGCCTTTCTTTTCTGCTGCTGATTTGATTTAGTTGCTAATCTGCTCATTATGTTCTGTATTGTCTCTGTTTCCCACAGCTAAAATAAAACTCCCCAAATCCCAAAGAAAAATCTAACCTTTCCAATTCTTCCCTCATTTGTGAGACTAATCTCATTGAAAGAAGTGGAGATCTCCAGGGTGAAATGCTGTGTTTTAGAAGGCAGTCAGGCCCTGTTGCTG
>VXBU01008198.1:1120370-1169924 GCA_013400315.1 Bombycilla garrulus
TATATATATATATTTATATATATGTAATCTCAAACCTTGTTTCTTTGTGCCAGGAATCTCAAGATGTTACTGTGCCATGTGCTGTGAAATGCTGTACTAAAAGCCAGCCTCCCAAATCACTTTCCTCCCCTCCCACCGCCCCCACAGGCTTTTCAAACAAGACTGAAGAGACAGCAGGCAGGAGATTATGGGAAGGAGAACTGAGTTTGATATTTTCGGTTTTAAAAGGCCTAACTATGACTTCTGATCTTTAAATGGCAGCAGGAGTGTTTTCAGGCGATTGTGCCCGGAACTGATTGTGCCCAGAGTTCCAGGCACGTGACCTGTGCTCACTCCATGTCACCTCAAGTGTGGCTGGAGGTCACAGAGGTCAGATGGAGATGTAGGTCCTGAAAGCTGCAGTCCTGCTGACACCATCCATGGGTCTGGCTGGTATAAAGCTGCTCTTTATAAACATCCTAGGAATGGGGATAAAGGTGGAAAGAGGACGGGGGGACTGGGATCTGTGATATTGAGCTGATGAAGAACTTGAGACTCACTGAGGATCTATAAAATTTGGCTTCAAGTATCTATTTTTTTTTTTAAAGCAGGTGGTAGATGCTCTTGAAAATGTCTGTTTTATTATGACCAGGAGCTTTTCTTCACCCTTGGCTTCTAGGGAAGTCTTACATATTTAGCCTTTTCTGTGCAGACTGTGGAAGACCAGCCGGTTTGTTTTCGTATTTAACAGGAATATCAGACTGAGAGGGTATAAACCTTGACAGTGCTCTTTAATGACTGTAAAATTAGCTTTTTTCTTTATTGCTATTTCTCGCTCCGTTATGGCCAGGGAGTAAATAATTAAAAAGCACTTTTGGTCTAGCTGTTCTGCCTCCCAAACTGGGACTGCTTGTTTTGTATTCCAAATGAAAGATTACCAGTTCTCAGATGAAAGAGCTGAGAGTTGTATCTCTTGGAGCCCAACCCCTACCTTCTGGTACCCCTCTACACTGCCCACGCAGTATCCTGCCCCCAGGGTTTGTGCACAGGCACCGAGCCAGTGCTGCAGGGCTGGGTTTGCTGTGTGCGCTCGGATTGCGTGACCAGTGTGTGCACAGAAGTCACGGAGCAGGGCACGAGGTGTCCATCCAGGGAGTGCTGGGGCCGTGGATCCTCTGTACAAGTGCTGTCCTAGGGCATAACCTTGTCTCCTGCAGAGCCTGCACCCCTGTGCCTCAGGAGGGGCTGTTGGAGCAGCTCACAGCAAATCCTGGGGCTCAGCCGGGTGCCAAACGTTCCTAGGGCAGCCTCCTGTCCCTGGGCCGCGCCCTTGCTCACGGTGGGTGGTGAGCTCTCCGGGAAATGGGGCCCAGGAATGAGCTGCTGTCCTGTCAGAGCTGTTTGTCACCGGCAGGGACATCAGAGAAAGAGGCTCTTAGGAGTGGCTGATGGATTAGATGGAGTTTCCTGGTGAGGGACTTAGTGCCAGACAGAGGCCAGAGTGACCCATCCCTGCAGCTCAAGGGAGGGTCCCTCTGACACCTCTCCCAGATGACAGCAGCTACTGGTCAAGTTGCAGTTTGACTCTCTGCATATTTTTTGGCTTTCCTTCTCCCTTAACCTTCCTGGAGCCATTGTGGACCAGAAGGCTGGTCCCACGGAGCTCCCAGCACCTACAGTGCTGCTTCCTGGAGCTCTCTGCTTCCACACCAGCACTTCAGGGAGCATTGCACAGCTTTCTGCACCTTAGGGAATGTCATTTCAAATGGTCTCAGATAGACTTTAATCTTTTTATCTCTGCAATGCACTGCACAAAGGGCCATCCAAAGGTCTCAAGACTTCATAGTCACAAAAGTTGGCTGTTTAAGGGTTAGAGGGCTGGGAACTGATACCTTTTCCTCTCAGAACTGAGTTGTATAATGGGAGAGAAAGTGCTGAACTGTGATTTGAAAATGTCTTCCACAGACCCTTTGATGTGGAAGAACTAGTTTTGCTCTTCTAAGTGAACTTTCACTTCCAAAACACACATGCTCTTTGTATTTTATTTTTCAACTCTTTATTTCCTCTTTTTCCTTTAGATTCATTCTCTAACATCAAGAGTGTGAACTCTTCTGATGGTAACCTAGACATGCAGAGAGACTATAATACCCTGGCAACTTAAAATTTCAGTCATGGATTAAAATGATCAAGAGAAGATGGTCGAGGTATCCTTATTTCTGTTAGCTTTTCACCTAACCCTAAGTGACAATGTAAGCGACACATGGACTTGCTGACATTCAGCAAAGCTGTTCAGTAGCATCAAAATGAGCTTTGAACATTTTTCCTTCCATTTGGCAGTTCCCCCCCCCCATTTCTGCAAAATACGTGTTTTCTGTTTATCCTTGTATTCTTTTCAGAACATTGCATCTTGACTTTATTTCACTTAATGTACCATATTTCTCTCCACAATAGAATATTTTAAAGCTAAATTGGCACAAAACAGTAGCAGTGCTGAATGCTTTTTGTTGCCATGGAAATATTTCTGGGCACTTACTGAAGACCTGGTTGCCAATAGTAATGTAACAGAGAAAATAGATATGCTTCATTTAGCAGCCACTGGTGATTAAAGAGCCACAGAAACCTGTTACAAGGTCATTCCAATATATAGTTTATTTGGTTTAGGGGGGAAAAAGTCCTGCAGCCCTAGGTGAGAATAATTTTGTTTTAAAAGAGATGCAAAACAAAACCCAATAGATGTTCCCTTCTCTTAAACTGACAGCATGCTTCTGAGATGAAATAAAATAACACTGTAGTTAAAAACCATCATTACTACTCCTCCTTTTTATCAAATATGGTTTTGATCCCATTTTTGCCTCTTAGGAAATGTTTCCTGGCTCCCAGAGTAGATTTTCTTAGGTTCTGAAGCAGCACACATATTACTGAAAACCTATTTTAGGCTTAGGGATCTAATAAATTGTTTGAGCAATGAAATTCTTGGGTTTTGAAGTCAAATGTCCATCAGACGTCATGAGGCAGGGAAATCATGGGGTGCAGGTCTGGCTGCTGTCCAGTGCTGGTCTGTAATTAAATGATGGGAGTAAAGTTGTAGCAAGTTTTCAAACAGATGCAAGGCGAAGTTGTTTTTTTCCTTACTTTGGATGCTTTTAATACTGAGAAGGCAGCTCAGCAGGAAATTTTGCAGTGCCAGGTGTTTGGCTTAAAAAGTTAATGATGTCAAGGCAGAGTCTTCCGTGTATGCAGACTGCTGCCACCAGTGGCAAACCGTGTAGCTGTGAATTTTGCAGAAACAGATGAACTTGCTCTCTCAGAGCCTTGTCCACTGTTTAACCCCAGTGTTTGTGGCAGAGGAGCTGTCTCAGTGCAGAGCAGGAGAGAGAAGCCTTTGCATCCCCCCACGGCTGAGACGCTGCTGCTCAGCTGACTGGGGGTGGCTGGCAGAGTGTGGCTGCCAGATCCATCACCGCACATTTGGCTTAAGAATTGAAAAAAATCCAAACCAATAAACAGTGGAGCAAGAAACCACATCTGAAAGTAGCGCACTGCAAGCAGAAGAGTAGAGGTGGCCAGTCCTTCTGCTTCCCAGCACGAATCCAAAGGAGAAAAAACCAGCAATAATTAGAAAAGTGAAGAACAGCGATGACTGTGCAGTGAAAGCAAGAGGGCTTTAGCCACTTCTTCCTCAGGGCTGTTGTCCTTTGCAAACAAAAATCCAAAGTGACCATTGAGTTCTCAGTCTCACCAGACACTGCCCAGACAAGGCATGGGGACAGACCCAGCAGCAGAGCTGAGCCTTCTGAGTGGGAGCTGAACTATTTTTGCACAGTGAGTGCTGTGGTGGAAGTCTCCCAGGCTGGCACTGCTCACAGCACTGGTGTAATGGATAGGTGAGCACAGCTCTTTCAGTGCAAAAAAGCCCTCAGAGATTTTTTTTCTCCCCTTAGAGATATTTTTTGCTCCCCCATCAACTGGACAATCTCAGTGCCAGCTGAAGGCTGCATTTCAGTTGCACTGAAATAATTTTTGTGGCCTTGGAATGCCAGGAAGTGTGACAGCCCTGTGTAGATGGCTGACTGGTTTTCCTCAGCACGTGTTGTGAGGGCAAGCACACCTCTGAGACTCTGGGAGTTTTTAAATCTAGAAGCACTATTGCATTTACTTGCCTTGGCCTCCAGCTTAACAGGGGTCATTGATTTTTGCCAGTAATTGCTGTAGTAAAGGAAATTATTCTTTCTGCTCTATATGAACACTCCTGACCTCAGAAAATGACCCTTCATACAGGCAGGAAATCCTAGGCAAGAAGTGAGGTTTTCATTAGGTCCTATAAACCCATATAGCAAAGCACACCCATAAGAAGAAGATGTTGATTATGTGATAAATTAAATTTCTGCTTGAACTTGAGGCCAAAATAGATGGCCAGTCTCCACATTGAGAAGTGAAGTGTTTATGAATTTTATCACCTGTCTGAGTAAGGAGCCAGCCAGTGTTCTAGCCAGAATGTAACCCTATAAACATCAGTGCCTGTACTCCAAGAAGGACATTTAAAGAGGCTACACTGAATCAATACCACCATGAGGACTAAGGGAATGAAAGCAAAGCCAGACAGTGGACAAAAACACTTCAGAGAAAATACTCCTGGCAGCTCGAGTGGGACGAGGCACAAACGTGACTGGGGACGTGCATCTGGTCTCTGAAGAATGTGATACAAGCCTGTGGCTTTCTGAAGTGAAGTGCAGACGTGAGTTTGCATTGAATGCTTTCTCTCTGGGAAATTCAGAATCACTCAAAATGTTTGTGCACAGACTTTTGTCCTTGAGAGGGTGGTACAATGTTCCTGCTTGTATTTAAAGTACTCCTTTTCAGTTCTGTCTCTTCAAATTTTCAGATTATAAGGGATCTTCATGCAGGATGTCACACGTGAGTGCAGATGAGAGCACACAACAGCTCCAAAA
This sequence comes from Bombycilla garrulus, assembly GCA_013400315.1. Classification (NCBI taxonomy): domain Eukaryota; kingdom Metazoa; phylum Chordata; class Aves; order Passeriformes; family Bombycillidae; genus Bombycilla; species Bombycilla garrulus. The sequence continues at coordinate 1,125,299 of VXBU01008198.1, forward strand.
GGAGGTTGGATTATGGCACGCCAGCTTTACAGCTGGAGAAGTGAAGCCAAACAGTGGTTCAGACCACAGTTTCTCAAAGGTGGCACCATTGCCAGCTCTGTCATGGGCCTGTCAGCATTGCTGTTCATCCCCAGTCAGTGATTTTAGACACAGTGTCTTTGTCAGCCCACAGTAGATCAGGGGTTTGGATTTTCACCAAGTTCCTTGTCTGGTGGGCAGAGCTTCCTCATGCCCATCTCCCGGGGGCCTGGGGAAGGATGCTCTGTTCAGGAGTACTTGTCACCTGCTCTTGACATCTAGAAGGTTGCATAAGCTGTGTAGAGAAGGGTTTATTTGGGAGGATGAAATGGATTTTGCCATCCAGTGCAGTTACAGAACAAATTGTGTGTGAGCGTGTGTGTTTGTGCATGTATTTTCTGATCCACTTTTGCTAAGTGACATCCTCTTCCCACTCTCCATATGGCAGTTGCGACTCTATCTTCCTCTGGGAAGGTTGTTTAGGACTCAAGAGACTTCATTTACCAATAAACAGCATCTTGGCAGCATCTGGGAAATGCTGCCTCTCTCCTAGAAACCCTGCCTCCTCACCTTCCCTCTCCTACTACAGGCGAGGCAGGTGTGAATGATCTCATTGTGTTGTGGCGGAGGTTACGTGCAGGCAATACTAGCAGCACTCTGCAGAGCTGGAACATAGTATTTCTGTGTGCTGGCACAAACAGTAGTACCGTTTGTTGGGGTTGTTTTGGTGTGTGTGTGCGTGATTTTTTCTTTTCTGTTGCAGTTGTTGCTGGCTTGGCCTGCAGGGGCTTGGTGGAGACACAGATCATCCCTCCCTGTTCCCTCCTAGCCTCTTTGCAATGCTGAACACCAAAAAACCCACTAATGTAAGCTTATATAAGATGGGATCACTCTGCCAAAAAGTGAGCTGCTGTTGATCTTCACCCTTTGCCAGACAGGGGTGTGGCTGTGACTTCCATGTGCCCAGGTAATTTTTGCCTGTTGTAATGACCTGGTGGCAGCAGCCATCATTTTGTGTGGCCTCATAGACTCCTCAAGTAGTTTTGGTAACCAGGGGGAAAACTAATTTTCTGCAATAAAAGCAAGTAGGGAGATGGCAGTCATGGAGGTGAAACAGTGTAGTTTTAAAGAAAATGTCACTGTTCGGTTTTGGGGATCTTGCAGGTAATGAGGAAGGTGTGGTTGAGCTGTACTACACAGATGCTGTTTGTGTGATTCTCATGCAGTTTCCACAGATGGACTTAGGGACACCTCATCTGTGTCTGTTTGTAGACCAACAAGAATGACTTGGGTTGAATCTTAAATCAGTCCATAGCAAAATCTGGAAAAAATCCCTTCCTGTGACCATGAAAATATCTGATGCTCTCGTGGCATCATTGCACCATCCAAAAGTGCTCTCGTGTCCAGGCAGGTACTTCTCTGACCCAAGAACTCTGTACTCCTGTGAGATGAAGCATCCCTGGAGGGACTCATGAGGACTTGCCTGCACAAGCTGGGTGTTTGGAGGAATTTACCTCCTCAGGCTGAGAGGGATTCAAATCTGTACAGTCTACACACCATAATTGTTGTGGGAGTATTTTCTAGCAAATAATGAGACTGGTGGTGCTGGAGAGAAAGTCCTGTATTTGGATTAATGAGAGCCTTGTGGTTTGCTGGAGTTCTGTGTCTCAAGGTCAGTTTAGGGGTTAGACTTATAGCCATAAATAATGTAGCTACAAAACCCTTGGGCCTGAGTTTTGCAATTGCCGCTTATTGATGAAAAACTGCAGCTGAGACACGGCATCCTTCCCCTGTCACACAGCTGAGCTGCTTCCCGTGCCTGGCCTCACCAGCAAGCCAAGTGTGGTGACTCAGCCCAGCCTCTTGCTTCAAACAGGGGCCAGCAGCCCCTTCCCTGTTAGTTTTGAACCAGGTGAGTTGGGTGTGTGATTGCTAAAACAGAAACAAAGAGAAGAGGGGAAGGGCAGGAGGACAGGGTTGTCCCTTTTGGTGCTTCGGTCCTCCTTGGACTCCTTTTGGAGTCTGGCTGCAGCACATCCCCACCCACTGCTGCTCCCAAAGCTGGTGATTTTCCCAGGAGTGCTGTGGTGTTGCAGTAAAAGGGGACTGTGGTGAATCAACCCTCTGGCAGCAAACAAAGTTTCAATTAGAAAAATCAGTGGGAAAATAAATATCTGCCTTGTTGCAGTGCAGTTGTTTTCTGTATCAAATCCAAACAAATATCTTTTCGAGGGAGTTCGTTTTCACACTGTTAATCAGCAAACAAAGGCTTGTGGGTGTGAAGCTGATGGCTGGCTGCTGTGAATGGTGTGTGCATACACTGGGTCTTGTGTGGAGTGGTGAAAACGCTTTAAAGAGGAGCAAAGGCAGTGACCTGAGTTTTCTGGATGTTTCCATGGCCAGTTTGATTTCTGCTAGCTGAAAGCAACGAGTGCCAGTCCAGAGAAACTTCCGTACCATACTGGAGGAAGTTTAGGAACTGATTCCTTTGCATTAAAGGAAGTTTATATCCAAGCCAAACAAATAGAAGGAATGATGGATGGGTAACCTGAAGGAATTCAGCCCATTGTGATATGAAAACTACCAGGGAAACTCTCATAAAAATAATACTGGTGAGGGGAAGTTATTTTTTGTTGGAAGGAAAGGACAATGTTTTCTGCTACACCAGCCATTGGCATCCAGCAGTTTGTTTAGTTTCTGAGCCATTTCCAGCCCCACACCCCAGAGCACACTCAGCTCCACCTGTGCCCTGCAGTGTCCCCAGCGTAGCACATCTGCTGACAGAAGGTGCTTTTCTGCCTCTGCAGCTGCACGTTTCCTGCACACAACCCAGCCTGAGCTGTCAGGGAGGTGCAGGATGACTCAAGGATGTAACTGCATCCACACCAGGGGTTTTCCTGGCTTAGCAGAGTCTCCTACAGTGTGTAATCTCTTCTCTTCTTCCACTTCTGCACAAATCCTGGGCCTGTGCTAATAGAACCCAGTAGAATAAATGAAGCCTGACTCATATTTGCTCCACATGTAAGATGTAAAGTAGGTGATTGGGAAAATTAGGGATGATTGTGGTTCAGCCTCTTGGCTGCCATTTCCTACAACTATGGAAGAACCTTAGGCAGCACAGTGAGAGCCAGTTTGACGTGGAATCCCATGTTCCTATTTTTAAAATCCAATTCTGGGAGTAGGAAAGAAACAACAGGAAAATACGTTGGTTTTCCTGCTGTTTTCTGTGGGCAGTCCTCTATTTCTTTGCACAGCTGTGCGCAGAGTTGGGGTGTATTGCTCTGACTGCTGTATTGTTCCAATGTAGAGGTGGTTAGAGCCAAAAAATGTCTTTTTTAATTTTTTTTTCCCTGATTACTCTCTTTTCTGCTGGTTTGTTCTCTTTTCTTAAAAATTATTTTTGTTGTAAATATCCCCTGGTACAAAGGCTTCCAAGTTGTGATTCTCTCCAGCTGTGTCACAAGCAAACACCCAGATAAACTCACCTTGGGGAGCTTCCCAGTTGGTTTGGTCATGGAGTGAGGACAGATGGAGAGGCAAAAGCAGGACACTGTTGACACTCAGCAGAGAGGGGCAAACTTCACCTTTAGTGCTGGACACCAAATATTCCCTGGCTGTTAGACCTGGCAGGAAGGGGTGAAAACACATGGGGATGATGCAAGGAGAAATCCTCCTCAGCAGTAAATGACCAGTGGGTGTTAGTCAGGGGTGTCCTCTCAGGGTGTAGAAGCATGGGTTTACTCCAGCATTTTTTAAACACATTTGGATCTAAGGGAATGACTTGGATTGGGTGCCCTCCTCCTCAGCCAAGCCTAAATCAGGCAGGTCTGTTACTTTGTGTGTCAGTTTGAATTCCCAGTTCATGAGGCTGACAGCAAGAGCAGGAAGAAGGCTCCAGACTGCAAACTACTACAGAGCTGTAGCCACCTAGGAGCTGATGGGAGCAACTCCTTGTGTGTTGCTGTGTGTTCCCTGCACAAAATGTTCCTCCTTTTTCTGAGAAGCTTTAACAAGTCCCTTGTTTGCCACAGACCTTCCAGTTTTCCGAAGAAAAGCTTTTCTTCTGGGTTTTGCGGAGGTAGGAGCTGTTGCAGATCACTGTTCCTCTCTGTCATCCTGATCATGAAAATTTCAAGGCCAGGCCTGTGTGACTGCTTCTATAAAAGCAAAGAACACGGCAGCGAGTGCTCCTGGGATGCTCTGAGTGTATGCATTATGCATAGATGTACTGATATTGTCTTGGTTGTGTGATCAAATGCATTTTTTTGTGTACTACTCCTGCTTCCTTCAGGGTTTGGTGATGTTCCCATTGAAACTCTCACTGACTTCTGTAGAACAGAATCAAAATCTCTAAGACGAAAGTGGACACACAAAGGCAGCAATAAATGTATATGAAAACCAGAAATTTGGCATTGGGAAAGTTTCCATTGTTCAGACAAAATGACTGTTGGTTGTTGTTGTTTTTTAGCATGCAGGCAGACAGGATGCATGCAGTAGCTCTATATTTCACACCTACATGATGTATTTTATTCAGTAATTTTTTTCTTGGGTAAGCTTGGAGCAAATGATAAGTTATTATTTCTACTTGGTAACACTGCAGAGAATTCTTGAATTATTTATTTCATGCATTTTAGCTTGGTGTATTTGGATGCATGTAAGCTAACTTTATAACTGACTGGGTGTTTGAAATTTCTAAATAAATAGTGGTAGTTTGAGATACCTTACCAGAAAAAAAGAGGTCACCCTTCTTCTTCCCCCACTGTCTCCTCTGGGGAAAAAAAAAGTTAAAAATCCCACATGCCTCGTTATGAGCAGTGGGAAGTTGATTTGTAAAACAGATGCTGCATAGAAGTAATTGAGTTGAAGTTGCTAGAAATATGTATATGCTACACAACATCTGCAGATCTCAAGATGTATTCATTATCTTTCCAGAATTTAGATTGTAATTACGGGCCCTTTATTTAAGTTTCCATGGTGATGTAGAAAATGCTTCCCCCTTGTCCTTTGCTAATCAGGCCACTTGTGTGTTTGAATGGTGATCGTTTTCCTCTCCCCTGGGTTAAGTTACTGTTATTAATACAGAGATATTAAGTTGACAGGGAGCTGTCGGCTGCTCAGGCAGCGATTCAGCAGCAGGCGCATCAGGCATTTGCTGCAGATTCCCCAGTGCCACCGTTTAATTAGCCTGTGTGCTTCCAAATGTTTGTGAGCAAGAGCAGTCACTGTCATAACAAGTGATGCAGCCGTGCCTTGGGGATTGGGGAAGCTGAAATCAAAGTCAAGCAGCCAATAATATATCACACCACGCCGAGCTTCTCTGCTCCATCCCCGCTCCCTTGCCCTCCTCTCTTAGCAAAAGGGCTCTGCTGTGTTTTGTAGGGTCAGTGCCCTGACAGGAGCTGTCCAGGAGTCCTGCAGCCACGTGGCCTTCGCAAAATTCCTTGTAAAAATCATCATTTCACATTATTATGTTAAGGAACATTTATCTGAGTTTACAGCCCCACGCCCATGGGACCAGGATTTTAATGTTACAGTTGTTTGAGAAAATGGTGAAAGGTGTGGTTTAATTACTAAAGACGTTATTTTACACAGGTTTTTTAGAAAGCTGTTTGAATGAAATGTGGACTTTTGGTTACACTGGGATAATTTTTTATTTTTATCTTAATCACTGAAAAGATATATGTATATTAATAGAACCTCATAGCATTTGCTGAGCAATTAGATAAATTTTGTAGAGTTTACATGAGCTGCAGGTAGAAATGCAGGTATTAGGCTGAAAAGGAATGTTTATTTTATGTGTTTTGATTATTTGACTAGATCACATTTAGGCCATTGGGTTGTTACAGCTTGAAATAACTTTTATCTAAGAAAATTTCAAAGACGGTTATTTTTAATAGCTTACATAAAAGTAATCAAATTTTACAACAGCTGGTCACCAACCATTTACAAACTAATGTTTAAAAATGTTTCACTTTTATCAGAGTAGGAGCACAGCTTTTTTCCTCCAGTTGAGAGCAGCTTTCCAGCAGGAAGAGCAGGCTTGTTGTCAAACCATGGCACACCAGACCAGGGGGTCAAAGCTACCAGTGTAGTGGCATGAAAGGAGTTTGGCTTCTGCTGGGATCAGCTGGACTTGGTGCTCTGTCCTGGGAGAGAGTGCTGCCTCCAAAGCAGCAGCAAGCAGATTTTTGGAGCTGTGACAGCACTTGCCATGAAGTTTATACTGCAGATTTTTAACAGACCTAGCAGAGTATGTGAAACAGGTCCCAGTTCCCTCACTGGAGGCTGATGTTAGGTTTGAGGTAGAGGAAGGTGCTTTCCCTCCCAAAATATGAGAGCTTCTCTGTTTGCTCAGCTGCTGGGGTTTGCCATGGAGATTATCAAAGTGAGTCTTGGCAACCAAATCATGCCCTGGGTGCTGCAGAACGACCACGCTCGACAGCTGGGCTGTTCACACATAAACCCCTGCGTGCACGGCCACTGCTGCCTCCCAACATCCTGCTGCTGCTGGCAGGGACAGCAGCAAATGTCTGTGTTTCCATCCTGACCGAGCCAGGCCAAGAATAGCCAGCATGTCCTGAGCCCTCCTTGCCCCATCTGGAGGGTGCTCAGCACTGGTGAGGGTACAGCCATCCCCAGGCACCGCACGTGATGGCAGCAGCAGGGCAAGGGCAGCACGGGGACGTGTTTGAATGCGTTATCTCCACTTTTAAAGGTTAGAATTTACATTGGTCTCCAGAGCTCGTCTGCTGCTGGCAGATGGAGCCAGCAGTGCCTGCTAGCCACGTGCCATATTTATGTGCTTGTGGCGCTACCCTGAGCTGGTTGCATCTGAATTGCTTTTTTTGCACAAAATAAGTTTCCCCCCACCTTAGTAGAGGCTGCAGGGGAATGGAAGCATGAAAAGGTTTTCAAGCCGTTTGTTTACTACTTTGTCTTTGCACATGCAAATGCTTTTACCAACGGTTCTTCTGTGTGTTGTGACTTTGTACTTTGTTCTGTTACCCTATTTAAATTTTTTAAATTATTTACCATGCAGAGTTGAGCAGGATCTAATGACATGTAAATGCTGCGGATGCAATATGACATCACCAAGCTTTCCAAAGGTTTGAAGAAGCTGGTGATTCTCATGTTCATGCTCCAGTACTCCCTAAATCCTTGGTCTCTTTTCCTCCCCATAACACTTCTGAGAGTCAGAAGTGTGCTGTGTCCTCCGGCTTCTTGGCCAGGAGCAGCAGACTGCCTAAAGCTTGAGCTGTATTCCTCTCCTAGTGAAGATAAACAGGGAGGAGGAGGAGCAGGCAGCATCTTCAGGCAATAACCGTGGTTAAGCAGTTTGAGACTTCTGTGTCATGGTCACAAAGTTTTTGATCAGAAGTATCTGAATAAAAAGTAGGTGTGGAGTGTAGATCCAAATTCCACCCCTTGCCCTCCCAGCATAGAGAGCACAGGACAGGGGTGTCTGGATGCAGAGGTACTGCCTGCATGGAAAAAGACTAAAACAGCTGGAGTCTGAGATCTGTAGCCTCAACACAGAGAGGTTCTTTGGCTGTGGAGAACAAGTCCTAGCTCTTCTACTCTCTCTTATTAAACTTGATTTCCTGATTTTACCTGCAGCTAAAATACTTAGAGGGAAGAGTCCAGGTCCAGGACTTGCTGAAGTCCATTAAGATATTTCCATTAATTGCATATTGTTATTGAATTCTGTTTCCTTTAACCCATGGGGATTCTCATGGATTTTTAGTGGAAATTTTTCCAGAGTAAAGACTGCATGACTTGGTTGTAATTATTTTTTATCTGTGCCACAGAAGTCGTCTCTTTAGCAAGCCCTTTAGCAGAAGCTGAATGTCTCCTTTTGTAACAACTTCACAAACACAAGGTGAACATTGAATGAATTATGCTGTATCATTTGCCAGTGCATATGCCAAATGTCAGACAATGACAGAAACTAAAAATTTATGGCACAGAAGGGAAGAATTTTATGATCTTCCGTGGACTAATGTAATGACTCTTTTATACAAACGGATGAAATGCATTTAAAAACATAGCTATTTAGAAAATTGGCCTGAACACATTCTAAAATCTGGAGAAGTTCATTAGAGGGAAGAGCCATAAAAATGCCCTTTGTTTTTAGTTCAATAGAATGTTTTAATTCTGAAATATAATTGCTTGAATTTAATGTACCCTCCAATTAGATAATTTGAGGATATGTCTCCCCATCTAGCTCTTCTGGTACAACATGGTGCAGAGTTGCTCTTACTTTTATTTTTGGAGGTACCTAGCAGGTGCCAGGATCACAAAACATGAAGATTTGTGGATGTAAGGCCATCACTGTGCCCCGAGGGTGTATCACACGCTGCTCCAGCTGAGCAGATCATCTGGGTGGGAAGGATGAAGGACCTTTTGGAAGCGTTGAGTCCAGACTGCGATCCTGGCATAATCAGACTTTGCCTGAGACTTCTCTTCTCCTTGTGTACTCCTAACAGACCTTTCACACATATTGCTGGTAGTTTGCATTTCTTACATAATCTGAAATCTACAGCAAACTCAGGCACAGAGTGAAGCTGAGCATCTTGGAGAACCCTGAATAACTTCTCTCCCACTCAGACTTGGCATACAGCAGACTCTTCTCACATCTTGTTCTTACAGGAGAGTTTCCTTGACCCTCTGTTTCTGTTTTCACTGTCGTGACAGTCTGCACTTTGGGCTCATTTAGATTTAACTTTTCACCTGTTAAAAAATCTTTGTAGTAACCTGAATAGATCCTGGAGTGCAGACAGCATGAAGGAAGTGTTTGGAGGATGCTCTGGGGAGTTGAACGGGCTCGAATGCCAGCTCTGCCCACAGCCTCTCTGCAAATCACCCTGTTAATAAAGAGCCTATTTTAGTTCTGGAAACATGGAGCCTTCTCAGACTATTACCCAGCATGTGGTAAATTAAACAATCTTGGCCTGATTGCATAATGTCACTTAAAATTTAAGATCCTTTTTCTCCTTAACCCCTAAAATTTACAAGCCATTTTTGTTTAGATTTATTGTAATTAGATAATGATTCTGCTCCTTTGAGGCTCTTCTAGGAAGTTTTTTAGCACTCTTTTGGTGGCTAATCTCAAAATAACCAGGGGCAGGAGCACTGCTTGGTCTCCTGTGGGTTTGTCTCAGTGCAAGGGGTACAGGGTACTGCAGAGTGCTTTGGAGCTGGGGCTGCTGCTGTGTGAGGGCAAATATGCCTCAGGTCCACTAAGCCACAGCTCTGCTGTCTTACAGGAGGAGAGGTTTGAAAAATCACTGCTTGTAGCTAGGATTTAAGTCCAGAGGTACTAGGTCCATACTGAAACCCTTTCTTCCTCTGGGCTATATTTAAACAGGGTCTTAACTCTTTTTATCATGAATTTGGATACAGTTTAAAGAAAGGCTCTTATTTCTTTCAAAGAAAAGACATGCTTTTTTAATTTTTTTTTCATGGAGGTACAGTGATTCCTTAGAGCTCACATAGCAAACACAGCCTTGATCAGCACAGGTAACAGGCACACATAAATTCTTCATGTGTGCTTCTTGCTGGTTAATGAATTATGTGTGATATTAATTTAGCAAGATCTACCAGTCCCCATCTTTTAATTCAGGCAGTGGGTTTTAGGAAGTGATGAGACCTCTCAGGACATTTCTTTGGCACGATATAATGATTCATAGGACAGAGAGATTGTGTGCCACTGGAAAAAAAAAAAGAAAGGTACTGTAAATTAGCCAGAACAGTTGCCTGCCAATGTGAGGAGGGACTGAACAATGTTTTCCAGCCTGGTTTTCAGTGTTTGATGTGCCAAGCATTCCTTGTATCTGTGGAGAGATGCTTCTATATCCCAGTTCCTGTTAGGGTTCTGTTAGGAGGTCATGCTCATCCTTTCATCTGACAGTTTTTTCACAGCCAGTTCTCCAACCCTGAACAAAGACTTTCCTGATTTATTGGTGATTTCTGCTACCCAGTATCCCCCTTGCCTCCTTCCCGGATTGTGAACATGTGACCTAAAAGGGAAAGTTTGGGAGACAGGATTCTTAAGGAAAACCACACTTTTTCATTTTACAGTACCACCTGCCCTTAATCTTAGAATTGTCTGTTATTGCTCTGCAGGGGTTCTTGGCTAATTAAAGTTCAGATAATGCTGTCTCAACCTCTGTCCCTGATGCTGTGCTGTTTATTCATGTCAGGTATTCATAAGACAGTTGACATTTTCTTCCTTAAAGATGTCTCAGGTAAATTACAGGCATTTTACCGCTCTGACCTTTTCCTTTACAGGAGGAACTTTTGTTTTCAACATTTATTTTGTGAATATAATGTTGGAACGGATGTAATTGGAGAGGTGTAGTTGTTCTAGTCTGTATAGCTGGTCTATTACCTGCAATGATCATCTATTTATATGTGATTATCTCTTACCAAACTGTTTTATATTTAAAGAAAAAAGCCAGACTGTTTCACTGATTGGTTTGGGTGAATCACCTTTTTTCTTAACTTCCCCTGAATACTACATTTGCTTTCCTAACACATTCGTTTTTGTGCCTGAGTCTCAGGGAGATGGCTTGCTCTATTAATGTATTTCTGGAGTTCTCCTGTTACGAGTAGACTTTTATGGCTTTAATGTAGTTTTTCAAAATTCCTCTATTATTGATCTAGATATTATCTCAGCAGGAGTCAAACCCACAAGACAATTGTGTGAGGATAATTTCTTACTACAGAAGCATTTTATTCTGAAAGCCTGCTGTGTGGTGTGTGCTTTGATGGATGACCCACTGTTTAAATGTGTATTAGACTTTGGCTTGCTAATTAAATGCCTTAAGGAGTGCCTGTATCCATTCAGTCTCAGTAAATGTGTGGAATATCTGTTATTTTATTTCTTGCTTATGCTCTTATGTCGGGTTCTTTCTGTTTTCTGACTTTGTAGAGAAGAAGGGGAATAATGGCAAAAAAAAAAATAATTTTACCCTCACTCAGGGTAGAGGTGACTTTCAGCTCAGGGCAGAGGTGAGACAATGAGGACTCTCAGTTCAGAACTGGGTCTGCCAGATGGGAGGATGAGGAGGAGGAGGAGAAGAGTAGGGTTTTACATTTCAGAAGGGAGAGAGAAAGGCACTCACCTGGAATTTGAGAGGTATGAATTTGGATCCCTCTTTGCTCCTGAAGGACCATCTCCCATGAGGAAGAGGAGCATAATTACAAAGCTGTGAGATGCTCTCGGGCTTCTTGGTTGAAGTGCCTGTGCTTGAAGCATTTTGCTGGGAGGGAGAGTGGAGATCATTCATAGTTGAAGAAAGGGGATAAAGTTGTTCTTCTAATTTCTGAGTTCTTAAATTGAAAAAGTAGCCAAGGACAGGAACAAGGACTTCTGTTCACCTGAAGGAAAGGTTTCCTGACTGTAATCCCCACTCCTCTCATTGGAATTTTGTGTGTGACTGTGGAGGAGATAAGCATCAGAAACAGTACATTTGCTGCTAAGGCCAAACATAGAATTTATTTTACTCATAAAGATTTAGATTTTTGTTCTAAGATAGAGTGTAGAGGAACATAGAATGGCTCAGGTTGGAAGAGACTTCTGAAATTTATCTAGTCCAAACTTGCCTTGATCAAGTTATTTGGAGCCTCATCCATCCTGGCCTTGACTAGCTGGGGTACCCCCAGCTTCTCTGGTCAGCCTGTGCCAGTGGTCTCACCACCTCATAGTAAAGAATTTCTTCCTAATATCCAATCTAAATCCACCTGTTTCAGTTTAAAACATTACCTTTGTCCTGTCACTACAGGCCTTGGCAAACGTAGGCCAAGTAGGCCTCCATCTTTCCTGTAATCGCTTTTCAAGTACTGAAAAGCAGCAATAAGGTCTTCCTGACATCTTCTGTTCTCCAGGAAGAACAACCCCAAATCTATCAGCCTGTCTTCATGCAAAAGGTGTTTCAGCCCTCAGACAATTTTCATGGCCCTGCTTTGGACCTGCTCTATCAGGTCCGTCTTTCCTGCATGAGTCAGTTCCTTCAAGATCCTGGAATGCATCTCATCAGGTGCCATGGATTTGTGGACGTTCAAGTCCCCCAGAGGGTCTCAAACCTGATATTCCCCTTAGATGGATGGGGCTTCATTCCTTCAGTCTCCACCTGGAGATTCACAGACTTGAGAGATGTGGGATAAGCAATTGACAGTGAAAACTGAGGCAGAAAAAATGTTTGGGCACCTCAGCCTCCTCCATGTCTGTTGCCACCAGATTCTCGATCTCATTTATCAGACAGGGAATAAAAACATTGATTCATTTAACAAAAGCAAACTAATAGTTTTCTATTAATCACAGTAATTAATACTATTTTTTAAAATTTGAATTTGAGACCAAATTTGAAAAAAATGATTGTTCTTTAGTAGTGACCTTTGTAGGAACAAATAAAGACGTGACCCTTCTTGAGTAGGGGAGTGGACAAGATGACCTCCAGAGGCCCCCTCCAACCTTACCTCCTTCTGTGAAACCTTTAAACCCCAAACATCTCTGTTTGCAAAGGAAATTGTTATATTTTCATTGTTGTCATCAGCTGTCTGGAAGCATAGCTCATTCTTTCACTGTGGCTGCTTTTTGCTGTTTTGAAAGAGATGGAGGCAGAATCTGTCTTTCCGTGTTCCTGAACCAAGGCTCATCATGAGATGCATTAGGAGGAGGAACGTCCCTGGTTTTCTTCTGAAAGTGCTTGCAGAACACATCCAAGGCCAAATCATGATGTTATTTTCATCTGTGTCCCTGGACATGTAATTATCTGTGCTGCTCCATCCAGAGAGCTCTCACTGGTGCTTTCAAGAGAAAAGCGCCCTGTGTTCATAATAGAGATTTCAGTGGTGTAGAAAAGGGATCTGTGGTGTGAAGCAGAGAGGATTATTTTATTCTCATTAATGAAAGTTACTCTAGCCATGGAATACATGTGTGTAGGACAAGATGAACTAAAACTATTAAAGCAGCTAGGAAATTAGGTAACACATCTTCCCTCATCTGTCCTTAGGAGGACAATTCAGCCCAAGCACAGGATTTAGAGATTCCTAGTTGGTTTTTGGAGCTGGTCATGCTTACCTAAGCTCTCAGGGATGGGTGAGAGGGTAATGCTGGCCCTCTGTTATGTCTGTGAAGCTGCTTTTCTCACCAGCACCATGCTCTTGAGAGCAATGCTGACTCCTGTTATCTCCTCCTCCTCGTCCTCTTGCTCAAGAGGAAGTTTTGATACCTGTTCATCGGGCCTCTGCTGTGCTTTTCTGTAATTTGATTTGTGTTTTTGTACAATAGATTGCTTTGGGGCTGCACTTGAATATCCCAGACACTCCACTGATACTCGCATTTTGTGGATAACTTCAAGTAAGGGCAATGGGTTTCTCAGTTCAGGATGGGGTGAGAAACAACCATATTCCCTCCATCAAATGCTGATTTAAAAAGGATTGGTTATTTTATAGGATCGGTGCTGCAGGAAACAGAAACTGTCTATTGTAAGCACTGAGGATTAGGGAAAAGTTAAAAAAATAAAAGAAAGCAGAAAAAGGCACATTTTGAAAAGGGGGAGGAATTTGTTCTAATCCCTCTGAAATTATTTTCTTGCTGAAAATTGTTAGATCTGGATGGACTAAGCCAACTGAGTTACCAAGACAACCTCTCCTGTCATGAAGATGACCACGTATCTGTTGATTCAAGAACAACAACCAGGAGTAAGGGCACTGGGCAGCAGAAAGGGCCCAGGATGGAGCCCAGAACTGGGGATGGTGTCAGCCAGTCACACAGGGAAGGACATCTGGAAATGGAGACAGCCCCTTCCAACCAGGGATTGGAAGTAAATGATGCTACTGACAGCTCATCGGCGTGGAGCCCTGAGGTACGCTGGATTGTCATTTATTGCACATGGTGAAAGCTTTTGAAGGATATTGGGGGCCGAAACAGGTTAGAGGACTGGTGTTGTGAAAAATTGATCAGCACACACAGCACAAGATAATGGTACTCCTGTGTGCTTGTGTGCATGAGCATACACCTCTTCCTTTGTGTTTCCTCTTTTTTCTGGTGTTTTACCTCTTGCTACAAACACTAATTCACAGAAGCACTTTCATTGCTTGATTTCTGACTGCAGCCTCCAGACTAAAACTGGAACTTTAGCTACCCAGCAGCGTTTACTGACAGTTAGCAAGGAGCTCTCTGTGGTGGCCCAGGGCTTGGTCACTGGCTGTATGTGAAGGGTGTGTGTCCCAGGACAGAGTATGTGGTCAGTGGGTCAGATCTGTGTCTTTTTTCCAGGTAGTTTCTATCACTTAGACCATGGGAATAATCTCAAAAGCTGGAGGCAGCTGGTGGGGGGGCCTGTGACCTCCCAAGTGACCATAATCTTGTCCCCACTGATACCAGGCAAGCTTTTAGGAAAGGAGAGAACCTGAATTTGCTTTCCCTTAGTTCTGCACTTTTATTTTGAATCCTTGAGAAAATTTTAAGGCATTATAAACACCTGATGACTTTGCATCCCCCTTTTCTCTCCTAATCTCTCTGCATGATAAGATGATTTTCATTATCTTACCGCAGGATTAAATTTCTGGAAAAATATCAGCTTGCATCAGACACATTAAAAGAACAGCACAAAGGTCATATCTTCTGCCTGAATTAAAAGAAATCCATAGCTCCATCAGACTCTGAGCAACAAGGCTTTGAGGGAAGGTCCCTATCCTGGGAGCAGGCTGCCTGCAGCCAGCTCAGAGCTGGAAGGCAGCTCCTTGCTGCAGATGCTCCAGCCCTAAGGGGTTTTTTGGAGCAGCATTTTGGTTTTCTGCACAACCCAGTCCCACAAAACACTACACACCACACAGGAGCTGTGCGTGGCAGCAGCCCTGCCCTCTCTTTGCTGTGTTTCTGACACACACTCTTTGTCTGCCCATCTGAGGCTCATTTCTCCTTTTCCATGTCTGATGTGCTTTGCCATGGTTCACGTGTGCCGCAGTGTCTCCAGTGTCCTCTTGTATTTCTTTGGAATGCATGGCTCATTTTACTCCTGGTGTCTACATTTTAAAAATGCAAAGAAGGGTTCCGGCATGCTGGAGCAGAAATGCCCAAGACACAGTTTATCTCTTACAAGCAGCTTCTCATTCAAAGGTATTTTGTGGATTAATGAAAGACTTTTTATTGCAGGAACTAAATGTTCTGACATGCCAGAAATGTCCAAGTGTTATTATGCTCTGCTCAAAGGACCTCTCTTTAGAGACAGAAATGGCAATTTTATGCCCCTGCAGTGGAACCACAAGTACCATTTCAAGCCTTGTCCATAATTAGCTGCTCTTTCAGGTTTCTCTGGCAGAAATGGACTTATTTTACTTAGTGAAGTGGATGTTGGCTGTCCTCAATGACCGGGTTAGACGTACAGTATCAATCAGGATACTTGGCTTGGCCTCTCAACCACTGTGCTGGGAAGAGGAAAAGAAATTCAGATGAAGCATCTAAGCCCCAATCTTTCCTTGGATTCCAGCTCAAATGTCTGTATAACCAGCACATTCACAAATCCCTTTTAGCCCAGCTGGGCTCTGAAAGCAGAGGGGAATTCTGTGAATGACTTCCACAGAAGGAGGATTTGTAGGTGTGTAGCAAACCTGCGTGGGGGTGAGTCCTGGATAGCACAATGCTCTCAGAAAGGGCCGGTCTGTGAGGTCTCCAAAGCCTGGTTTCCCATGGAAAGCTTACTGCCAAAGAGTTTGGCATTTCTCTTTTCCTCTTTGCCTCCAGTTCATGCAGTCTTCTCTGCAGTGGATCTGGCCACAGGTCTAGTAGCACAATTTGAGCTTTCCTGAAATCCAATTTTTTTCTAGCTGTTCAGTCAAAATGCAGGTATCTGACCTTCAGTCTGCCTTACACACTGCCAGAAGGAGATATACTCAGCCCTGCTGGGGCAGGAAAGTGTCTCTTGGATTTTCATTCCTCTGGGTTTGTGCTGATGCACTGGAGTTCACATTTTCCAGCTCAGACATGTAGATGAAAGCAAAGTTTTGCCTCAAGCATGATTATCTCCACACCTTAGCAGCAGTCCTTAAATGTGCCTTGAACAGCTCCTCAATAGCAAATGCACAGATAAAAGTGTGGAAGGATGAAAATGTGGAGGGAGATATGAGTCAAGCACAATCCCATCCTGTATCGAATATTATTTCATCAACCAGACAGAAATAACTTGACTGCTACACAGGAGCACTTAACATTTTCATAACACCACGCTCTCTCCAGGCAACCTGGCCTGCCTTGCGTTTTTGTTTTAAGCAGCCTGCTGTTCATACAGAAAGGTGTTTCTGTAGCCAAGCAAGTAATTTTGTGTGTTGTTCTCCCCTTGACATTACTTCTGCAAGACATACAACAGCAGGTCTCTAATCTGCACACTTGGACTTTTGTGTTCATGTGCTCAAGTCTTAGACACCTCTGAAAATGTGAAAATATGGAACTTTGCATGTCATGGCAGATGAATCTGAGCACTTCAAAAGTAGATTGACAGGAAGTAAACAAAAATTTTGATGTTTATCCGAGGCCCTGTGTGAGATACACCACCCCAGACACTTCTGAAGGGACTTAACACCAGACATCCCATGGCCCATCATCTGTTCTCTGAACAAAAAGACTCCCATGTTGGAAAGAAGTGTTACTTGAAATGTGAAAAGAAGATAAATGTTTGAGGAGGAGGGTGACTCAGATGCTGGTGACAGGCCTTAATTCACCTTCTGGCTATTAACTGAAAATCTTTCCCTAGTACAGTGTATACTCATGTTTAAATACAAATCATTGATCACTATAGCAACCCCTTTATCATATGAAGCACACTCTAGCTCTAAGACAAAAAAGCTCTGTGGAACAGAAACCCACACACCCACTCAGCAAAAGGTAAGGTGAGCATCCATGGTTTTATCTTGTTTTATCAAGATGGTTTTTGTTTTAAAAGTAGGTAATAGATTGTGTGTGAATTGGGCTGCACATGTTGCGATTGTTTATTTTGAATTTTTATTCTGAATGTATTAGTACCCAAACTGAACAGAAGGAACAGATGCTTCTCTTGGGAGATTTTAGAAGGGTATAAAAGATCAATATGTATTTAATCAGACTGCTTTTCCCCATTATCATTTCTTTAGCTGTAGGAAAAGTATTGGATTATGGGTTAGCATCTAGAAATGGAATTTTCACTCCACAAGAAATTCTGACATGGTGATTTCCTCTTCAAATTGAACACAGACCCTGAATTTCTTTTAATTTCTAGCAGAACAAAACATAAAAAAAGTTAGCATATTTGGCTGAATTCTCTGATTTTAAGAATGTAAAAACATCCTCCTTGAAAAACAATTCCAGTGTAAGTTCAAAGTAACAGTTTAAGTAGGTCATATTGTTTTGCCAGTGCCTCAATATTGACATGAATGAAATGTAAAAATCCCCTTGTTTAGTTTATCTCTATGTAGAATGTTTGCCAAATTAACCGTCTCCTGCAAAACACTTAAATATTGATGAAACTTTTTGTTGGAAATGTTTCAACAAGTGCTGTTGCTTACTAGAGTGTGTGGGGACTATTACACAAAATCAGGCAATTAACTATCATTGGCCTTTCCAGAAACAGTGGGATCCATATTTCACACAGCAACCGCCTATACTTGCAGGCACAAGTGAGAACAATTTCTTTTTAAATTGAGCTAGAATCACAGAGGCAGTTGAACTCCAGTGGAGGTTTCACTTTTTCCTGCTCTTTGCAGGAACACAACGAAGTGAACAGTGTGCCGGCTCATCATGGCGCCCATGAGCCCATCTGCAAGTGTGGTGACCTGGATGTCATCTTCACCTACAAACCCTCAAGTCAAAAGCTGGTAGCCACTGTCCTGGAGGCCAGGGACATCCCGGACAAGGACCGCAGCGGTGTGAACACCTGGCAGGTGCACGCGGTTCTGATGCCGGGCAAGAAGCAGAGGGGTAAGACGAGTGTGCAGAGAGGACCCATCCCCATCTTCCAGGACAAAATCACCTTCGGCAAGCTGGAGCCACGGGAGCTGAGCAGCCACGCCGTTCGCTTCCGCCTCTACGCCGTGCACAAGATTGGGGTTGGGGAGAAGATGATGGGGGAGCAGTGGTTCTACCTGAGCGGCATCAGCCAGGAAAGGGAGGTGAAGGTGACACTGCTCCTGGAGCCAAGGAGCAACCTGAGTGTAAGTTTGATGAAGGACAGATGGAGTCCATAAAATTGTTTTTTGGTGAATATGGTGTTCCTGAAGTTTTTCATTCAGGTCAGTGTGTGACTGGTGGATCTGAGCTGCTGTCACTTAAAAAGTTCTCAGTAAGGGGAAGCACAGGGCATTTATTCTCTGTGCAAAGCTGTGTTTTATTAACAGCTCAGCTAGCAAGCTCACACAAAATCACGTGGATCTACTACATCTGCACGAGTCACCACATGCTGTGCCATTCAGATACAGTAGGTTGGTCTGGGAACCACCAAGGCATAATTAGTCTTAATTTCAGCAAGGGCAGTGGTTCTTGTGCACCGCTGTGTTGGTACTGCCAGTGCAGAAGCTGCCTCATTTGCCCCTAGATATCAGCTTGTGGATCTCCACTGTGCAGTTTCCACCTTGCCAGAAACGCTTAGTAATGTTCAACATTCTCTACTTCTCTGCATGACAGATGGAAGTGGAGAGGTGGGTCATGTGAAGAGGAACTGGCTGTGCTGCTTCTTAATTTTCCATGCACATCACAGTTGTATCCAGCTCTGGCTATGCCAATCAATTTGTGTAGATGAGCTCTGTCATGATTCATTGTCTACAAAAAGCTTGGAGAAAGGTTGTGCACGTGAAATGAATAAAACATCCTACTCGAGGTAAAGTGGAGAATAGTGAAAGCATTGTGGTAGCAAGGAAAGAAAGTAAGAATATGCAGAGTACATGGCCAAAAACTGCCAAACTGGAAAGTGTATTCCATCCAAAAGCCATTATCAAGGAGTTGTACAGAGTATTAATGTAGCAGGATGTTTGCTTATCTCAGAGGCTTTGATTTACACTTGTGATAACACTTTACTCAGAGTTTCTCCTCTTTAAAGAGCAAGTTCAGAGATGTGTTTTTGTAAAAGTGACGCTCTGATTCTTCTGGTGCCCCAGCATAATTAATTCTGAGTTATTGTAATTTCTTCAGAGAGATCTTACTAAACAAGGCCAGAAGATATAAATTAAGGGGAGGAGGGGTGGTGAATGTCCCGATGATTCTCTCAGTGCTCTTTCCCTGCAGAGTGCAGATTCTCAGCTGAGTCTGTCAGCAATCTCTCACAGTGATAGCGCTTCCTCAACACAGTCCCTGTCGCATGGAGGGGTGCCAGAGCTGCTCGTGGGACTGTCATACAATGCCACTACAGGGAGGCTGGCAGTGGAGATGATCAAAGGCAGTCATTTCCGAAACCTTGCAATTAATAGGCCACCTGGTAAGTACTTTCACTGCTATTAAATAGCGCCATTGAGCCAAAATTCGCTTTTTTATTTTTTTCCTCAAGGTACTCAACTACAGCTTTTTTGGAGCTGGGTTTCCTTGCAGAGTACTTGATTGTAAATTAAGTATTATTTCAGATCCATGTGCTGATAAGTATTACAGGGCAATTGGAGGGAATCATATGAAGGCTCAGCTGATGGGCCAGTAATACCCAAATGTCTGCTTTATTGCTCATACCTTTACAGTATCTCAGTATGGCAAAAGTGCTGTTGTACCCAAAGCACAGAGTAATTCTCAGCAGATCCATTAAAAAAAAGTGAGAAGCACTTTCTGAGCATTTAAATGTTACCACATGAGCCACAGGGGCCCTGCCTGGTGCCATTAAGTGTTTCCCAGGGCTACACTTGATTTAGTCCCCTTGCTGGGTGCTGGGTGACCTGGTGCTCTGGGTCCTCTCCTGCTGTGAATTCTCCACTGCTGCACAAAGAAACCTTCTGCAGAAAGAAGATTTGAAAGTTGTTGCAACAGCTTGCTTCCCTTCCTCCAGTACTAAAGGAAAAAAAATGGAAATTGCCTTGAAGTCGGTTTATTTGGTGCCTGAGCTGCAGTAAGTCCGTGAGAAGGATGCTGCTGGTAATGTCCATGATAGAGATGGAGTCACAGTCACCTGTTTGCTGCTGGGCTGCCTCATTCAGGGGTTGAACAGCAGTGCTTCCCTCACCTCCTGCTGTCCTTTTGCCTCCTGTCTGAAACCAGCAGCTAAGGGCAACGTGAAACAACCTTTTAGTTTGTTGGTGTGTTTGCTTTCTGTGATGTGTGCCTGCTTGTCAAAGTAGGTAAACCTTTGGCAGTTCCTTGCCTTCTCTGGATCTGACAGAGTATCTCGAGCTGCAAAACACTGAAATTGCTTTTGCATGATGCTCTGCTCTTTGGTTCAGATCTAGCAAAATATTTATGAAATATTTCAGTATGTGGATGTGAAAACTCAGGTTCTCCGCTAAATTGTACTTAAGTAGATTGCAGAAATAATCTGTGTCATCAGTGGGTCCCTTGAGAATTAAGGTCAAGTCTGTGCAACAGTGAAACACCTGACCCCAGCCTGTGCAGCCCTCACTGTCTTTTATTAACTGTGACAACATCGCTCTCCACCTGGGTTACTTAAAGGCATGCTCTTGTTTACATGTACAAGTTTTAGTAAAAGGTTTTAAGTTGGGATCTTTTTGAGTGATTTACAACAAAGGGTAGACTAAGGCAACCATGCCCCAGCAGAAAAGCTCTCCTGTTTATTTATGCTGCAGAGTATATGCATCCTAAAGTTTTACTCTCAGAAATGAAATTAAAGTAGTCCAAATATAGGTCCAAATTACTTTTCAGGCATCTGTAATGTCCACTTTTTTTTCCCCATAAATGAAGTTTCATCCTTTCTATATCCAGACGATACAGACCAGTGTCAGACCAATGTCTTTCAGTGCTAGATCAGCTTTAAGGTGAAACACAGAAATCCAGAAATTATTATAGGCAAACTTGGAACCTATTAAAATCTACTTCTTTCATTCCAAGTCACATTGCTGCTTCTGCCTTCTGAATTGTTTTTCTGTGTCTGTAAAGCCCCCAGTGGCGTGGTGAGAAAAAGAAAACCCCATGAAGCAGAAACTGAAAGAAATTAAAAAGAAGGAAGGAAAGCAGCCCTTGTCTCAGTGCTGGAGCAGCATTTTGCTGATAACCCCTCAGGCGTTGCAGAGCAGTGCTGTGAGGTCACCTCTGAAACATGCTGCTGGCTGAATGAGGTGCTCAATGAGTTCTTCACAAGGTGAAACTAAAACTGCTGAGCCCCTTTCTGGAGGGTGAGCAAAGAGCCCTTGTGTTTTCTTAAATCGCTTCTATTTGAGGTTCTGTTGTTCAGGACTCAGAGGGAGTGATTTCTTTAAAGTATCATGGAAATTTTGGGTATAATAGTGCTGTGGAACACTGAAATACCGAGCCTGAGCTGCTATTCAGGGCAGCCATTTATGGTAAGACTGAGAGAAGCCAAGGGGCAGAATCCCTCTGCATTCCCAGCCCTGGATACACAGACCCTGCACAGGACCATACGTGGTCCTGCCAGCTTTTAGGAATGGCAAAGGAATTTTGCACAACAGCAAAGTCTCCAGCTGTGCTTTTTGCCCACCTTGACCCTCTTCTCTGACACCTGTAGACCCACACCCATGTGTGGCCTTCCTGGCATCCTCCACAGGGATTTCACTGTGTGCAGAAGAAGGAACTGGGCTGGGGCATTGGCGATTTTAGGTGTAAAAGACTGCAGAGGCTGAAAAATATGGTTTTCTAGAGAATAAAAGGGAGATGGTGCATGTCTCAGTGTTTCCTGGGCACATTTTCTCCTTCACTTAACCTTTAAACTGAGTCAGGTAAATGTCAAAGTCATGGGTGCTTACATGGGTAATAAATGGGTTAGAAAACAGCTGGGCATCTTATGGAAACTCAGATCGTGCAGCATCTTCTCTTCAGGTCACGTATGTGGGATTTAAGAATAGTTTGGCCAAGGATAAGTGTCCAGGCATTGTTCTGGGGAACATGCTGAGTTATCGGCCTAAGCTTACAATCCCTGATCATACAAATTGATCCATTATCACCCAGAGCACTTAAGAGCACTCAAGAGTATGGCTCCAGCATCAGACCGTAAATTATGTGGGTGTGCCAGAAAGCCTCGTGCAGAAAAGCATCTACAGTTTTGTCAGATGTGGACACTGCTGGCATTTTAGTGCTAATGGCTTCTGTGCTGCGCACCTCATTCTCCTTGCTTCTTGTAAAAATCATTAACCTGTGCATTTTGTAGGAGTTCATATTTTGGTCTGTGATCTCGTGTCTTCTTAGAACAAAACACAGTGTGTTCATTTGAAGGGTGTTTATTATTAAAAAAAAAAGTAATAAGAGAAGCCTACATCACTGGCAGAAATGTCTTTAAAAATTTATAACCAGTTACATACTATGTGCATGGAAGTAATACCTTGGGATCACAGTGATGGGCCAGGAATCGTTTGAGCTGACATAAACACGAAGCACAGAAATGTGTCTGCCCATGTGAAGCTAAACCTTCCTCAGCTGCTCTGCTGGGTGCAGCTCTGTCTCCTCTAATCCAGCCTTCCTTCTGTTCCCTTCTGCGTTTCTTTGGGGGTTTATGTCTGTGCGTAATGCAATGTGAGAAGAACTATTGTGAAATTATTCCCTCGCCTAAGAAAAGTCCTCCAAGCTTTTTGGCAGCTGCAGAATTAATCACACATAATAATTGCATCCGTGCATGATCATTATGATACCAGCAGCATATTAACCCCGTTAAACAAATACAATAGCACTGATGCTGGAAAAGACAGGAGAGGAGAGAACAAGCTCTCAGGATTTCTATGGGGAACAGGAGAAATTCTTGAGGTAAAGACTTGTTGGAAAACAAATATGTACCTGAGCCATAGGTAACAATGCCAACAAGAGCAGAAAATGCTCCCATAGAAAATCTAGGATCTTTAAATTAAGATCCTGTTCACTCTGGGATCAGAGAGCTTGAAAGCCATTAGGGGATTTTATTTGATCAGCTTATTTTTGAGGGAAGAAAAGTTATAATCTCTGTTACATTCCTGGAGAACAAAGGCACAGGTTAATTCCTTTAATTACTTCAAAGCAGGCCAGGAAGCTGAATAAAAGAAATTAACTTTTAACCTACATATCTTGCTCTGAACACAGAACTTGCTTGAGCTCCTAAAGCTTTGTGATTCATGTGCCCATGTTATCCGTATTAGAAGAGGGATCTGTGCCAGGGCAAGCTGGATGGATTCAGTCCCCCAGACATTGGATAACAGAGCAGCAGATGTGCTGGGAAGCTCCTTGCAGCTGAGTGCTTGCCAGTCAGTGACAGTGAGGTTGTAGAAAACCACCTCTCCTTCTGCACCTTCTTGTTGCCCATCCGTGAATATAGCTGGAATAAGCTTACGATAGGAACAGCTGAGGAAGCTTTGCTCTGGGTGGAAAAGGTGAGGCCAGATGCAAGGAGCCCCAGGAGGGTGTCTCAGTAATGAGACTTGGGCAGTGAGGTGGAAGAGGAAGTGTGGATGAGTGTAAAGTATTGGATGGGGACACAGGTGGGATTCAGATGTGATCTGGATGCACTCAGAGCCACTTGGGAGTGAAATGTTAGGCTAATAGCTGCAGGAAGATGTCAACTTGGGGGTCACCAATAGTAGTGAAAAAAAACCCCAAATTTAAAGTGGACAAAACAGAAAACTGGTATTTGATTGTAACTACACATTTACTGGTGTAACAAATACCATATACAGTTCTGTCTTCCTCTGCTCAAACAGAATATGGCAGAACTGGAAAGATATGGTGAGGAGTGTTGGAGACAATCAGGGGAGTGGAACAGCTTCCAGAGAGCTGTAGCTGAATAGACTGTGCCTCCTACATTGCTACAACAAAGGGACGTGGGGGAGGATTCACAGAGGTCTCTAAGTGTCATTGAGAAAGTGAACTGACAATAGTCATTTGCTGTCTTCTCCTGATACAAAACCAAAGGATGGTAAAAGGAAGCGAGGAGGGAGCAGGCTCTGAAGAGGAGACAGCTCTTCACCTACGCTGTCAAATTCCTCACTACAGAATGCCATGGATGCTGGAAGCCTGCTTCAGTTCTGTGCAGCACAGGAGAAATTCACAGAGAAAATTCCTCAGAGGATTGTTAAATGCAAAGCCTCTGATTGAGGACGTTCTTGAGTCACAAATTGCTGGAGGTCCGAGAGTATTTGTGAGAGAACGACCACGTGCAGTATTTTCATGGATTTTCTGCTGTGTGTGGTACTGGGTGCTGCTGGGTGGATGGGCTGGCTGGGTACAGCTCTTCCCACCACATGTGGGACCTGGGACTGAGCAGACTTAGGAGAACAAGCGTCACGGCCAAAACAAGTGAAAAATGGACTTTCAAGGAGTGACTGAGATTTTTGCGGGGGATATTCCATAATGATTAGATGTCCAGGGATAGTACATGGTTATCCAGTCATGTTTTCAATAGCTTTAGGTTTCTAAAAGGTCTGTGAAAAGCATAGCCCCTGATACAGCTGCTGGGTATAGAAATGAAGACCTTTCTGAATCAAAGGAAGTGGACGGATGGTGATGCTCTCCCACTCCCATAGCTGTGAACAAGAAAATTCTTCCTCTCCCAAGACTAGCAGAAAAAAAAGCAGTTTCTACCAGGGTGGAACAATCCTAAGAAGTCCAAATTTCAGCTGGAGCTGAAGTGTTTAGTGCCAATTTGCAGTGGCATTACCGAGCAGCAGCGTTTGCAGGAGATCTGATCACAGGCTGTGTAATCAAGCCGTGCCCGCGGGCGCTGCTGCTGGAGATGACAAAAGCCTGGCTTGAGCATCCTGCCGCTCCCGTTGCTGGGAAGGTGTGTGTGTGTATCCTTGCTTCCTGATCCTCTCGGCTGTGCATCCTGCGATCTCTGATGGAGCTCCAGCCCCCTCTCTGAGGCAGCGGCAGTGCACTAGTGTGGAAAAGAGTAGAAATGCCCTCATTAGAGGAGATCACGCTGTGCATCTGGAGAGGTGTCTGTGCTCTGCTTTAGCTGTGTCAGCCCGGGCTGAAGCTGCACCTCCTCAGGGCTGGGGAGTGCAGGCAGGTGGTGAACTGGCTCTGCAGCCTGACACGAGTCCCAGGAGAGGGCTGGTGCTGTGAGATGGAGTGGACATGGGGTGTTGAGACAGAGGAGGATCACTGAAGAACTGAGCTCCAAGATGCTCCAGAAGGAGATTTCCTTCCTGAGAGACCTGTGCAGTTGCTTCCAGGGAGCCCTCATCTCCTGCCCCTCTTGCAATGTCACTGATGCCAGCAATCCCCTCCCCAAACAGCGCTTCCAGGGAGCAGCACATTCTTTGCTGCTGCATTTCGAATTGAAGGCGCTGCTGGTCTGCTCTCTGATGATTCATGTGTTGTGAAGATTGCCAGATCCCAGCCTCTCCCTTGTGAGAGAGCTGCCAGCCCCGGGAGAGGGAACCTGAGAAGAAGAGTCTTGGTGGAACAGGGAAAGGAAAGTTGGCTTCTCAGCAATGTAGTAGGCAGCTCCCAGCTCTTGTATCATTTATTCAGTAGGCCATAAACTGCCTTAATCCAGACTTTCATGACAGGGGATTGGGATCAAAAGCTTGGGTCTAATTCTCCTCCCTGCTATTTTACCGATCCGGCTACAGTGAGCCCAGTTCAGAGCGTGAATGTTCAGTGTTCTGCCCCACTGCTGGTTGAAAGGGGAGGCAAAGCCAGGACTAATGGTCTTCTGGGCCTCAGGCTGAGACCTCACGTTGAGCTGCCTGTACAGAGCAGCAAAGAGTCGAGCTCTGGGGCTGCTTTGCCACGCGGTGCTGCCGTTTATTATGTAGGCTGGGAGCGTGGGCTTGCCAGCTGGGGGAAATTAAGCTCCAGGCCCAAGGCTTTCTTCTGCTGCGGCTGTTATTAGTCTGGATTGCAGCATGCTGACATGGTTATCCTGCTTTTGGAAATGAGCTCGCTTGCCTGGAGCGCGGGTGGGAAAGTCCGCGCGGCGCTGTGCGGTTCCCTGCAGTCCCCAGACGTGAGGGGTCAGGAGCCTTTGGTTGTTTACTTCCTTTCTAAATATAAATTCAAGCAGGGGGTTGGATGCTTTTGTATTTGCAGTGCTCTTGCTCACGGGTCAGCTTTACTAATAATGGTGGTGCTTAGTGCAAGTGAAAGCAGAATGCTCTCTGTGGTCCCTGCTCCAAAAACAGGAACGCATAAATTACAGTTGATTATTCCCCCGAGTTGTCATTATCAGTTAGTTCCCTCAGAAGAATCATGACAGAAATGGGTCATTAGAAGAATCCTGGAAAAACTGATTGCCTTTGCAGATGAGCTCTCGAGAGGTGTTTGATGGTTGATGGAGATAGAGAAGTCTGCATGAGGAGAGGTTTGCCCAACCCTCTGGAGTAAGAAGATGCAGCACTAGCCCTAAATGCATCTGGCTTCTTACAACATTCCTTGATTCAGTGCTTTTCACTCTGGTATTAAATGCTGAGATGTTGATATTTTGTGTGTATGTGAACATTGTTCAGTCCACTCATACCAGAGAGGCAAGATGAGTTCAGAGTAAAAATGCTCTGCAGCGAGAACTTCTGCTCCAAAACCTGTAGGGAAAGGAGAGCCTGGTAGATGTGCTGCTGAAGTTGGTCTTGGCAAAATTAGGCTTTGTTTTTGAATCTTCACAGACTTTTGTGTAACTGTGGGCAAGCTGCAGTCTCAGACACTCCCAGATATTAAGAGGTCTCACTCTTCCTCGTGTCAGTGCGATGGGTGCCTAAACAGAAGATGAGCACTTAGGCATTTTAAAGAATGTCAGCCCTAATCTCTTTTCCTTTTGTGCTTGATGGAGGTGGCGCAAAAGTAAACACTCTGAAGAGCACAGAGTGCTGAGACACCGCGGTAATGAGGCCATTACTGAACCTGAGCATGTAATTAGATGGAAAATGTTTGCCTTCATAATGAATAGATGCTCTTACACATACATTCCTCAGTAAATCGTCAAGTTCATCCTTGCCTTAGCTCCACTAATTTCACTGTGTAACTGGGGATGGATTTTCTTTGGCAAAGTCAACAGGAGGGGAGAGCTTTCCATCCCAGAGGACCAGACTGGATCACAAGAAAAGCTGTGTTTTCCGATGAGATACCTAAAAAGAAGAGATATTGCACAGAGCACAATGCAGGAAGGGAAAACTACAATCTTAAAATGTATTTAGTGAAGCAGAATAACAGCTCAACCTCGTATGTACTAACTCTGCAAAGCAAATTTCAGATGCTAAATATATGATCCACACCTTCTCTTTTATTTCTGTTCAGGCAAGCTTGATTCTTGTGGCTGGTAAAATACACCCAGTGGAATAAACTTGAGAATTAGCAGCAGAATTGTCACTGGCACTGGTTTTGTGCCTGTGTTTTCTTGGGGGTGAATAGGGGTGTCACCTCTGCCTTGAGTCTCCTTCAAGCCTGATCCAGATGATACGTGCAGAATCCCCACCCACCTTGGTACTGAACAGAGGTCGTCTAGGTGCAGAATTATGTAACAATCTGAGGTATGTTAAAGAAAGAGCCAACGTTTCTGACTTTAGTTCACTATTGGTGTGTTGCTCATTTTTCCTCAAAGCCATCTGGGGCTGGTTTCTTTCTCCAGGTAGCTACTGACAGAATGAGGGGACACAGTCTCAGCTGTGCCAAGGGAAATTTAGATTGGATATTAGGAGGAAGTTCTTCACAGAAAGGGTCAAAAAGTGCTGGAATGGCTGCCCAGGGAAGTGGTGGAGTCACTGTCCCTGAATGTGGCACTTGGTGCCAGGGTTTAGTTGAGGAGCTAGGGCATGGGTTGGACTCGATGATCTTGAAGATCTCTTCCAACTGTGATTCTGTGATCTGTATTATCCCTCAGTAGCAAAAGCTGAGGCCTCAGTCAGGGATGTGACATCACAGAGTTTATGACTGTAAGAAACTCATCCATTCATTGCCCACAAAATTAACCGGGTTATGCTGAAGCAGCGTCCTGTGAGGTGCTTTAGCTGTGGCACTTGCTTCAGTGTTAGCACCTAAATCATCTGTAATGCTATCACTGTCTGCTAGATCACTGCTGAATTATGGCATCTGCTTTTTTGGTTATGAATTGGTTGACTCCCTTGGGCACTGTCCAGATGAATGTGCCCACAGTTAGGTGTGATGAATCCCACCTGAGCTGCTGGTACTGCTGAAAGTCAGAAGTATGACAGCAAAATATACTAAAAGTAAAATGTAGACCTCAGTGCTTTCCCTGTCTTCTTAGAAAAAGAGATGCAGGCATGTGTAGGACACCTTGCCCTAAAATAGCATAGGAAGGTAATGCTGGGTTGGTTGTGAAAAGAAAAATTTTGAAGTTCAAACAGAGAATTGCAGTAATTACCTGCTTGTTTGTATTTCAAAATCAGCCTGGTGGAGTTCTTCCAAAATTTTAAAATACCCTTCTCAGAAAAAAAAAATTAAAAATAAATGAAGATGAATACATTAAAAAAATTCATAAACCCCCTACTCCTCTTTATTTTCAGGGAGTTCCCTGCAGTCTAGACCAGCAGCCAGGACTTACACATGAGGAATGCTTCAGTGCACATTGTGGTTTGTCACTGCCAAGCACAGTGACATCCCTACAAGTACTGCAGGAGTTGTGTCTGGATTCACATTGAGTCGAGCTGGAACAGAGGGTCCTCTCTTGGGCTTTGTATTCCTGATGGGTCTGAAGTTGTTACAGATTTCAGTCCCTCAACACTGAATATTAAGATGGAAATTAGTCCATCTATCAATAAAGGAGTTTGGTTTTTTTTTCCTTCCCAGATACAATCAGGAAATTGAATGAAAGCTTTGCCTTTCTGTGTGACAAGTTGGTTTTTGCTGGCAAGAGTCTCTTCATCGCTGGTGTTACGCTGGGAGCCAAGCTGGCACCCCCAGCTAATGCCTGGGCTGAACTTTCCCCGCAGTAACTTGATAGCTGTACAGCTGTGCAGGCTCACAATTTGCTCCTTGATTGTCAGCCTCCTGACAGCTTTTACAGTGGAACAGTTTGAGAGGAGCGGGAAGCCCTGCTTTGGAGACATGGAAGTGTTTTCACACCTGAAGTGCAATTTCACACCTTGTGTTGCTCAGTAGATAAGTGCGTAAAATAGCACATCAAACGGGAACAGAAGAGGATAGAAATGCTGCAGACGAGAGATGGAGGCTTGTTATTTATTTCCTATCTTCAGCACACTCTGAAATAATACTCACTTGCAGGAACCAAGGCACAGATTATGACGGGGTTAGCAGAGGACTCGTCTAGCCAAGCAATCTGTCACTGTCATGTGCAGAGCAAGGTGAAAACTTACACTGAGCTGTGTCTGTGGAGCACTGAGAGCTCTGACACCACAGTATTAGCAGCCACGAAACAGAGAACTGATTAATACAGGAGGCAGCGTGAATTTAAAGAGTAGATTTACAGGAGCACTAAATTGGACCATCCCTTCCTTGTATTCGCTAAGCATGTTTACTCCTTGTATGGACTCCTTGTATGGACTTAAGCTGTAAATGAAATTCATAATTTTAGTCCATCAACTTCAAAATTTGAGTCCACCAAAACAGTAACATGAGAATTTGGAAAAATATGAAACTATTATGGGAGATCAAATAATTTCACTGTTTATGCAGGTTTTTTTTCCCCTCCTTTTCAAGACCCTTATTTTTTCAGTATCTCAAACAATAGATCACAGAGATTGGTGGAGAGGCAAGGACAGCCAAGGAAAGCCTGAGTGAGACAGCCCCAATGAAGCTTGATTGTGAGGGAGAGGGTGGGAAGCTGGAGACACCATTTGAAGTGGAGAATCCATAGAGATGCTCATAGTTTTGTTTAGTCTTAAGCAGGTTTGCTAGGACTGGATACCTGATATCCTGTTCTTTCCAAAAGAGTGGGGCTGAACATGCATCAGTTTTCTTTTCTCCCCAGCTGAATATGAAAAAATCCAAGAGGTGCTTTCATCTTCTGCTTCTCATCCCATGGATTTTACTAAGGAGCTCCGTGTAGCCCTCATCTGCTACTCACTGCAGACTAAGCTGCTCTACTTGGACAGTTTTTGGGGTGTTTTTTTGACTGCTTGTGACTTTCATTTAGCCTGTCACCTGCACCAAATGTGTAATTTCCTCTTTTTTATCTTAGACACCTACGGGAAGCTCTGCCTGCGCAACTCGGTGGGTCAGGAGATGTCTCGCTGCAAGACCTCCGTGCGCCGGGGACAGCCCAACCCTGTCTACAAGGAGACTTTCATCTTCCAGGTCGCCCTCTTCCAGCTCTCAGACGTCACCCTGCTGATCTCCATCTACAACAGGCGCAGCATGAAGCGCAAGGAGATGGTCGGCTGGATCTCCCTGGGCCAGAGCAGCAGCGGGGAGGAGGAGCAGAGCCACTGGCAGGAAATGAAGGAGTCGCAGGGGACACAGGTGTGCAGGTGGCACACGCTGCTGGAGTCCTAGTGGTGACCGGGGCGGCCTGCAGCTCCTGGGACACAGAGCTGTCTCCCCTCAGCACAAAGCAGCTCTGGCAGGGCTCGGCCTTAACCTGTCTGCTCAGTGCCAGCAGCCGTGGGTATCAAAGGTGGCAAGGCATGGCAAGCAAGTTCAGTTCTTGCCTTTCCTGCTTGCCCTGCGTTTTCTACATCCACGTAATCAACCCTAGTGAGAAGCAGTGGGAACACCTGCAAAATCCTTTCCTTGGTCATTGTCTTGCTCATTTTTCCATAGGCTTAATCAACACAGACTGATTCTGATGTGATGCTGTTTTCTTCTGGGGTAAATTCTCTCTTCCCTCTCTCTCCTTATTTATATTAATGAAGTTTGCAAATATTCTTGCCACGCAGATAGCTCACAGAAAAGCTAACCTGCATGCAGATCACATCTTCCTTTTATTATCGTGTTTCTAAGTCCTAGAAATAAGCTTTTGATACCACTGTAGACTGGATGATATATTTTTCAGGCAGCATGAGAAAGCACTCTTGAATTCTCTGTCAACTTTTAAGTGCCTAGACATTACTACTGTTCTGTACTAACAATTGATATAAGGACTAAATACTACTGATATTTTTAATTAGGCACCCTGTGCACTTCTTAGCCTGCATTGACATAGGTTTGCACAAGAGATAACAAGCATCAGTTTTATATTGCATTATACAATGCATGTTTAGATGTTTACTTGAAGTTATGGCTTCTGTCATCACAAATACCAAAAAAAAGACCAGAACAAACTGCACAGCCACCTTTGTGCCTGAATCACTCCTTTCTGCATCATTTACCCCATGTGTTAATGGAATTTTTAGAAGTGAGGTTCGTTCAGAAAAGCATTTCTGTGAGCATTACAGGAGAGGGCTTCAGACCTGTGGTTTTTCTGTGATTCAGAAAAGCACTACTCAGTCTGTTGAGGGCTCTTCTTCAAATCTTCTCTGCTATCCTGTAATATCTCCTTGGGATGTGGAAGGGGACTGGTTTTGGCATGATGAGCCGTAGAGGATGCCAGACCATGACACCTAACGTTGGGAAGGAGCTCTCTTGCAGGGCAGGAATAGGATCCAGAGGGGCTGCTGGCTCTGCTGAACTAGCACTGGAGAAAAAATTGTGCTTCCTGACTCCAACTGAAAGCAATGCAAGGAGCAGCCTTGCTGGATGAGGTGATGACACTGTCTCGTGGTTACCTTTCAGACTCCATTGTCCTTTCCCAGTTTAATCTCTTTTCCTGTCTCTGTAAGCTGAAGTCATGGAGATGATGGATAGAGGATGTGTCTCAGTCTGCTGCTTGGCTAAGTGGTTGTTGCAGTGCTGTGTGTGACACAAAGGAGGGTGGAATGTAGGCAGTGAGGTGCTGAGATCTCCAAATGCTATCAGCTGCACAGTCTCCCATTCTCCACACTCCCTAGGAGAAGACTGTCTTTTCTCCATTCCTGCTGATGACAGCAAGACACAGGAAATGTTTTGCTGAAGAGGTTTGTCTGTACTGAATCACTTCATGGTTTGTTTTTGCCATTTACGGAGACCTGGCACCGAATTCTGCCTCCTCCTGCACCACAGCCACTTCCTTCGCTTCAACGGTGCTGTGCAAATCTAACTAATGCAAATTTTGGCTCTGGCTGTTTGACCAAAATTGGTCCTTGGTGCTGGTTTTCATCACATCTGAGCTAGACAGGCCCTGAGGGCAGTGCTGTGACACTCACAGGTTATCACTTGGTGTCACAGAGGCTCTGTCTCTCCTCAGCAGGCAGACAGAATAATCTGCACAGAGAAGCACTTCAGGTGCAGGTGATACAAGTTATTCTACAGACCATGCTCTGATATCTTCTTATCACCTGTCTGAGCATCATTTTTCCAGGGAGACTGGTGGGCATCCTATGCAGGAGGGTTCTCCTCCACTGTCTAGATAAACTGGCACGTCTGCTTTGCACTACTGGGGCTTTGTAACACAAAACAGGGTCTAACGCAAGTGCAGCTCATCCAGCAAATACCTTCTTGACTGCACTGCTGAAGCTGCTCTATTACCAGTGCAAGAAAAAGTGAACATCTGAGTGGGTACCAGCAGAACAGAATTTTATTTATCACACACTTTTCTCCTCCTGGGGAAAAATAAAAAAGTAGAGGAAACAGCCCAATTCAGAAAGTGCGTTTGCTGACTGCAGTTGTTTTCCAGTCTCTCCATCTTTTTTTGTCCTGAACTGCATAAAATGTATATGCAAGTGTTTATAATTAATTTTATTACCTGGAATGTGTGCGTGTAATAATCTACTGAGATTCTCTTCAGAACTTCTTGAGCCTGCAAAGTCTTGCCTACGCTTCATGATTAGCTCGGGAAAAAGTTCATAGTACATTTCAGCAGTGAACTGGAGATAACCCAGATTTATAACAGCATGATTAAAAAAAAAAACCTAATGAAAAAAGATAATTTTAAAAAACAATGAAGTACACTGGGTTTGGACTTCCATGCTGTTTTCACATTAAGATCTATTCTGAAGATATGGCATCAGGGGAATTGAATTTTAATATATAATTTCATTCTAGAGCTTTTGGAGTCAGAGAAAAGCAAGTGAAAACAGCTCACTTAGAGTAAGTTAATGCCTAAGCATGTGTTAAAACTTTGCTGTCCCAGGGAAGCAGGTTCCTGCATCCTTGCTGCCACGTTTTACCCTTAAATTTTATCAGAAAATTTTGGAGGGAGGGGGCAAGGGTTGTGACAGGGAGACCACTGGGTTTTTGGAGCTGCTGCCAAAACTCTTGGCACATCCATGCCTTGAGAAGTGCGTTTGTGGGGTTCTTTATGTTCCTGCTAAAGCGATGGAGAAATTTGGGAATCCTGGGATGAACAAGGTGCTGAGGGTACTCATGCTTGCTGGCTGTATTTTGGGATTTTTATTGCTTTTGTGGTTTATTTTTTCTTCCATTTTTGACTATCTGTGAAATGGAGGCTTTGCAGCAGCTCTGGCATATTCCAAAGCTCCTGTAGTTCTTCCCATTGACAGATTGAATTAGTCATTGCTAATATTGATACAGGCTGGGCTTGTGCTCATGGTCTTTCTTATGTAAACACCACTGGCCTTTTTAGTCACTGCTTTAACTCCTTGTTTCCTTTGGAAGTGGCTGACAAGACTGAATTTCCAGGAAGTTTTCCATTCCTTGGGAATCCTGACTCTCAGTTGGCTGATGGCTGGTGTAGACCCTGTGCTCCACTGGCCTTCTCCATGTGGATTCTGACGCTCTCGGCTTCTGTGGAGTTCCAGGTGGGGAGAAGAGCTGTGAGGAGGCCATGAGGATTTCAGGGAGCGGGGTAGGGATGAATAACCTGGTTCTGGGATGCTTGGGAACTTACAGGTCTAGATTCTGGATGTTTCCTAATGCACTCATGTTTTCTAAGATAATTTGTTCCCTTTTGACACCACTGCTTGTAATCCCTGTATAGTTTAGTTGAATTTTCTTAAAAAAAAAAAAAAAAAAAAAGAGAGAGACCTGAAAATGTGGAAAGGGATTAACTGCATTGGAACAGGGTATTATGGGGAAGTGCCCTGGATACATCTCTGTGTCTTGAACAGCATCGTTCAGCCAGTTGCAGTCTTTTTTTCCCTTGTTCTCTCCCCAGCCAGCATGCCCCTGTCCTGCCAGGCTCTCTGCTACTATTTTATTTTTTCTTTTTTAATGTTTATTGACAACAGAACAGAGTGATCTCACCGTGTTTATACTCCCCATAATAACGGTGATCTTCAACTGATGCCCACAGAAATGAGCTCCTCTTTTAGCCCACTGAGTGCAGCAATCGCTCACTGAAGAGCCCATTTGCAAAGGCTTTATCTGGATGATCTTCTGCATCCTTTGATTTGTCTGGGTTGCCTTTTTACCAGTGTCTTTAATTAGCTGGACCCTGCTGTGGTCTGCTCGTTCCTGTTGCTCTGCCTTGTCTGCCTTTCCCTTCAGGGGCGATGTGGTTTGTGCAGCTCCCGGGGTACGTGGACAATGCTTGGGTGTATTTTTAGCAGCTGCAGATCCCGAGGAGTTATTTGGTGCTTTACACAGCCGACTGATCTCCAGTCATGGGCATCGTTAGAAGTTCCTGGATGCACAGATCCAAAGGCTGCCAGCTGCTATTGATCATTTCCCCAGCATAAAGCCGAAGGTGGCAGCTTGGCAGAGGAGCAGGCATTTCCTCTGGTGGCAGTTCATTTTCCCCTTCATCTGGAGCTGGCAGTGACCTTGGAGCTGGCGTGCCTGCAGAGCTTGCTTTCCGCTCCCATATTTATCATCATTTTTAATCTGTGTGATCACAGCACTTCATCTCTCTGCCTCTCAGCTGCCTTCTGCCCTTCAGCACAGCAAGTGGAAAGGCTGAGCAAAGAATATGGCCTTCTCCATCATATTATCCCCTCCCACAGGGGTCATCTCAAAGTTGTGGTGCTCCTGATCAAGACCTTGCCTCCCTGCTCCCTTGTCCACTTTTGGAGTTTGAAGGTGG
Source organism: Bombycilla garrulus (assembly GCA_013400315.1). Lineage (NCBI taxonomy): Eukaryota > Metazoa > Chordata > Aves > Passeriformes > Bombycillidae > Bombycilla > Bombycilla garrulus. The sequence continues at coordinate 1,160,326 of VXBU01008198.1, forward strand.
TTGGTTGGGCTGTGACGCTTAGATATTTGCAGAGTAGTGACAGCCATTCGCCTCAGTGTGGACCAAGTCAATGGCAGAAGAAACAACCTGTTCTGTATTTGCTTTCTTCCTTTTCTCGTGGGCATTGTGTTCTGCAAAAGGACAACAGAGCCTGCAGGAATTAGTATGCAGGAACGTCCTCTTCCATTTAAAATGTGCTAAGTGTGGTGTTTGCAGCGATGGTTTGAGGGGAAGAAACAAAGCAGCCAGGGTTTGTAGAGAAGCTCACACTTTGAATGAGGCAGGTTTTTCCCTCCAGCATGTGATACCCCAACAAATACATTCTCATATCCCAGGAAGTGGTGCTGGCTCTGAGCTCATCTGCTTCTGTGATACAAGCAGCCAGAAGCTGACAGATCCTAAAGCTTGGAAAGGCATCCAAGATAATTCCACAGGGCTGGTCTGGGCGTTTATTTGGGATCTGGTGAGGATTTAACAAGCTGTCATGCAAGAAATGAAAACCCCAGTCAGTGGTGGGAAGGTGGTGGTGGGGGAGAGAGGCAGGAGAGGAAGGCTCTTGGTGTGCTCGTGCTGCTGTAGGGCTGGGAATTTGCTCACTCCCTACTCCATAAAAGCAGCACAGCCGGGCTGCAGTGGCATCAAGCCTGAGCTGAAACCCAGCTTCTCTGCATGACTCCTGAGCTCCAGATCTGCTGAAGGCATACAGCTTTTTTATTCTGTGCACAGTGAGCTTGTGTCTCCTGGCAGCCTACGCTGTGGGCCCTAAGAAATGAATGTGTAAATATTTTGTCTCTCACAGCAGCCCAAGGTCATCTTTCTGGAACAGCAAACAGGCACAGAATCCAAAGAAGATCAGTCTGTCATATGAGTAAGGTTAGCATCTGCACTTACAAATGACAAAGGCTATTAATCCTCATGCTGTAATCCCCAAGCTGTTTGCCAGCTGGCAGCAGGAAGATGCTCCTGCTCAACCCACACAGCTATCCATGTTTTTTCACCTTTATGAAGCAGATATAGGTCAATACTGCAGCCTGAATAAAAAACTTGGTAGATGCCATTCATCTCTTTTGGCATTACAATCCCTCTCCTCTCCACACAAACCCTCTAGACAAATGAAGGGGTAAGAAGGGAGCTCTGGGCTGGGCTCTCCCTGTGCTGCTCCCCAAAAAGAGAAGGCTGAAGGTGAGATTTTTTTTTTCCCCTCTCCTCTGCTCCCGAGTTTGTCCTGGTGGATGAATTTTGAAATCTCTCTGCAAAGATGAACAACCTTAGCAAAACTCTGTCACTAGACAGGTCTTTACACCCAGAGCAGGGAAAACCTAATTCTTGCAGAAGACAGACAAAATTCCAGTGGTGGGAATTTTTTGGTCTTAAATTGGGAACCTGCATAGGATTTGGGTATTGTCTATCACAGGAGCACAAACCCCTGAATCCTCTGAGGTATCACTGGTGGAGCAGAAGGAAGACTGCCGGTAGTGATGCAGGTAGGCTGTGATAGCCTGATCTCACACACCAAAACCTGTGCAGTCACTGGGCTGCCCCCAGTGGGTATTAGGCAGCTGGGGTTGGAAAGAGTTGAGGAAGAAACACAAAAGCCAGATGGGAGCTGTGAAACTCCATTCAGATCTGTTACTTACTCATCTCTCAAGGAAATTGGAAAGCAATTTTTTTGCTCTAACAGAAATCACAGCTGCCTTGGCAGCTGCAGGTGTGAGGAGCTAAGGATGTTTCCTCCTCGCTTTTGTATTTCCTCTGGCTGTAGTGGGGGACATCAAATAGACAAAAAAAATACTCTGGAGATGTTTGTCCCCTGTAGTGTCATTCCCAGCGCGGGCTGATCTTACTGAGAAACAAGAGACAAAAAGCTGATATTGGCCATGGGTGAGGAACAAGGACTCAGGGTTCACACAAAAGCAGGATTCTTCCTGAGCCCCACAACCATTAATTAGCTGTGGCCTCCAGGGAAGGCACTTCATCGTGCCAAATATTTCCCTCTCCCTTTATTTCTCTTGGGGTAATATTGAAAATTTCCCTCTTCATTAGCAACTAGGAAAAAATAATATAATTTTGCCAGCTTTCCTCATCCCTGTTGTGTCTTGTTAACACTTTCCAGGTGTTTTTCCTTCATGCTGTCTCCATCACTGCACCTCCCATCCTCTCATTAATATCTACAGAGGTCTGGTCCAAGGCAGGTCAGTGCCTGGTAGCAATATTTTATGTTCATGGTGCTCAGGATAAAACCTTCCTCCGATCCCTTGTCACTACGTGGCACCTCAAGCACAAGTTTTCCTATTAAACTGGTCCCACATCTCTCCTGTATTTCTCTGCTGGCATTGCCGTGGTTTGTGTCTTGCTGGGCTGTACTCTCAGCTGCGACTTCATTGACTTTTTCCCAGCAGAGAGTTTTGTTTGTCAAGAAGAGTAAATTAAGTAATCATTTGGTAGACTTAGCATTTAAATACTGCGTGACATTTATATGTGTGTGTATATATAAAAATGTTTTTTATGGCAGAGTGCCGCGGGGCATTTGCATGAAGCACATCTCAATGTATATTTGACTGTTGATTTAAATACACGGTACGTAATAAGTTATTTTTAGTGTGTATTGACTTCTTTCTATATTGGAACAATATACCATCTCTGGCAGGGTTTTGTCGTCTCTCAGTTGTGGGCACAGCTGGACACTGGAGCACTGAGGTGTGTCCTTGTCCTGCTTCCTCCTTGTGCTCCATGAGGTGGGAGTCGTTTCCCTCAGGAGCTTTGTGGGTGGACGGACTGAGTTCCTGAGGTTTCTTGCCACAGGACAGCGTTGTGAGCCTCCTACTGCACCTCCCTCCTGGCGTTCAGTAGAATATTTAATATTTCTCCCTTCTCTGCTGTCATCTCCTCAGCACAGAGAGCTGTTGGTGCTCAGAGTGATTCACCCCGTGGCTGAGGAAGCACCAGGAGCAGTGGAGATCTCAGCTCCCCTTTCCCAGCCTGAGATCAAGAACCACAGAATGGTTTGGGTTGAAAGGGACCTTAAGGACCATCTCATTATCTCATTTTGACCTCTTACCATGTGCAACCTCCCAACAGACCAGGTTCCTCAGAGCCCCGTCCAACCTGGCCTTGAACACTTCCAGGGATGAACACCCACAACTTCTTTGGATGAGCACAAAATTTATGTATTAATAAAAATACCACATCCCTAACTTCTGGTGGTGCAAAAGCAAGGCTTCTAGATCTTGCATTTTTTGTTGAACTATTTTTATGGTAAATAAATTTATAAAGGGAAAATTTTTCCTACTGTGAAAGTTGTAAGAAACAAATTCATATGTCCTTTTCACTTTTGTAAAGTTCGAAGATTTGCACTAAAAATTGTACCTTGAGTCTAGTTACTGAATGGTTGGTATTGACTGGTGAGAGGCCACTGAGATGGTATAAGCATTGTTTCACTTGCTGGGTATGTGATTGAAAGAGATATCTGGAGAGCAAAACTGTGATAAAAAGATGAAAAATACAAGGAAAAGATGTCTAGATATTCAACTGGAAAACCGGTATGGGCTTATCGTTAGCTTTTCATGTACTTGACAATGAAACATTTTTTATTCGACTTAAGTGCTAACGTGCATGATCATACAATATATTGCCTCTTGCTAATTATATGCTGCGTTAGGAATACTAATGTCTAGATGATATCTGACTGGAAAAAAAAAATCAGCATCAAACCCAGCTTCTGCAGAATTCTGGGCTGAAACTACCCCTGCACACGCGCAGCTGTCCACACCTTAGAAACAGTTTTATTTTGTTATGGAGAATGCTGCTGTTTCGGGTTTTATCAATAAAATAGAAGCAGATGGCTCATGTAGACATGCAAACCCAACGTATCTTCCTTTTTTTGTTCTGGCTGTGGCAGAACAGAGTGAATATGCATCCAGGAGAGTGGGACGTGTTTTGTTCAGAGCAGGGATGCAGGTGCCTGGTGCATAATGCAGGGCTGGGAGGAATGGGAACTATCTGCCCTGCCCTTGGTCCCCCTGTGCATTCACGTGGACACAGGGGCTCTGTGGCAGCAGGCTGGGACATTTCGGGGGCTGAAGAGATTCCCACGTCCCACTGATGCCTTGGAGTGGCTACCTGAAACAGAGGCTAGACAAAATTAAGAGAATAAAAGTGGGTATTTATTGAAGGCCTTCAACAGGGGCACCCTGGGCAGTCAGAAGCCTCCGAGGGGCTACACCAAGATGGATGATGGCCATGAGGTTTTGATACAGTTGCGAGTTTGGTCCATTCACATATCAGGGGTTAATCCTCCAATTTCAGTTTCAGCTAATGAAGTAATTTACTCCAAGTTTTCCCTCACAATTCACTGTTGTTTGCATCTCTCAGGGCCTGAGACAGTAACGTGTCCTTGAGTTTCGGGCCTAGAAAGGAATTGTTTTGTCCGGATAAAATAGGAGAACGATAGCTGACAGGAATTTTAGAGTTATACACTAAAGCAGTACAGGATCCGAAAAATACAAAAACTAAATCCTAAGGCATCACCATCATGTCTGTGCTTCCCTCTGCATACAGCTGTTCAGCCAATGCTGTGTGGGGCAGGAAAAGTGTTGGCTGCACCTTTGACATCTGCTCTTCCCCACTCTCACCCAGCTCGGGCAGGTGTCGGGGGAGAAGCTCCCCAGTTCCCTCCCTGGTGATTCCCTGGACTCAGCATTTGTCCCACACGCCAGTGATGTTTTGGCACCTGCACCAGGACACAGGGAGTCAGTGTCACCAGTGTCCCTGCTGTGTGCAGACACCAGCCTTGCTGACACTCCAGCCGTGTGTGTGGGACAGAGGGATGGCCCCATCGAAGGTGGGGTGGCCGCTTGGTGGAAACAAAGGTAAGAGCTCAAATGATGAGCTGGAGAGGTGAAACTGGGCCAGCCAAGGGTGTGTCTGTATCTGTAGTTTGTGTTACCTTTGGTCATGCTGTATTTGTGAGTGGTTTACTTCTGGCAGTTGCAGTTGTAATCCCTGCCCACATTAAGATGGAGAAAGATAGAAGCTAAAAAAATTCCCATATTGGTGACTTTGAACTGGGGTTAGTTTGTTCCTCTCAGAATAGCACTGCCATATTTGAGGGAGACATGAGGAACCACGATTTCTGCAGCCCTGCTGGCACCCACAGGGTTGGCTTTCCAGGACCAGCCCTGAAATAGAGTTTCTTTTTCTGGCAACTGTTGGTATCTTCAGTGCTTGGAAACCTCAGCAAAGGCAGTTGATACAAGACATGTCTGAGGACACAGAAAACCCAGCCCAGGGCTCTTCATCTTAAAGACAGCTGAGAAATGGGATATGCTGGGAGGCTCAGAGAGAAACTAGGGAGTTTGGAAAAACTCCCCCTCCATGGTGTAAACCGGGGGTGAAATACGTGTTTTGCTGAGGACTGATGTTCGTGGGTGACCAGGCTAAGCTGAGAGGGTGGGCTGGGGTTTGCTCTGGATGGCAGCAGTCCCCCAGCAGCTCCTCCAGGCACAGAGGGGGATCTGCAGAGCCGGGCACTGTCTGCAAGTTGCTCAGGGTTTGAGAGCTCAGGTGGGCCCTGCTGCCGGGTCTGTCAGTACAAGGGCAGCGTTTTCCTGGCTTGGTTACCTTAACCCTCCTTCACCTCATACATTTTCTGAAAACCATTCAAGTTCTCCCAGCCCAATCAACCAGCCCCAATTCTCCCACCAACTCACCCTACTCCTCCCCAGTAACCCCAGTGCCGAGGGATGCCAGTGATGGCTCTGGAGCACTTGGGCACTGCTGGGAACACCATTGCTGTTCCTGCAGCCTCACCCTGTCCTTGTGGGGGTGTCCCCAGCCTCAGGTGGGTTTTCCCAGGCTGATTCCCAGTTCAGGGCTAACCAGCACAGGGTTTGTTCCGCTCCTGCAGGCAGACCCTGTGTGAGCTCAGCACACACCACGATGAAGCTGCTGATGCTGAACTCGGGGGGAGGTCGCTGGGCATTCGGTCTTAGTGCCAGCTCTAGCTCAGCTTGGCCTAAATGAGGCTGCCCATAAATCTGGTAGGAAAAGCTCAGGTTTTCTGTGTGCTTGGTGTACCACACCACCGTGCAGTGCAAGGGCTTAGCTCTCCACTTGCTGCTCCTGCTGGGACACCGCTGCTCAGCACGAGCACGTGTGGGCCCCACCAGGCTCCCGGCTGTGCTGTGTTTTATCGTCCTGATTATCCTGTCCTTCCTCCAGCTGCATTTTAATTCTTTAGAATGACTTCATCTCTTGGCAAAGCACCAAGTGCTGTTTTGTCAAGACATCCTTTTTTTTTTTTCATCCTAATTTTGACCACTTGGAAAAGTCACATTTTTAATGTCAGGAAACTAAGTTTTGAATTTCAGCTAAAGAGTGATATCATCTTTCACGAGAGGGTGAAAGCATTCCCACTTCTCAATCAGCTCAGTGGAGGCTAAAGCTGAGCTGTCTGCCATCTGTCTCCTCGCCAGTCTCTCTTCCACCACCATCACTTTTTAACAGGTTGGCCAATTTCAATCACATTTGAGAGCAGGGTAACTGTCTCAAGACAGCTATGCTTCTACAAATTTTGTCAGCTGGCAGAGGATCATTTCCAGAGAAGCAGAAAGGAGTGGGTTTGGTGGCCAAGGGTTGGTGAGCTGTCCAGCACAGCTCCAGAACGTGCTGCCTCTGGCTGAGCTGGGGGTGTCCAACGGGATGTGTTGGAATTTGGCTGGGGATGTGGCGACAGTGTAGGGGGTAAAGAGCACAGATATGTAGGAAAATGAACTTCATTTTTTCTGCTCTTCCCCCTGTTGGTTCAGAAGGTTTTAAAAAGTTTTTCTCAAATGTAAAAAGGTAAAGGAAAAAATAAGAAAAAAATTAAAATAACAACAAATTAACTTGTACAATGAATTGGAAGATGGAGGAGAAAAATGGCATTCTAGTACAGAAAGAACAGAATGAGAAAGAGCTGGTCGGCATTTTAGATGGAGGCAGGATTCGCCTCCCAAGGCATCTGGTCCCCCTGAGGCTGGCCAACCACTGGGAGGCACGAACAGGGTCCAGAAACTGCAGCTGCTCGTCTTCATTTGCTATGACAAGCCAATAGCTGGGAAAGCTTTGGAGGGTCTGTATCTGCTGGAGGCAGCTGAGTGGGCCAGGCCAAGGATAAAATCCAGCCCAGGATGCAGCTCCTCACATCTGAAACTTCTCAGGTACAAATGCAGAACATTTTGGGTGCATTCTATCTTTTGAAAATACCTTCTGCATGCTGGTGTTTAGAAATGCAGCACCTGTGTAGTTGCATGAGGCCTGGGAGGGCTGGTGCTTTTATACACACATCTTTTGAAGGTTTGGTGCTTGAATTCAAAAGAGCACATTGATTCAATTCACTTTTCTTTAACACTTGACTTGAGGAGACATAACTGCTTTGAAATGAAGGAACTGTTTCATTTTTTTCTAATTCTGCGAGACAGACTAAATGCTAATGTTCTGGGGTTTTATATTTCCAATTGCTCTAAACCATTTAAAAACATGTATTTGTTATAGCACTGAATATGTCAGGCAATCCTGCTTTTGAAATACTGAAACAAAAGAAAAAAGCTGCTCTTCTATTGTCTGCCTGTCCACGTTTTATCTTGTGCAGCGCACGTTTAAAATCTTATCTTCTCAAATAATATCCCTGTCAATAGAGACTTTGGTCCCGGTTCATGGGTCTGTTTAATTTCCGCTGCACTAAAACACTGTGCGAGTCAGCTGGGCAGTGATTCCTGAGCAGACACCCCTGGCAGAGGGGAAAACTCCTCTCCAGACAAGGAGGGGAGGTGATTTCTCCTGCTTCCATGGCAGGAGGAAGGAGATGGGATGGGGTGAGATGGATTCTTTTCTTCCTGATGGAAGTCCCTTTGAGCCAGCAGGATGGTGCTGGTTTCACTGGCAGGGGATTGCTTCCCTGCACTCTCTGCCTCCTCAGAAAGTGGGCAAAGAAAAGCAGCTACACTTGGATTGTGGAAGAATTTCCTCGGGGCTGATCAGGGGATGGAAACACTTCTTGGATCCAGCTGAGGAGGCACAGCTGACCTTTTGGCTGAAAATCATTGGCTGCTAGTGAGTCCTGCTGTGTGCTGACAGGAGAGGGGAAGAGTTGAATGTTAAAAAACACATACGGTAAATTTCACGAAGATTGGAGTGAGTGCTGCTGCCGTTCATTCAGCTCTTAGGCATGGAGTAGGTGCTTCTGTGTCTTCCTTTTCTACCTCTGCTTGCAGAAGTGATATTACTGAATTAATTACGACATCTTTGTGAAGAGCTGAAGAATTGCTCAAGTCCTCAACTCAGCAGCAGAGAAACGTCAGATTCATCTCACAGTAAATTTAAAATTACACCGACCTGAACTACTGCTACTGGCAGCATAATAATAAGGCAGGTAATCAAAATCAATTAAATTCTAGTGCCTTCTTATTGTCCTAGAAAATTCAAATATGAAATTAGTTGGAGTTTCATTTAACTTCTCAATAAAAGAAGCAGAGCTTCAGAGATAATTTGAAGTAAATATGTGGCCTTGAGTGATCTTTCCTCAAGCTGCAAAGACCAGAGGAGCCATGTGTGCACATGTTTGTGCGCACTGAGTACCAAATGCAGCCAGGTGATCCCAGTCAAGGGAATAACTCATCTGAGGCTGCTGCACTGACGTGCTAGCTGAGTCTCAGGCTTGCCAAGACCCAGTTTGTTAAAATTTGGGTGAGATCTTGGTCCGGGTGAATGCCAAATGCAGTGTGTCTCCATTCCCGCTGCCTAAGAGGGAGGAGGACAAAGCCTGGGGCAAAATCCTCTGCGGAATCCTTCATGGAGCAACCAGAAGGAGAGGAACTCCCTGTGTCCTTCCAGCAGACACATGACCAGATAGAATATGCATTGGACATCTTACAGATCACAGGGGAACAGGGAATTGCCCAGGAGCTTCAAATGCTGTCAAAATGAATATCTTCCCATTGCATCTTGCCTTGTTTTTGGCACTGTCTGAGCCTTTGGTCACCTTTAGTAGTGGGATGAGAGACAGCAGCGGTTGCTTTGGAAGTGTTCAAGATAAGGCTGGATGGGGCTTTGAGCAACACACTGTTGGGGGAAGTGTCCCTGCCCATGACAGGATGTGGAACAAGATGATTTTAAGTTCTCTTCCAAGCCATTCTGAGATTTTATGGGCTGGACTGAGTGACTGCTTGGATAGGGAGGCTGTGGCACAAACGTGAGTCTGTCAGGAGCAGCGATGTCATCCATGGTAGTTGTGAGGAAACGGACACAGCTGGCAGGTGCAGAGGAAACTTTATTGTCTAGAGATGTTTCTTCTTGGGGAAAAGTCCTGATAAAAGCCCAGGCTTGATACTGGGGCTGATCTAAGCCAGTGTTGTACCAGTAACTCCAGTGCAGCCACTGGCACCAATCTGGCTGGCAGAAAAGCTCATCTTGTGCAACTCCTTTTCACTCTGGAAGTGACACACTTCTTCACTTCTTCCAGGGAAGGTCCCTAGATGACATAGCTGGTTTTTGGTTTTTATTTTTTTTTAAATACTTCCTTTTTTTTTTTTTTTTTTTTTTTTTTTTTTTTTTTTTTTAAC
>VXBU01008198.1:1169976-1247466 GCA_013400315.1 Bombycilla garrulus
TTTTTTTACCTTCCTATCCGCCACTATTACCATTCAGAGTTAGGTTTCCAGGGAAAGGGATTTCCCCACATTCTGCACACTCTATTATACATGTAAGATTTTACTGACTCCTTTTTCTGGGCTTTTTTGGGTGGAGCCTTGTGTAGGCTGAGCCTGGGATCGTGGGATGGCCATGGGACCGCGGGTGTAAGTGCCAGGGTGGGACTCAGGGCACCATGGTGGAGCATCCCAAAAACTCGGGGGAAAAAGTGGGCCAGGATCTGATGGTGGGCATGGAGGGAAAGGGGAGAATCGTAAATCAGGAGGGAAGAGGAGCATGACCCAGTGAGAGAGCAGGAGAGCTCGGCTGTGTGCCAGCAGGACTGAATTGGACTCCTGTCCCTCCAGCCCTCCAGGCACTGGGTTGTGTTTCTCTCAGTCTTGCCCTGAAGCGAGCAGAGCTCTCGCCCTCTCTCAGTGCCGCAGCGAGAGCTGGGCACCTCCGCGGCTGCCGGCCCGCTCCGCGCATCCTTCAGCCCGCCCTCACGGGAGGTTTAATGGTCCCCCTTGCCGGCCCGCTCCCCGCTCTGCTTCCCCCTCCCCGTTCTGGCGTTTCAGGTCCCCATCGTCTGCCCCAGGCAGCTCCTCACCGCCTGTCCAGCTCTGAGCCGCGGCACCTGCTCCATCCTCCGGCTCACCCCGCAGCCCGGCACGGCTCGGCCTGGCGCAGAGCATCCCGGCGGCGGGATCCGTTCCTCCCTCCTCCCCTCTTCCTCCTCCCTCCCTCCCTCTCTTTCCCTCCCTCCCTCCCCGCGGCCTCGAGTCGCGCCAGTGATGGAGAGAGCGTCACCGTCTCCTAGCAGCGCTCCTAGCAACGCTCCTAGCAACCGGGCAACATCTGCTCCCGCTGGACCAATCCGCGCGGGGAACATCTGGGCACCCACCTCCGCGGGCTGCGGCCGGGAGGTGATGCGCTCCTCAGTGGCTGCAGGGACCCGCAGGAGCTGCCACCGCCGCCGCCACCGCCGCCAGCACCGCCAGCAGCACCGCCGCCGCCTCGCCCGGGAGCAGCGAGGGAAGGACGGAGCAGCCCTCCCTCCGGAGCCCGGGCTCGCTGGGTGAGTGCCACTGAGCCGGCGGCGGCCGGGGACAGCGAGCTGCGGGCTTGCCCGTGACAGCGAGGCGGTGTGGGGCTTTGCCGGCGGGATCTGCTCCAAGGGGTTTAGCAGGCGGCTCTTGGCGTGCAGTAAGTTTGGTGTTTGCTCGGGAGCTCTCGCGGCTCCGCTGCAGCGTGGCAGAGGGAAGAGCCGAAGGAGGCTCCGCGCGTCCCGCAGTGCCACGGGCTGAGGTGCTGCTGCTCCGCCGGACTCTACCAAAGGTCATTTCGATCAGAGTCCTCTTTTCACGGTCAGAGCTGAACTCTGAAAAGTAACCATAGCTCCTCTTTCCATCGCCTGTTAATGCTGTCATCCTCTGGGATGACACAACTGTCTAAATATAGTTATCTATAGCTGCGAGACATGAGTACGCACACATACAAGCTCTCTTTTTCTCTGTTGCAGGATTTAGGCATGTCTAATTTCGTTCAGGTACTCAAAAGTGTGAGTGTCTCTGGCACACACATGTAAAAGTGCAGAGTTTGGGTATGCACATGCATCTGTAATAGTTTTTCACAATAAGAGTGGGAGATATTCTTACTACAGTGTGCCAAATACTTCAGCCAGAAGGCAAGGCATCAGCCTGGAAAATGTACTGTATGTCAGGCTAACTCTGAAATGTGCACCCTATTAAAGAGAAACGGGAATCCCACTTTCCCCAGACCTGTACTGCTCTGCAGGCAGTGTGAGTGTGTACGATAGAAAATTAATGCTGCTACTCAAAATAATGGCACGGTTTTAATAGTAGCGCTTTAGCTTTCCTCTGAGGTTGACAAGAATTAATGGAGAAAATAATGTGCCATTTTAAGAGGTGGTTGGGGCAGAATTAATGTTCTAGCTCCAGAAACATCCGGATATTTAGAGGAGCAAGCCGTATTTTTGCAGCATTTGCTCTGAGTGGCTTATAGCTACACCGCTGAGAGACTAAAATTTTTTTTTTCGAAATGTTTTATCCACTTTCCTGATGTGTGAAAGGGACTCCAGGAAGCAAGGTCAAAGTTAGAGAATTGGGTGTAACATCAGAACTCTTACTTATCCCTGTTACTAAGCCCCGTGGGGATGCTGAAATAGCACTTTCTCTTGTGGTCCAGCTGCTCGCCGCGTTTGCCCTGATTTTCCCACCTGAGCCATGTGTGTTTCTCCTTGATCCGCCCCGGCAGGTGACCGTTCAGCAGTGCCGTGCTGCCAGAAATGCTCGCTGAGCCCGTGCGAGGGGGAAATCTTACCAGAACTGCTGAGATTACTCCAGAAAGACCCTTTGCAGACTGACTCCGCATCCTCAGGTAACTAACAAGTTTGCAAACTTCAGCTGGTCGGGCTGAGTGAGGGAATTTACTGCGATTAATGTGGAAAGGGGGTGAGCCTGCGATTATCATTTTATTCTATTGAGGAAAGCAGTGGGACTGTGAGGAGGGAGGCAGGAATAGTCACTCAGCCATTAAGTCTCATGCCTTCGTGCCCTCACGGGAGCTATTCAGATGCTTGTGCCTTGTACACATGTGTGCCCAGGGAGAACCCGCAATTAGGGAGATCTGCAGAGCAATCAGCAAACTAAAAGGCGGTTTTAAAGTGCAAAGCCAGCGCCCAGGAGTGCGGCTGGGGGTCCCCACCTCCCCTGTGAGTCAGTAAAAGGGGGCTTGCTCCGGCTGATGAGGCTCGATACGCTAGAAGGGCTGCCATCGATTGGCAGCCGTGTGAAATCCTGGGGCTGGCATGCGTTTTCGATCCACATGTTCGTCTGGCTGTGGTCTGGTAGCTTTGCATTATCAGCCGGGAATCCCACAGTGGGACCAGCTGCTTGTGCTGCCCTAGGAGAGGAGAAAAGCGGCAGCAGAGCATGTGAAACTAGGGGCACGTTTCAGCTGAGCACCCCCTAATTGCGAGCGCTCTGAAGGTTGGAGACGGGGGAGTTTATCACCGCGGTTTGACAGCAGTCGCAAGGACACGATGATACGTCCTGCCATGTCAAAGTCACGTCTGCCGCTGATAGCAGAGGCCAGCTTCTGTGTGCTCAGAAGTCTCAGGTCTTGTATTTGAGCACGCAGGAGACGCTCAGCGAAGGTCTCCGTCTCAGGGAGCTGTAGCTCGCATATTGATCACTCTGCTTTACGCGGCGATGGGAACCCTGCAGGGCAGCGGCACATTTGAGTCACCGCCTCCGTGCGCAGCTTGGCGGGGCTGGCTCGGCCGGCCGGCTCCGCGCTCACCCCCTGCAGATGTCTGCATCAACAACCAAATTGTACCGACTCGGACGAGCCCTTTCACTGCAGCACTGAGCAGGCTGGGAGGAATTTTCTTCCCGAGGAAAGGCAGGGGGGTGCAGGAGCAGGCAGGTGTGGGGATGCTCCCCAGGGCTCGCGTTCAAGTTCTGGGACGGAAATGCCGTGCAGAGCCGGGGCTTGCAGATCATCCCTTTCTGTTGTTTGAGATGCAAAAGGACAAGCTCAGATTTATTTATTTTTTTAAAATTTTGTATTTTTTTCCTCCCTGGATGCTGAATCATTTTTTAAACTCCGTATTAGCTCCTGTCTTGGCTAGGCAGCAGCCCCTCGGAAATCGCCCAGCATTATTTCATGCTGAAGAGGGGCTGCTGTCACTGGGGCGATGCAGGAGCGCAGGTGAAGTGACTTTGCTGCAATTTGCAGTTCAGATGGGAAGTTGCCATGATATAAATCTATTTCCAATCCAATTTAGATAAGACAGCCCTCTGTCCAAACACGCCTAATAACTCTGCGAGCACCATGCCACACAGCACCGTAATTATTCCTGGAGAAATAAACAGGAACGGACGCATTTCGCCCTGTTGAAAGTACAATTAAAGCCCTTGCTGAGTCTGAGAGCTCCAAGCCTGAGACAGAGGCGTCTATTCCCTCACTGCCGCGCGTGGGATTTATATTCCAAACTTCCATTAGCGCTAATGGCAGCTCCAGCCGCCGTGCCCCGATGTGCTGTGCATTCCGAGCAGGCACGCTCCGGCGGGGTGTGAACGCCGGGCAGCGGGAGGGCAGCGCCCGCCCTGGGGCTGCGAGCGCGGGCAGCACCGCCCGCCGGCGCAGATCGCGCCGAGTCCTCGGGGAGCGGCGTGGGGCTTGCGGCTGAGCGCTGCCGGGATGCTGAATGCGCTTTCCCGGCGCTCACCCAGGCTGGAAGGACAAACCTCAGGCTCAGGACTCAGCGCTGTGCTGGTTGGTCCCCGCGGGGAGATTTGGCCCCGTGCCTTGACTTGTGGTGTAGCGCTGGAAAAAACGTAATGTGATTAAGATGTATCTGTCTCTGAGCTTGAGTGAGGCAGAGGCAGTGACTCATACCACCTTGCTGGAGCTGTCAAAACACTTGGCTCGCGAGAATAGCCTTCTACACAAAAAGCACTGATTCAATATGTTTATATTTAAACAAAACACTAAGGGTCTGATTCACTGCGGCATTACTACAGCCCTGGATGGCTGTAACCCCGGCCAAGCAGCTCCCAGGCATGCATAGAGCCATCGAGTGCTGATTTCCAATAAATGTCAGAGAAAGGCTTGGTCCTTGCGAGCCTCCTGCGTGGAGAGGAGTCCCTTGAGGGCTTTAGCATCACTTTAGGTGCTGCTGTTGAGGGCGCAGTGCAAGGTCACAGCTCATGCTCTTGTTCCTCTTGACCTGCAGACAGGTGTGTGGGCACCAGCAGCAGCCACCAAAGATGATGGTGATGAAATGAGTGGTGGTGGGATGGCAGCTGCACTGATCACAAGAGCAGACCCCGAGCTTCTCTTGGGCAGCCCTGGGACGGGACTTGTGTGCCTTGAGCTCCCTCTGTCACCCTGCAGGTGTGCAGGCAGCACCCCTGCCCTCCTGGGGAGCTGAGCCACCTGTGACAGCTCGTGGGAGCTGCTGGGCTGGGGATGGGTGGTGGGTGCTCCAGGCTCTGCAGATTTGGAGCTGCTGGGATTTGCTGACAGATGGTGTGGTGTTGAGCAGCTTGGGGGTACTTTGCTCCTCGAGTGTAGTCTTTCATTTGAAACTGGGAACACATTTCAAGCCAAACTTACAGCCCAGAGATGCTCTCGGTGTTTGCTGGGTCATTGTTTCCCTTCCTTGCTCCTCAGCTAAGTTAAGGGAGTTGGGATGAGGGGGTTGTGACAACTTTGCCGGTTTAGCTGATGTAAGGTCTTTAGGAATCTAAATTCAGCCAGCCAAGGGGATGTCTCAGGCTGGTGCTGAACATAACTCCAGAAAGGGGATGCCAGCTGGGTGCTCACTGAACCCACTGCCAGGATGGTCATGTGTGTCCCTCAGCCAAATACAATTTTTCCGTCTGCTCCTGCCAGCCAGCACCAGCTCCCAGCGTGTGGCATGTGCAAAACCACCGCCCTCCTTCCCTCCCAGCCACAGGCTGCCAGTGCTCCTGCCTTGTCCCGGCTCCCTGGTGTCTCCAGCACCACCTGTGCTCAGGGGATGCAGAATTTCACAGTCACCCTCCACCTCTGGGGCAGGGAGCAGAATTCCCACGGCCTGGAGCAGCAAGGGAGGGTTTTGCATGGAGCTGGCAGAGCTGCAGAACTGAGCTGAGATGCTCTGCATGCTGTGGTTGTGTCTGCTGCTCCTGCACTCAGGATGATTTTCTGCTTCCTCTGCACGCAGGCAGCGATAGAGCTGTGCTTCCAGCCTTTTCCCTGAAAAACACTAGGGAACGCGTTTTAGCATTTAGAGGTTTGGTTTGAGGGAAAGGATCCACCTGTGTGCTGGGTTTGGCTCCTTTCCCAGCCCTGACAGCCTGGGTGGCTTTGGGAATGTCACTTCATCTGTCTGTACCTTTGTGTTCCTCAGAGCAGTGTGAGGAAAACTGTAATGTTCTCCCATCCCATGGTACTGGGAGATAAATGCATTTGTTGTTGTGCTCAGATAACACAGCACAGTGGAGTTTCCACCTAGGAGAACGTGATATCAGAGTAATTAAATATCCAGACTGCCCAGGCTCTGGTGTAACTCAAATACTGGAATAAAACCCCCAAGCAGAGAAGGTTGCTGCATATGAATTTAAAGCAGTGTTTGCAGCTACTCAATGCCAGCGGGGTGGTGAGGAGCACAGCCCTGTCTTTGCCCTTGAGAGCTGAGGTGGGAGCATCTCTGGTGTGTGTGGTGGTCCAGGGCACCTAGAACCCTGTGGCAGTCCTTGACAACCTTGGCAGTGCTGTTCCACGGTAAGAGCAATAGTCCCTCTCCTGGAGAAATGCTGCTCTGAAGGGCAATCCTTAACCTGAGGGGTCCCGGAGCAGCGCTGAGGGATCCTGACTCCAGATGGGGTGTTAATCCACCAGTCAGCTTTCTGCACAGATCTGCAGAATCCTTCATGAGAAACCTCCATCCTCACAGACTTGAAATTCAGTGAGAAAACACAAGAATCATTGAAGAGATTTCTTCTTCAGCCCCTTCTTTTGGTGGGTTTTTGATGTAGAAAAAGGAAGGGAGAACACATTGCTCCCTCCTGCCAGCGAGGAAGAGATGCTGTCAGTCCCTGGAATGGTTGTGGGGGTATTTCATCACTCCCACCAGCAGCTAAGACTCAAGGAGCCCCTCATGCCCCAAGGCAGGATCCTCCCAGCAGCATGAGGTCTGTGTTTTGGCTTTTCTATTGTGTCAGGGAAAGTGTCCAGAACCAAATCCTTTATTTCCTCAGAAAATCAAAGTTTCAAATGCTCCCATAAGGCGATCCCAATTTGGGGAAGAAAATCTTTCCTGTAGGACCTACCTTTGAGTTATTCTGTGAAGTGTCTCTGGATACTTTCTTTCCCTGAATTGCCTTTAGACATCAGTATGATAAAGTGTTTTGGTTTTTTGGTTTTTTTTTTTTAATGACATTTAAAAGCAAATAACAGGAATTTCTTATAAAAAGGAGGGTTTGGGAGGTCATGCCTCCCAGAATTGCACACGGCTCCTCAAGATTTCTGGTGAATAGCCAAGCAAAGCTCAGTCCTGGCTCTCACAGGGACCCAGTGCTCACCAGGCTGAGCACCACTGAATTAAGGACCTCATTTAGATGCTGAATTAGCAGCGTGTCACCTTTGCAGGGAGATGAGCAAGCTCAGAGCAGGCAGCCAGGCCTGGCTGCAGGTGCCCAGACTGCCCTGGTCCTCTGCAGGGCTCAGCTCTGGAGGAACAGACCTCCCCTGAGCTCTTGTCACAGGACGAAACCCCAATAACTCCTTTTTTTTATCCCAAATGTTGAGTCCCCCATCCTCTGTGCCCTGGAAAACCAAAGCCACCCGGAGAACAAACCAGCTCCATCACCCTCCCACTGAGCTGGGGCTCTCCTGCTCTTCTGAGACAACACTACCATCTAGTGAATACACTGCGCGGGTTTTCCAGGGAAACCACGGAGCTCCGCGCATGATTCGTGGAGACCGAAAACCGCTCCTCGGCCCACGCCGCCCCCAGCGGGGCACAGGGTCCCCTGTCCTGCACACATCCTGGTCCCTCCCGCAGTGCACGGTGACATTCCCACCCGGGCCATCTCCTGCCTGCTCTGGGGGGCTGTGGCTGCCCCCGATGCCCCACTCAGCTGTAGGACCAGCAGACCCTGCCTGTGCCCAGTGCTGTGGTGTCGCTCTGGAGAGGGCCTGCTGTGCTGGCAAGCCTCGGGGGGGCTGTTTCAGAGAGAGATTCACATTCGCCAGCCTCTCAGGTGTTTTTCCGGCGGGTTGGGGGCTGCGGGCTGAGGCTGGGTGTTGTCCTGGCTGCACTTCCCCTGCGGATCCCTCCTTCCCCTGCACACCCCAGAGTGTGATGTTGCAGCCACCCTGGCAGCAAGCATTACTGACTTTCTTTTTGTTCTTTTGTGCAGAGCTGATCTGATCGGGGCCTACCAAAGACATTAACGACGTCGAAAGTAGCTTACTTTAAGAGAAAATATGCAGAAGAAGAACATTTACATCAAGATTACCATGAGTATTGTCCAAAAGTGAGTATTTCTCTCGCTCCAGACCCCACCCTCCCCCTAGTTTCATTCCTTGGTGCTAAAGACGCTTCCATTTACTCCCCCAGCACCTGATACTACCAGAGGACCGGACTTGTATCCTAAAACTGTCTCTCCAGAAACTCCGCTTCCTGGACGACCCCGAAGCCTATCTCCGTAGGTCTGTATTAATTAACAATCTGTTGAGGAAGATTCACCTAGAGACAGAGAGGGAGAGCTATGAATACTTTAAGGAGGCTCCGTGCTATAGGACTGCCTACTCTGACGCACGAAAACGGCTGAAGTTTATGGTGCAGGAGTGCTGTTCCCAGTCGCTCTATTATGAAGAGCTGCACTCGTATCGCATCGTGCCTTACTCTGCAGAGAACGCCGTTTACGGGATGGGCTACACGGGCAGCCACCTGGAGCAAAATTCTCAGTTGCTTATTTATAAAATGAATTAAAGTAGCTGTTAGACCCACTGATGTTTGTTTCTGAATGCTTGAACTGCTTGTTGAGGTGTTGAGATGAGGCACTAATTGCAGATGTGTTTGCGATCGGAGGCGGAGGCGCCGGGAGCTGAGTGGAAGGTGCTTTGGATAATGCTCTGCAGCCCCCGCTGTTACCCCCGGTGTGAAGCACCCTGAGAGGTGCAATACAGAGGTCCTAAACCTGCAGAGACTGCGTGCAAGGCGGTCTGTAGAGACAAAGCTGCACTTAAAGTTACCTGTGTGTAGATACGGATGCTCCAAATCACTTTCGCAGTTAAATTACGCCATCCCCTGCGCAAGGGGAGCCCCCGAAGCAGTGGAGTAGTCTAACAGTGAGGAGCAAAACGCAAGTTATCTGCTGTAAAAGTATAGACAGAAAGTTTCTTTGAGAATTGCTTTGACCGTGAAGGAGTCAGTGCCAAAGGAATCAGTTTTTAGCTTAGGATTTTCAGAGACTGAAGTCGCTTGCTACTTATAGACACTCAATACTGAGATTTGCAAGGGTTTGTGGGTTGGCTTTTTAAAAAAAATAATTGCATTCACCTTTTACTTATATTATCTCTTAGCTGGTATCTACTTTGCTATTTTATTACGAACCAGAATGACTCACAGGAAAGATTGTTTCTTCAGCCCATCTTCGGTGTTCCCTTAACTTCATTTGCCTCTTTCCCTAGCTGTTTCCCTGATACTTCTTTGCATGCTAATTTGCTGTTTGGCCCGAGGTTCACGCTGGTGCTAGGGAATAGATAGCAATTTCTTTTTATGTGGACTATAAAAGGCAGAAAAACAATGATAACTCTCGTAGATAGAGAATGAATGTATCTGACAGATGCTGGTAAGACCTCAGAGGCTCTCCTGATGAAACTGCTCAGCATTAGTAATAACGTTTCAGGTTAAGTGAAATGTCTAATTTCAATCTGGGAATTAACTTTAAAATATGTAAATATATATATTTCACGAGCTATGGCATGTGGGATGTTCAGAAAACGGAACGACCGCGTGTGGAAACTTTCATAGCTGCCAAAGCTACGTCATGAAAATACCAAAGAATAGCATTAGGGAAAAGATGATGCTCCAGCGATGGGGTCAGAAGCAAAGATTGCACTATAATTTGGGGGAATGTGATTAACGAGCCTGTGAATTAGCCGCTAGCGATGCTCTCGCAGCTCCCCCGCGGGGAACCTGCGTCCCAGAACTGCTGAACAAATACACGGGGTGGTTCAAAGCCTGTCAGAGTCCTACAGGTCTGTTGGCTTGCAGCAAAGAAAGCGGCTTTGCCTCGCTGGCTACCACCACTGTAAAGCTTTAAAGCAAAGTAAATAATAGCGCACACTCAGCTGGAGGCGGAGATATATATATACCTATGTCTAAGAACCTAAATTTTTATTTATTCTGAAAGGCTTTGCTCTTGCAGATGTGGCTGATGCTATTTCTGAAGCATTATATAGTGTGAACAAATACCGTGGCTCGCCAGGAATGTGCTTTATGTGTCAGATTCCTCCTGTCACCCTGCTCAGAGCATCCTGGTTGTGTGTCGCACATACCGTCACAGCTCTCAGGCACGTGTTGGTGCTGGAGGAAAGGCAGAAAGGCAAAAAGTGTGAAGAACAAAGTTAACTCAGTATCAGTAGCCAGAAGTCAGTACAAGTTTAGGTGACAGAAGGAAGCAGTAAAATACATTTTTTGGTTTTTTTTTCAATTAAAAAAATAGATGTCAGCGTGTAATTCCAAACGAGGATAACCTGCAAACTGGAGAATATAAACATCTCAGATGCTGTGGGAAGGCTGAAAAAACAGGGCAGTGCTGTTTGGGAGGTGCTGTTACTCATGATGAATGTTCAGGTTTCTGTTTTTGCTTTGAGACAAATCATATTTCCTTATCTCTTAGAAAAGGGTGCCTTTCAATCCTTAGCCAGCGCAGTTCAGCCTCAGAGCTTCCTGGCTGTGTGTGGTTTGATTCCTGCTGCCCCTGGGCTTGCACCAGCCCAAAATCACGCAGCTGATCCAGTTGCATGATTTGAAAAATGGTTTGAATGTGGTTTGGGAAAATCTCCAGTTTGAGAAATCTCCAGTGGGAAGGGGCCATGCCCACTTCAACAGGGGGCTGGGAGAGCCCAGGCTGCTGGTCAGTGTGTGGGACAGCCCCAGTACCACCAGTAAGAGCTGGCAGAGAGGGCCCTTTGCTGTTGTGAGCGGTGCCATCATCCCCCAGGAGCTCTCTGGCCTCTGCGGCACTGGGAACGCCTCCTGCCACCCAGGGCTGGGGGAACGGTAAAGGAAAATTGCTCCTGTCTTCTAATTTTTCAAACCATGTAATTTGCCACTCTGAAGTGGTCTGGTTTATGCATCTTTTTTTTTCTCTTCATGTCCGTTTTCACCTGATTTCATAACAATCTAGCATGCACAGGAAATGCTTAAATGCTTCTTCTCTCTCACTGACTGACTTTTTATATTCATAGGATGGTCCTGGCTTGAATAAACAAAGCTTTTAACTTAAAATTAGAAACATTTCAGTGAAATTAAAAAAGCTTAGTAGGATCAAAGTCTTTAACCTCACCTGAACAAAAGAACATTGGCCCTGTCAGATTCACCTTTGAAGAGGTTCTTTGCCTGCTGAAAGAGGTAGATACTTTCTTGCCTATTGAAAGCTTCTCTGTGAAGGTATTGTGATAACTGAACAGATATAACAGACAAAAATCTGCATCAGGTCACAAAACTCCTTGGGCTACCTAGGAAAGAGGATGATAATTTACTCATGTTTTTCTCATGTGCTGTTTTCTTGAACAAAGCACATTGTCTCTTTTTTTAAAAATCTTTACTTGCTCCAGGAGCCGTTAAAGTGGATAATTTCTTTCTAGAGAACAAATTGGGTTTTTATGGTTGACTTTTTGTTATGGAATTGAATCACTATTCTATATGCTTTAAGTCTGCTTTAGTTTTTACTGCCTTCTGCTTTGCCCAGTGATTGGTGCTGCTGAAAAGTGGGTCTGAAAAATTTGACTTGAGTGCTTAAATATAGTTTATGGGGTGATAAAGAAGTACAAATGTGCAATAACATTGCAAATGACTCTCGAAATATTTAATTCGACACCTTTCGAATTATATGCTCATATTGATTTTAACATTTAGCTGTCAAGTTACTGGGTACCAGCATTTTAATATAGTTACATACAGTGATTTTTCTTTTTTGGGTTTGTAGCTACAGTTCAGCTCTTCTGGCTTCTGATGTGAGAATCTGTCTGTAGGTGGTCAACTTTCAGTGAGATAGATTTTTATATATATATATGTTCTATTATGACTGCATTAGGAACTCCCACATACGGGCTATGTTTGCACTGGATGTAAAGAAAGTCCTTGCTTCCCTTTGACTCAGTTACCTTGGAGATGGAATATTCATCAGAGAGAATATAGATGAGCTGGGTAACAAGGACAGACTTGGTGAGGAGAGCTGATCATTTTGAAAATGACTGGCTTGGGACAATTCATTTTCACCTGGGAACAGCAGCACTCTCGGCTGTAATTAGCGTTCCTATGAGTTGAGTTTCTCTGTGCTGCTTTTCTGGACATGCTGGTGACGGGTGCACGGGGGTGGCTTCCTGGGGGCCACAGTGGGGGTGTGGATGGGGTCTGGTGCAGAACCACAACGCTGAGTCTGAGCAAGCTGCTCTAGTGAAGGTGTCCCCACCCACGGCAGGAGCGTTGGAACCAGACGGTCTTTAAGGTCTCTTCTGGCTCAAACCATTCCATGATCCCGTGATTCTGTGACATTAGGGCCCTGATCTGTAAATGCTTGTGTTATCACCCAATATCCTCGCACAGACTCTGTTGCTGGAGCTCGAGAGGCTCCTCGTGTGCTTGGTGCTCAGCTTGTGCATGAGCTTGCGCAGGGCCGGGGCTCTGCAGAGATCCCACCGAGCTGCCGCTTGAGCTCTCCAGTACACCTCTATTGCACTGTAAATTTTGAACTTCTGTTTTCCAATGAATGTGTTGAGTATATGGACTATTGTGCCTTAAAGTCCCATCCTCGTATGAGCCTTTGTAAATGTTCTGTAAATCCGCAAACCATCTATCGCTGGTATCTATGTGCACTCTCTACGGATCTGATCTGGTACTTGGCAGGACCTTGGGAAACCCAACCCTGGCCTCACTTTGCCATGAACACAGAGGGGATTTGCCAGTTCCCTCTTTTCTTTTTTTCCGATTGCTTTCCTCTCAGACTCTCATGAAATTCTGTTTTTTCTGGTTTCTGCCATAGCTGGGCTCTGCGCCACCTGCAGCACCAGGAGCCCCTTGCAGGAACTCAGAAAGTTGTAAAAAAATTGTTTCCAGATTTTAAACACTGTAGAATGCTCCCAGGAGGGAATCACGGCTGCACATAACAACTCTGACAGGCGTTGTCAAGTATATCATCATATATTTGACATGATTGACAAAGCAGAGAAGGGAACACCTATTTCTATTGAAATGCATGAGCCTGCATTATGTTAAATACATGGTGATTATACACCAAGTAATTGGAATAATACCTACTGGTTCTGTAACAAAAAAAAAAAAAAAGAAAAAAGAAAAAAAAAGAGGCTTTTTAATGTTTAAAATTACCTGGGACCTGATTGAAGGTTTTTATGAAATTGTTTTCTAAAGTGAATAGTAGAAAAAATGTATATGTATTTTAAATATACGTATGATGTGCATGTTATTAATAAAGATCTATTTCTATTGAACCAGATGGACTCTTGTTGCTTGTATGTTGTTTGGTTTGCAAGTTAACCTGTAATGTTCCTAAAGAAAAGTTTCTAACTCCATCAATCCCCTAAAAAATTTTTGAGATTCTTTGAGTGACCTGGATCAGAGGGCAAACCTGGGGTAACTTCTCTGTCATTCACTTGTCCTGCCCTGATCCCATTGTTTTTGCATCCCAAC
Source organism: Bombycilla garrulus (assembly GCA_013400315.1). Lineage (NCBI taxonomy): Eukaryota > Metazoa > Chordata > Aves > Passeriformes > Bombycillidae > Bombycilla > Bombycilla garrulus. Next base: position 1,183,455 of record VXBU01008198.1, read on the forward strand.
TTGCCTATGGACTTGCCAGACCCTTCTTCTTTTCCTTGTTTATGTATTTTATTTCAAAATCTGCAAGAAACCATTTTCCTAATGATGTTCTGCAGGGCATGTTCCAGATGCTGCCAAAGGGTCTAAGTTAAAATAGTTAGCTTTTGGTGCCCTCCAGAAAAACAGGATTTTTTACCAAAAATCCTGATTATGATGGAAAGATCACCATCTTCCTTATCCTTGTGAATTTTGTTTAGGCTTGTTTTGTTGAAGAAGCTGAAGTGAAACACTGAACATATTTAAGAGATACTGAAAAGGAGAAATATTTACAAAAGGATGGGCTTTCCCCCGTGGGCAGGAGCCTCTTGAGGCAGTCACAAGGAAAGATTTTCTTGGGCCAGGTGCTTCAGCTCCCATCTCCAGCCAGGACTTGGGTAGCACCTGGGCTGCAGGTGCAAGTTTTGTAAAGACTGAGCACCCCAAGCAGGTGCCACAGGCACAGCAGCACATCAGTCACCTCCTCTGAAGGTGTCCCATCAGGAGACAACAGCAGGCTGTTTCACCCTGAGGACAGCTCTGAAACCACTGATCCTGAGCCCCCTACATGCCTCATGTGAACGTGGTGTTGCCAGGATTAGCAGCCACCACTCAAATCCTGGGGTGCTCCTTAGCAGACACAGTCTCTTACCTGTCTCTGAACCACTCTTCTTTTTAACCAAAAAAGCAAGACCTCGACCTTGCCCTGGGGATGTGCACGACTTGGAGAAATGGCCTTGCTGCACGTCTGCAGCTTTAACCTGGTATTTTTTCCCTATATTTTGTGTGAATGACCAAGGGTCTCTGGGGTGACACAGCCCTGGCATTGAGAAATATGTTAAAACACCCAGAATTCCTCCTGGATCCTTGGTAGGAGCTGCCATTTCTGAGGATTTGCCACACTGGTAAGATGTGCTGAGGCTTCCTTGGCCCAGCTGTGGGGAGAACTGCCTTAGTGCAGAAACAAAAGGCATTGGAGCAGCTTCCCACCTCTGAGAACAAAGGCACTGGGTCATCCAACACAGGCAAACACTTCCCATCACGGATCTTTTCAAAGTCATGTGGATCATCCTGCCACAAAGCAAATTCAGCTGCAGACTTAAGGTGGGCTCCTCTATGCCAATTCCTCTGCTGCTTAAGGAAGTGATGAAGATACCATGGCCAGACCACTGTGGGCTTGCTCTGCACTCAGCTGTATTTTCTTTTTAGCTCTTTACAGCCACTTTGAATTGAAGTAGCTGCTGTGCTGCCCTATCCTGGCACTGCCAGCCCAGATCCATGGAGTGGCTGGCACAGGACCCAGGGAACCCAGCTGAGAGCTGTAACTCATCATTACATCCCCCCTGTGGTGCATTTCAGGGCTTAATTAATTCAGGCCCTGAGATAAGCAGCACTGCTGGCCAAACCAGGTGATGCTTTGAGCTGCTGGCCACAGAGTGCTGAGCAGAGCCCTGCAGCCTCCCAGCTCTTCCAGTCCAGTGGGGAGGTCTGCTCTGCCTTGCTGCCCACAGGCTGATGTGCCACTGATGGTAAATTGTCCCCAGCTGGGCTGAGTGGTGCCAAATTATAGCCCTTACTGGTGGAAGGAGTCTTTTTTTTGTGACATAAACTGCTCAGTGGAAGTCAATTCCAGTTTGCTGCAAGGAGGTTTGCGTGTAACCTCTGCTGTCAGGGGAGAGGAAGGATGGCAGGAAAGGAAAAGGTCTTTCTCCCTGTAAGGTGCCAGAATCCTCTGTTCACAGTGCGGCAGCTGTAATTGCTCTCCCATGTTTGAGGCTCAGGGCCATGCAGACATTTCAGGTGTGCTGAGATCATCCCATTACATGTTCCCTGGATTCTGCTCCATGAATTTGGGCTGGCAGTGCCAGGGTAGGGCAGCCCAGCACAGTCTGGGCATCTGGCAAGCTCACAGCCCTTGCTGGGATGCTGGGGGAGGCGCAGGAGTTTTTAAACCTGTCCTCATTGGGATCATCAATCCCAGACACAGAAAGCATTCCAAAAGGCTGGATGCACCATGCCCCAGGCAGACAGGGTCTCTCTCAGAGCTCTCTAGTGCAGGCAGGGGTGGCATCTTGAGGTGGTGTTATCCAGGGAAGCATCGGGATTTTGCAGGTAGTTGGAATTGCAGGGTGGGACTCTGTGAATGCACCCACTGTGACAGTGCCATAAGGTCCTGCACTGGGTTAGCAGGTATTAATGCAGGTCCTGCATGGCCAGGTGTAGAGTGTGATATCCCACCTTTTGATAATGGACTCAGAGTGCTGTCCCTGATGATCCCAATGAGATGGGTCACTCGCTTACAGCTATTTTTCTGCAAAATTTTGGATCTAAAGATAACGGGCATCTTGGTACCCTTTAGGGGCACAGGTCCATATGCAGATAGCTGTGGTGAAGACACGTCTGCCCTGGAGGAGAACCAGAGATGATGTCTGGCGGCTGCTCAGACAGGCGGTTTGCAGAATGGCGAGCCTGCTTTGGGAGCACCTGAATTAGGACAAAAAACCTGGACTGGAAGTTCTCAATTCCCAAAAGCCTTGCACTTGCTACCAAGGAGTTACTCCTCTCCTGGGATTGTTCTACCTGGTAGTTTGTATTTTGGGAGATAGGTTTAGAGACATGAAGATATGAGCGGGAGCTGATGGACTGGCTCAGAGGTGTCTGCTCTGGTTCCGCTTGGGATAAAAAAAAACAGTGTTGGAAGGGAGACTTGTCTTGAGGCTGAAAAAGCCCACATGGATCTTGAATTTGTAGTTCTCAAGGCTGGGATCACCGGAGAAGTGAGGGCAGGCTGCAGGTAGTGCAGCGCAATAGGAAGTCAAACCTTGAAGTCACCTTGTAACCTTGAAATAACGTTGAGAGAAGGTAGGTATGAAGGCAGAAATAGCCCAATCTCTGTTTCTGTGAAGTATGTCAATTGTAGAATGTTTTAGAGATGGGTCAAGAAACTGTAGCCAATTCGGCAGACTCTTCTTCAAGGACAAATGTAAATTATTCAATCATATATAAGCAATGTACACAACGAATTAAAAGGTTTTCGCCATTTTTACTGCGCCAGTAAGAGAATCTTTATTCTAGCCTGGCTCCTCGAAGTTGCAGGAACCCTTGCTTCGTGCCGGTACCCTGGGGACTGAGCCTGCCCCGTGGGACGCCTTGTCCCTTCCTCCCCGGGCAGGCTGCTGCTCCCCCAGCGGTGCGGACAGGTTTTGTGCCTGAAGATGGCACTGCCGCACTGGAGGATTGCGGGGAAAGCGGGCGGGCAGCGCAGTGAGGGGAGCTCAGGGGTGGGTGCATGGGCGCTGGCTGGGTCGGGGATCAAAGGACCCTGTGGCCTACGGACAGGCCGCCCCCAAACAAGGCTGCCTCTGCGCCTCTTTGCAACATCATCCTGAGTTTTTTCTTACCTTTTCGCCTCTGAGAGTTTCAAGTTTTGCTTGTTTGGTGTAAAATCTCTGTTCTCTTAGGCTGTACAGTGTGTGTTGTTTGCTGAGCTCTGCAGAGATTTGGTGTGAGCAGGACAGAATGCTAGGAGCTGCTCTTATTTACAAGGGACACTTCCCTTCTTTCTCTGGTGGTTAGAAGAGAGGTGAGAGTGTGACCCAAGCTCTGCCCAGGTGCTCATATCAAGTAAAACAGCAGCGGCCAGAGCCAAAAGTTGTAAATGAAGTTGTCTTTTCTGGGCTCTTGCTCCTCCTCCCCTTCACTTCTTGAAGGACCTGAAGAAGCAGCAAATGATTCCTACGTTGTGCAGGTAAGAACTAGACCCTGCAGTAATGGAATGGTGACCTTTCCTGACCACTGGATGACCCAGAGCTGTTGTCTGACCATCAATATTGGCTCTGCTCATTGCAATTAGGGTGATTGGCAATGATGAGCTGGAGCTGGGTCTGGATTTACAGTTTTCTGGGCATTGGCACCCCCAGAGGCCAGCAAGAGAGAGAAGAATTCTTTGCCTTTTAGTGTAACTGTCTCTATCCACACACATGCACTCAAAAGCATATCTGCATGTCTTTCACTTCACCACTGGAGGGCTGCATCCACCTGCAGACTTTATTTAGGTTACACTAAACACAGAGCACCTGTCACTTTGAGAGATGTGTTGCGCCAGCGTAATTGGGGAGGGCTGAAAAGCGGGAACTGTTTTCTTTTGGGAAAAATCTGGCTGTAAACTTCATCAGTTTGCGGTGAAGGCATTTTTTTTCCCTGTTGGAAGCTTTGTGGTTAGTTCTAATAAAGGCAGTGAGTTGGGAGGGAAGGGGGAGAAGTTTTTTTCAGGATAGCAGGGCTGTGAAAACAGGAACTTCAGTTTGTTTGGAGCTGTGTTCCCTCTTTTATAAATTAAATACTAGGGCCACTGGAGAAGAAGAGGTCCTTGATCTCCTGAGTTTATTTTCAGCTGTCTCTTTCTGTGTTGTGCCTGAGCTGGACTGTGGTTCCCTGAGGCTCAGTCCCTCTGGTCTCCAAACCCTTCTGGGTCCCCTTGGGATCAGCTTTCTGCAGAGCCTGGCAGTGGGCTGAGCTCCCTTTTCCTCCTCAGGACTGAAAGGTGCAGCTGAGCAGCAGGAGCTTGACAAGTGAAATATTTTATCTGCAGATGTGTTACGGTGTGCTGAAGAGTTGTGCCTCTCCGGGGCTCTCTGCTCAGACTGCTGCGGGGTTTTTCCCCAGCTTCACGGAGACTTTGCAGGTTTCTATTCTAGCTTCGAATTCCTGTAGCTTGGAGACACAGCAGAGCCACTAAGAACAGCAAGACAGGTACTGACTGCCTCAAGCCACGCCTGTCCCCTTTTTAACCGCAGGGTGGTGCCTGTGAAGTTTGATGATCGACTCTCAGACAGTGCTTCCTCGGGGATGGGAAACTCTTGGGACAGCGGCTCCGGTGAAGATTCACACTTGGCGGAGTGACTTTGTTCCTTATCCAGTCGGACCCATCACCTTTTTCTCACACCACTGAGGGCTCTCGCTTCCAAGGGAGAGAAATTCAGCTCAAAGCAGTTCGGCCGTGGATTAAATAAAGCTCTGCTTGGCCTACAGAGGGCAGCAAATCGTTTAGAATACAAAAGGCTTCATCCCTTGTTTATTTTAGCAGCTGCAGCTGTGTCGAAGTTCCCTGCAGCCGAGAAGAGGAACGGGGCTCCAGTGCAGGGACCAAGCGACAACAGGGCCACCTTCCTCTCTGAGGGTGGCTGCTGTCACCTGTGACTCCCAAGGATGTGTGTTTGCCAGTGGAAGCTGGCTGGGGTGGAAAATTGTGCTTTGTGATTTCCAGGCTACGGTGTGATATTTAAAGTTGTTTTTCCCCCCACATAGGTATGTGCTCTCCCCTGAAAAGACAGGACCAAGCAAGGAAGGGCTGCCAGGTTAAAACCACAGCAAAGTGCTCCATGGATAAAATCTACTGCACTGCTTGCATGTGCACACAAATCCCTCTGCACCTTGGTTTTTGTGCTTCTTGCTAGGAGCTGGCCAGGGAAGTGTGTAACTGCTTCAGTGAAAGCTTTTGGGGATTTCTTAAAGAAATCTTTAATGGAGCTTCAAATTTTGAAAAGACCTTCCTAAATGTGAGCTCTTTGTGCTGCATCTTTCTGTGTCTCTCTCCCTCCCTTCCCAGATGACTGGGTTCCCTTTAAATGCCTTTGAAAATAAAAGCTTTGATAAATAAATCAAACAATAAATTGTACTTTAGAATGACTAATGGGATCTGACACTAGTCAGACACCAAACTGCTCCCTTTGAAACCCTTGCAGAAAGGGAAACAGTTGTATTAGAAATTTTGTGTCCTCCTGTCGTTCATATTTTCAGAGTTGTTTGTCCAGTTGCCTGCCCAGGCTGCCCAGTGAAGCTGTGGATACTCCATCCCTGGGAGTGTTCCAGGCCAGGTTGGATGGGGCTCTGAGCAACCTGGAATAGTGGAAGGGTGTCCCTATTGATGGCAGGGGGGTTGGAACTAGGTGGTCATTAAATTCCTTACAGCTGAAATAATTCTATGATTCTTTGAGACATTTAATTTCTCTGGGAACCCATGATATAATTTTTTTTTTTCAGCATACAGGAGGAATGTGCCAGGAGAAAGAGCCAGGCAGCTCTGTTGGCCCCTACTGAACCCTTTCTGGGCTGCACAGAGCTTTTCTAGACCTGTGAGTGGTGGCATCATCTCTCTATACTGAGTAATGCTGGATGCTGGCATGAGGAATCCAGTTGTGCTCACTACTGGACAGAAGAAATGAATGGTGAAGGTTCTGGAGCACAAGTCCTATGAGGAGCAGCTGAGAGAACTGGGGGTGGGCTCAGCCTGGAGAAAAGGAGGCTGAGGAGAGACCTCATCACTCTCTACAACTCCCTGAAATGAGGCTGTAGGCAGGTGGGTGGTGGTCTCTGCTCCCACATAACAAGAGACAGGACAAGAGGAAACAGCCCGAAGTTGTGACAGAGCAGATTTAGACTGCATGTTAGGAAAGATTTCTTCACTGAAAGGGTAGTCAGGCATTGGAACAGGCTGTTCAAGGAATCAACATCCCTGGAAGTGTTCAAAAATGCATGCATGTGGTGCTTAGGGTCAAGGTTTAGTGGTGGGTACATCAGTGTTAGGCTGATGGTTGGACTGGATGATCTTAGAGGACTTTTCCAAGCTTTGTGATGCAATGATTCTGTGAATGGGCAGAAATGGAGTGAAATACAAGTTTGTGCCTGCATTTACTTAACCCCCTTTTGTCCCTCCTGGCTATGGGGTGGTGGGAGCAGGACAGAATTGCAGCAGGATGTAAATGTACATTTTGCAAAAGGCAGCTTCTTTTCCAGCTCAAACATACACCAAAAGGGATGACAGCAGGCAAGAACCAGCTGGAACAAGTTATTAACACAGTGAAACAGGCATTGGACTGGCTGTTTCAGGTGGCCTCTTCATTTCAAGGGTAGCTTTGATATGCTTTGAAATGCTACTGAAGCCCAGGTAAATGTGGATCAAAATAGCACTGCCCTATCATTGCTAGCAAGGATTATTTTTTTTTTTTTTAAATTGAGCTATTTTGGGGGCTTAGATAAGCTCAGAAGGAACTGGTAGTTGAAATTTTGGTAAATCCTGGCTGGCTTTCCCTTTTGTGCTCCTTAAGGGGTGACAGAAGGGCAGCTAGCAGAAGTATCCAGTCTTGGTTTGGAGACTTTCCTTTCTAAGCAGACTGTCCCAGTGGTCACAGCCACTTAAAAAGGTGACTTTTTTTTTTTTAATTCCTTTTTTTAATGTCTTGTTTCTAATTGGAAGTGGTCTGGACTCAGCTTCTAGCCAGGAGCATTTTGTTAAGCTGCTCTCCTAGATTAAGAATCCCTTTTAAGTGCCCGTTATCTTCTCCATGTGAAGACAGTGTAATCAAGTTGCCTCCCTCTCTCTCCCTTTTGAGACTAAACAGATTGATCTCGCTGTCTGTGGCTAAAAGGCCTTTTCTAAACCTTCCATCAGAGCTTCACTTGGGTATCTGGGCCTGAAATGGGGCTGTAATCACTAAGTGAGTCTTGGGCTAAAGTGATTTTCGAAAGTATAGCATGAAGCATTAAGGATTTCTTGGCCTGTATGGAGTGTAGTTTTTTTTTTTTTTATCTGGTTTCTTGACTCCTGTCTTTTTTTATGATTGTTTCAGTGGTTTGGACTCTACGATGCAAAATTGATTCTGGATATATCCAAAATTGATTCTGGATGTATCACCCTACAGTGCCAGGAGACAGACTGTTGGCTTGGGGTGCAGATCCCTTTGTCAAACCCAGAATATTTCCTGTTCTCATTAATTTCAGGCCATTCTGGAGAGAGAAGGTGAAAGGACACACACCTGCTGGAAGGGGACAGGGAGACAGAGCGTGCAGCTTTGAGCTCAGGAAAGCCTCACACTCCTTCAGGCTGCTGCAAGTGCCAGTTGGATGGCTGCAGGGCATCAAGGTTATATTAGTCCAATACTGGGGTTCATAGCAGCTCTTCATTGCCTTACATGATGTTTTCCTAGCATAGATTTTCTGAGATGGGGTTCTTCACAGATAAGAGATCTGCTTTTCCCTCTACCACAAAGGTATTTAAAAACATATGGATACTGAAAGATAAAAGGGAAAAATATAAAAGGATGGACAGCACAGGAAAGAAAAGAGGCAGATGAAATAGTTTATGTTGTCCCCTTGAGCTGTTGTCTGTAATCCTACCCACAGTGTTGGGATAGTGTCAGAGCTCAGAGGATCATGCAAGTCCCAAAGGCCTTGTCCTCACACTGAGTGCTGAGCTCTCTGAAACCACCCAAGTATTACAGATCAGGGTTAATCAGGAAATTTCAAACCTGGAAATCACACTCTGTCCTGTAATATGAACTTCAGAGTGTTTCTGTTTTCCAATGGTAGGAGCTGCTACTGCAGATCAAGACCAGGAGAAATTCCTGTTAAATCAACAGTAGAGTAATATTTATAGTGCTATGAATGATGAGGAGACAATCTGCCTTCACACTGATACTTGAAATTCATCCTGATTCCTGTTGCAGGAGCTGGTTCTGCTCCCCCTGGAATGCCCTTTATTGCACTAACGCTGTCCAGAACATTCCTGCGTGGAAAACCTGGTGTGTGTAAAACTCAGATGGCTCCAAGCAGCTGTGGAGGCGTGCTGGATCCTTTCTGTGAAGCAAACTTCCACCGATGCAGCGCACACCTACAGGGCAAGGGGTGGGATGGGCTCTGGGATGTGTGGTGGGAAGGCCAGAAACCATTTCAGTGGTGACTGGACACGTGGGTGAGTTTGTGCAGATGGGTTTGCTGCTGGCTGATTCATTCCTGGGGATGAAAGAGAAATGCAGGGAGGGAGAAAAAGCTCTGTCCTGTAAGAGTTATGGTGGCACAAAACACAGTTGAGTTGTGTGTCTAGTTATGCTCATGACAGTATCTAAGGATGCAAGGGAGAATATTATGTTCCCTCTTTGAACAAGTAGGGTTCTTTTCATTCCAGAGGGTTATTGGTTTATGTTCCTGTTTATCTTTTATCAAATATAGTAACAATAAAGCTCCAAGATTTTTAATAACTATAGCAAAAACATAACAGGCAAAGCCTTTTCCTTTTTTTCCTAGTAACTCCCCTGCATTCCATTGGGAAAAAAAAAAGAAAAAAAAAAGATACACTCTCCAAACTTACATGAGAGAGAAAAGCCATCAAACAATCTGTGGCTGCCAACTTATTTTTTAAAGTCCAAATTAAGTAGAGGTCAAGGACTGAATAACAAATCCCAGAAATATGAAGATTATAATGATGCCAAAGGCAGAGCTGTGGTCCTGGCCACTGTGATTGCTTTTCTGAGGAGAAAAGAAGCGTGTGTGGTTGTGTATTTGTTAGTAGAAAGTCAGGCATGCTTCCCTTCTCTGAAAGAATCAATAAAATAAAGAGATTTCCTTCTGAATAGTATGGAAATAATCAAAATCATAGCAAAAATTATAGAAAATTATGAGAAAAATAAAAATTATGAGATGAAAGTGAATAGTTCAGGAAGAAATGTATAAATACCACTTTACTAAATTGTCTCTCTTGGTGAGTTGTAAAAATTAGTAAGCTTTCATTTCCTAGCAATGGTGCTTCTAATGAGAACACCTTCCATGTTTTTAGTGAGTAGCTGAAGCCAAACGCCCATAACAAGTGAATGTGTTGGCTCTCACATGTGGCCATGAATGTTTTGCAAAACACTGTGTCCCATAACAACTCATTAAATATTGTTTTCTTTTCTGTTTCATATACTCTCATTAATTTGTCAGCTCAAGGTGATTTTTTTTTTCCTTTAATCCTATATTCTTGCTCTCTCTGAAAATCTTTTTGTTACCTGATCAATTTAAGCTTGTAATGAAAGAAATGCCATGAAATTTTCCTGCAACAACAAAAAGATGTCCTGATGACCCTGTTGTTCATATCCCAGCTGAGATAAATTTCCAGATGTGAAAGTTTGTGTAATCCTGATGACGCCAAATGTTCCTTGTACTTTCTGCTCTGATTTCACCCAGAAATGACCATGGTGGTGCTGTGGAGCTGCTAAATGGGACTGTCCAGGAGACAACAGTATACAGAATACAAGGTAAAAACTACTCATCTAAAAACTGAAACCTTTGTTCTCTTTGGAGCAGACAGGAGAAAACATGGATGGACTATATTTCGGGAAGATTGGCTCCTCTGAAAGATTTTCTCCTTTCATTCGTGGGAGTAAATTCTTCTCTGAGGTGAATGGTGTGTGACAGTGGACAGGGTAACCCTCATCTTAATATGTAATATTGTAAGTACGATATTACTCTTTAAATTGACTTAATATTTGCCTATTTTTGAAGCACTTTAGGGCTTTACACTTCTGTTTCTCAGTGCTGCTGTCAGATCTAGGATGACTAATTCCACATATAACTTCATCTTGTGGCCAAAGGAAATTTTTGGGAAAAAAATGAAACAAACCAGAGAACCAAGTGGTGGAAACATACATGGTCTGTTTATTATACATTTGGTGATGGAATTAAGTGAACAAAAGTGCTCCTTGCTCTGTGTGTCTAGTGCTGTGTTATACAAAGGAGCCCCAGAACTGCAATTTGTAGTTTGCTTCAAGTTTGTGCAGGGTCCAGTTTTAACCCTCCTGGTCCTGCAGCCTGTAGTGAATTCCAGCAGGGTCCAGTTCCACAGATGAACAGCCTCAGAGTGTCTCAGTAAGCTGGTTGTGCAAATGACCTGGATGCATGCACTGCACTTGTGTAGGAGAGGTCACCCCTGTGGGGTAAATTGAGGGCCATTGATAACGTTTGATTGCGGAATAAAGAGATTATATAGCAGTCTGTGCTTAAATGAGAGTGTCAGAAGTGAAAATTGTTACTTCTGCTCTTCACTCCTCCTTTTCCTCCCTCTCTCTCCCCAGGCAGTGATGTGAGGGTGGGTTTGTGTTTGCAAGCTGTGCTCTGGTTTGTGGGGTCTGGGTTTAGGGTGCGGTGTTGTCCCATATCCCTGCACCAGCCTGGATCCATCCCACCCCTCTGATGGGCTCTTGGCCCTCCTGTGCAGCAGTGACTGAGCATCCCTGCCCAGTGGATGTGGATTGTGCAAGGGATGTTCCAGCGATTGACAGCACAACGAGCCATCAATCTGAAACAACAGCCCACAGGCGTGCATGAAAATGTGATGCTTTCTGCCACGGGAGAGAAACGACTTGCACAGAATGACTGTGGAACAGCATTAAACTCGAGTAAAGAGCTGAATTAATCACAGGCTCCATCAGAGTGCTGGGGAGGGTGGCACAGAAGGAAAATGAGCCACTGCTGAGAGCTGAGCCAGCAGCCAGCTGATGAGGTGCTCTCCTCGCTTCCAAGGGACTCAGCAAAAGGATTTTTCTCCCCCTTGGAAGTGAGGTGGCTTTTCAAATGTGGGGAGGAAGATGACAGTAAACATATGTTCTGCTTCCTGTTAGCTGCTGTCAGAGATTTTTCTCCTCCTGTGTTTGACTGATTCTTGATTTGTTTCCACACTTCTTTTGCTGTGCCCAAAGGCAGGAACAAAAGGGCAGAGGAGCAGCAGAAATGTGAACACCCAGAACAGCATCCGCCACCCACAGGCCTTACTTTTGGATATTTTTCGTAATATTTTTAAGTCCGAGAGGGCTGCATGTGGCGAGAGGATTTATGGCTCTAATTCCTTGTTCCTGCGTAGTCACCACATCCTTTGGTCTCTTGCTTCTCTGAAACATCTCACAAGCTTATTTCAGCCATCAGCTGAAACTTTTCTGTTTTAGTGTCTGAAGTAATTCTGCCTGTGCTCTCTGATAACTCCCACAGGATTTATTTGTTAAATGAGTTATTTTGTGACCAGACACCATGTTGCTTTCAGAATTTTGGTGCAACACAGCTTCCTGGATTCCTTTCTTTTTGTGGGTACACCTGCCCCACACAAGAGACAGGTAGTGGTTTAGCTAATTCCTGAGCATCAGAGAGCTGATTAAACCCCTGCTCTTGAATGGCAAGCAAGGTGCAGTGCAGCCCACAGATGGGCTGATGCTCCATTACTGACCTATGACAAAATGGTAGCGAACCGTAATGAAGTCTGGGAAGTTTGTAAAGCCACGAGAGTCATGGATTCTTCCCAGCCAGACCAGGACTTAGGGCTCCTGTTTTAAATAATTCCTCTGGGAGGCCCAAGGGGAGAGAAAGTAGAGACCTTGTTTTATAATCCTCTCTTCATAAATCTCAATCACAGTCTTTGTGAGGCTTTAGTCCAGCTTAGAGGTAGGAGTAATCTCAGTGGGATGTAAAAGCACTTAGGCAGGAGAACAGACCCTCTGAAATGTGGCTCTGGAGCTCTGCAGTTGGGGTTATAATCAGCCTTTTATCTCTGTGCTGGGCCATTTAACACATTTACACTCTGCCAGCTCCTCCATCAGGTGCTTTGGACAGAATATTTTCCTTGGTGGACACCAGGGCTGTGCCAACCCAGTTCTATGGGTCACATCTTGTCTTCAGCTTTGTCCTGGCCTAGGCAGAGCTGGATCAATGCTGATGCTGCTCCACGTGTCTATCTGCATCAGACCTCCTCCTGCAGCTTCTGTTTGAATTAAACAAACATTGTCCCTGCGTGTCATTTCTGGGAGCAGCTGCACTGCCCAAGTCCTCTCTGGCAGAAATGTCACCTACTCTCATCATCTTCTTGGAAAACCATCCAGTTTGCCTCCTTGCCTAATGGTTTAACATTTTTGGACTGCTTCTCCCGCTCATCTTGTGCTCCTCACTGGGGTCTGTGCACCAGAGCTCCAGGGCTGCCATGTATAGAAATATTGGTGAGCTGGAGCGAGGCTGAACATGAGAGCAGTCAGATTTATTTACTTTTTCTGACTGTAACTTTTGCCTTCTGGGCAAGCACTGGGGACCTGCCATGTAAGCAGTTACCAGTTGAGCTCAAAAGCCAAAGTTCTGCAGTTGGAGTTATAAACAGCTTCTTATCTCTGTGCTGGACACAGCCAGTGACCTATTTAACACATTTACCACCATATCTTAAAATAGTTTTAAAAATTGCAAGTGCATGACGAAAAGCTGTGCAGAAACACTTCAAACAAGTTTTTGTTCTACAGCTTTTGCTAAAATCAGTATTTCTCCCTACTCCCCTCCCCCCCAAAAAAAATTGTCTTGGCTTGTCACTTGCCTGCATGGTGAGTGCCAGATGGAGCTTAATAGCAGGTACATAATATCCTGCTGTTTAACAATTTAAACCCTTTTTAAAAAACAAAAATATTCTCTTCCTTTTCTCACTTTTTAGAAGGGTCACGTCTATGAATAGGCAAAAGCTTGAATTGTGCTATGTTCTGCTAATCTGTGGTGTTTAAAAGTGGCCTTGCCCTTTTCTGAGAGTCTTGGTTTTTTTAGCTTGAGTTTAATTTTTCTTTGAAATAACCAAAGTGAAAGTCACAAGTATGCCTGAGAATTTTAGCTACTTTCTTGCTATTGTGGTGAAGTCAGCAAAGCTGCAAGTGTAGAGGATGACCAAAATTCATCCTGATACTGAAGGACAAGCACCACAATCCCCCTGCTCAGCAGGAATACAACTGCAAAGTGCACTAGAAATTAATTTGAGAGAAAATTATGAATAATAAATGTCCTTTCATAAATTCTCTAATTCTAAGCATATTTTTTCGCAGGTAACTGTATGTTAATTCAGCATTTACAGAGCATGTGTGTCCATTGAGGGGACTGTGACAAGGAGGGATGGGAAAGGTTTCAGGATACAAAGGAAGAATGTCCCAGTCTCCCATCCCTGAGGAAGTTTAAAGTTATTCTAGGACTGAGAAAGGCTTGTAGGCCTTTGTATCATTTTTTTACAAATTGAAACTTCAGGAAAGCTTGTCTCTGCTACCTGCAGACCACCTTGTCTGCATGACTCTTCCCTAAAGTGCGGAGGTGCCCTTAGGTGTGATAGGAGCCCAAAAGCTCAACACCTTCCAGGTAAATTGAGTTTTGTGCTCAGGTTCCCCCTGCTGCCTCTTCAAAGCAGAATCATTTCACCTCTATGCCTTTGTCTGTAAAGCTCTCTTTGCAGAGACACCAGACCAGTTTATTTCCCAGATGCAGTGATCAAAGGCACGATACAAAGACTCAGTGTTGCTGTGTGCTGCAGAGGAAGGCTGGAAGTAATTTGGGTCAACTAAAGTTAGAAACCATGCTCACCTCACGAGACAGATGTGAGCTTTGAAGTCGGTGAGATGATCAGCAAGACAATCTAGGAGAGACACTTTTCCCCAGTTCACTGAAGTCGTTGCAGGGCTGGATGCCTGTTCTTGGGTGAGAAGAATCTGCCCAGTCCTGTGGCCTGCCCTCAAGAGAGGCTGGAAAGCAGTGTGAGAAAATGTAAAGCACTTGAGTGTGCAATGCTGCAGCATATTTCTGGGAATCAGTCCTTCCTCACCTAAGGAGTTTGTGGACAATTTAGGCTGAAGAGCAAAAGAAGAGCAAGAACACTCAGATCCTTGTATTTGCCTGCTGTATGTGATGTGAACTGTACAGCTCTAGAATCTTCTATTTAATAATTTCAGTATTTAATTTTGTACTTTCTGGGGCTGGTGGGAGGATGTCGACCCAAATGACTGTCTTGTACAGCACAATAAATTCTGTTCACAGTCTAAGTGGTGTTCTACAGGTGTTCTTTACCTCTGCCTTGCACCAGAGATGGACAATGACTTATTTGGGGATAAGGACAGATCTGTCTCCTGGATGTTCTCCCCTTGTCTCCCTTAGCTCTGTAGACATGGATTCTGTAGTTAAAGAATGCAAGTGGAGGCTTGATGAAATCCAAGTTCCCCAGAAACTGGAAAGAGCAGCTTTGGTGAAGCCCCAGTTTTGTACCACTACTTCCTTCTTAATTTTCTCTTTTCCTGCCTGGGTGAGGAAGCCAGCTCGGTCCCTTTGTGCTCTTTCAATGAGTAACCCCATTATTAGAGGAAATCCCTGACATTTATTTCTGGCTTTCCAGACTTCTCCCCACTGTAGGCACCTAAGGGATGAAGGGCTGCCTCACAGGCTGTAATCTGTGCCAGCTGTGAAGCAGGCTCCATTCTAGAGATGCTCTTTTACCTTTCCCAACCTTCACTTACAAATTCCAGCCTTCGGGATTGCTGAAACAGGATCCTCCCTCTGCAAGGATTTTATGGTCCAGCTGGTGGACGGGAGCCAGGCAAGGCTGAAACAGAAACCACTGGGCCATGAACCCATCCTGTTCCAAATAAGCAAACGCCTTGATCCTGCTCCTGGTGTAGTGACCCAATTAAAGCTAGTCAGAAAGTGAAACTCCCTCAGAAATATTCTAAGAACAGTTCTCCAAGTGGTTTATACGTGAGAAGATAACTCATGTAGAGGAGGTTTACTGCCCCAGGCCATGTCTCTGTGTGCTTCCCGTGTCTGTGTGACAGCAGGTGCCATGGATCTGGTGATTGACTTTCAGAGGTAACTTTATCTCCTCTCCTGCCGCACTGTGCAGGCAGAAGGAAAATGCTGACGCAGGTCATTGACTGAGAGGTCCATCACTCCCATCCATACCAGGAACTGCCCACGGTGATGTGCACTTGGAGTAGCAGGGAAAGTGTCATCTTCCTTGGGAGGTAAGAACAGGGTCTTTTGGTATTTTAGGAGTTGAAATACCAAAAATCACAAATGTGGATCTTGATGAGGTGAAGGAAAGAACAGTTGTTGGTGCCTCTTAGCCCCCTTTCTACTTGCTGACATCCTGCAGCTTGAGGTTTTCAAATAAAAATTCCTTCCCTTCCCTCAGGTCTGGCACCAGGGGGCAAACAAACATCTTTACATTATTTTCTTGTTTTAAGGTTTTTTTTTTTTTGTTTGTTTGTTTGTTTGTTTTTGGTTTTTTTTGGTTTTTTTTTTCCCCTTGGAAGCCACTAAGCTGGTTGGCTTTGAATGTTCTCCAAAAGTGCTCCTTGAAGCAGCAATGTGAACCCTTCAGCACAAACATTTAGTGTTAAACTGAAAAATAGAAAGAGTTGGGAAAGCTTAATAGCAAACAGTGCTGTAAATCAGGCCCATAATCTGAGCAGATCTGGCACATAATTAATCTTTGGGGAGTCTCTAGGTAGCAACTTGCAGGTCGTTAGTCAGTAAACTCCCACAGATCTCCCTGGGTTTGGGATTAGGCTCTGTGTGTGAATAATCATCTAATTAATCACCTCATGCAGGGGTTTTAGAGACCTTCAGCGTCTGCTCTTGGAAGTGGTGTAGGTTTAAGTGCAGTTGTGGCTCAGCATGCCAACAGGAGTACAGAGAAATTCAGAGAGGAGGTAGTTTTCATCTCAGGTGGTGCAGGTGGGTTTGAAGTTTTCATTTATTACAGAGGCAAACACTTCTCAACCATGAAATGCACCCAGGCACATTTGCCTTGAGATGATTCCTGAAAATGGTCAAACATTAGAGACTTTTTTGAGGTGAACTTATATTAAATGTTATGACAAAGGCTGTCCCATGTTGCCTGCTGTCTCACAGATATCCGTAACAATTTCTGATTCAAATTATCTGTATTTGAGAACTTTTCTGCCAGAATTAATGTTGCCTTGTCAGGACCAGGTACTGTGAGCTGAACATGAGCTTCAGCCCCAGTTTTGAGCATCTTGATAAGGAGGAGCAGCTGTTAGGAGGAGGGTGGAAAGGCCACAGGTGGGTTTTCTGCAGAATCTGGGCTGTGAGCTGCCATCCAAAATTGTGGTTCTTCAACTTGAGCTCCAGCTCATCATCTCGAGGGGTGCTTCACCCTCACCCACCTGGGAGCTCTCCTGCTCACCACACCTTGGTGAGGACCTGGGCACTGCAATGGCTGCAGTCACTGTCATGAAAAAAGTCAATTTCTCCACCTTTGTAATGGAAAAGTCTCCATTAGCAATGTTCACCTGGAGCACAGTTTACCCTCTGAGTGTGCTGCGTTCTGAAAGCACTTAGGGAAACCTGTGCTTTCTTGACAAACATTAAAGAGAGAGCTGGAGTTAAAGCTGTGGAAATTTTTCTGCCTTGAATTTTTGACTGTTGTCACAAGAAACAGGTAAAACATTGGGATGCAATTCCTTAAATACAGGTTTTCCAGGCAAAGTATCTAAATTACGATTATTAAACTCTTTGGAATTTTGAAACCTTTTGAAACCTTAGAAAAGGGTCTTCTAAAACTGTTGCCTGGAAGGAAGCTCAGGCACAGTTTCTGCTCTTTCACTCTGCTGTAGCTTGCTATAGCATTTTTAATGCCCTTTTCCTACGATTTAAATAAGAAGAAAATTAGCATTGAAATGTGCAGTAGAAGCAAATGTCTGTTTTAAAGGTACCATTCTCCACACAAGGCCATGGATTTAACAGGCTTTTACTGTATTATCGACAGCACAATGCTGTGGCATTGAACCACAACTATAGGGAACAATCCAATTATCGTTCAATTGAGCCAAAGCAATTAGTTGGCTTAGGCCAGGGGATAATGCAATCAGTTGAAAATGTTCAACAATCAGATTTGCAGAAAGCTGAAATTCACATTTTCTTTCTTTCTTTCTCAGCTGACTCAGAGATCTCCTCCTAACTAATGAACATGGGCAGAGCAACAACTCAAAATATGGTGGAAACTTCAAAAGGTAATGAAGGTTTTTAAACAGGCAGGTTTATTTTTGAGATGCACAAACTCATGGTCTTCTCTGTACTTCATCCTCCTATAGCACTGCAAAAACTACATTCAAACTAGTCTTAGACTTTGACACTTATTTTCCCTAGTTACATCTTTAAAAAAGGAAAAGCAGTTATGAAAGGTTATTGTTAGATCTGAGATATAAGGACATAAGGACCAAAGCTAAAACTAATATGGATGTGTAAATCTGGGATACTTGGGACTGGTTGAACAAAAAACAATCAAATTTAATTTAACTGAATAATTTTCCTATAAAATGTGTATATTTATGATAAGGTCACTAACATTTTCTGGAAAGGTTTTTCTCAAAACTAATATTTTTTTGGATGTGGCACTGTATTTTGGTAAATACGTGGCCTGTGTTAAGGAAGAGATTAAAAGATTCAAGCTGCAGCATTATGTGAGTACCCTGCGTTCCTCCCTGTAGCTTAAGGATCTTTTGAAGGTGGAATTAACCAAATCATTAAAGACTCAAATACTTTCATCTCATGCTGAATGAACAACTGGTACATTATGGGCCTGACTGCTGTTCCACAAGGATTATATTCCCTTTGACTTCTTTTGGGATTGTTAACACTCCGACTAATGGTATATGGGATCCAAATGATCTTGTTTCTGGTTTAAAGAATTAGAAGAGGGTGCTTCATAACTGTACAGTGCTGCTTTTGCCAAAAAAAAACCTGAATGCAGAGCAGCTCTTCCTATCTGAGGATAATCTGCTTAAATACACTTTTTGTTCATCTGCCTTATTATCCTGCAATGTGGAAAGTGCTTCTGTATTTTTCTAGGCCGAAGAGCTGACATGGTGCTGCTGCACAAGAACTGACAAAACACAGTTTGAATGGTTTGACTCTGGAGATCCTGGCCTAACACAAGTGGTCTGCATGAAAATGGTCTGCTGAAAATCTCTGGGGCTTGATTCCATCACACTGAGAAAAATTGGAAGAGAACTTGATTTATCTAAAGGCTGAGGGTAATCTGGGTTTGAGCAGAACAGGCACAGAAGAGTTTGTAGTGTTATAGACATGATTCCTTTGCACTCACCAAAGGAAAGACTGCCCTAAAACCGATGTCTTTTGAACTCAGACCATCACTTAATAGGGAGATTATATTGTAGTAACCCAAAAGTGCCTTGGCCTCTCTGCTGGGGTTAGAAACAAAGTGTTGGATTTCTCTGAATCAAGTGAAAATGTAGAAATAATGCACATATTGGGGTCTCTTGAAGGTTGACATGAAACTAGGTCATGGCAGCTCTTTTGAAATTCAGTCTTTTGCCTGCATTTTTGTGTGAGGTGTTGTCTGGAGCACATACCGGGCACTGCTGGTGAGATAGACAGGAAGCCTTCCTTGGAGCTGCCTTTTGTGCAAATCTTTAAAGTTTGCTCAGAAATCTATCAAAGTGAGAGCTTGTCTGGATAAAGGAGAATAATTAGGGTTTTTCCTGTCTAATTAATAGATTGGAGGCACTGATGTGGAGTGGAAGAGTTCAGGCTAAATTCCAATCTAACATAGTGCTGGATGTGAAAATACTCCTGGATGAATAACAAAACAATGGGATTTACAGACTCTCATTTGCCTCAAGTGTTGATAACAAAGCCCAATAAGCCCTTATCTTGTGCCTGCACATCTCAATGGATTTATAAGATGGGGTGGGGGAGTGAAAAGAGACCTTGAGGTGTCTCCCCCTGAACGCCAGACTGCAACATCAGCTGGTTTGGATTATAGCATCTCTGCAGATGGATCTGGCTCTTGTGTGCTTTGGAGGGGAGAAAACATCATTATGCTTGGAAATTCTGAGTGAATACTAAGTCTTTAAGTGTGAAAAAGGATTTTTCTTGCTTCTGAGTTTATCTTGAGGCTGTTTCTGAGTTCTGCCCATTTGCCTTCATGCATTCCAAAGGATTTGTCTCTGGAGTTGAAAGCAACTGTTGTAATGCTAAGTTAGAAATATTTGGGGAAGACATTAAAATAGAATTCTAAAGGGTTTATGATATGCTGTGCCATTATCTACCTCTGTATAAAAGTTGAATAAAAAATCAATGAAATGAGCTGCACTATTCACACAAAGCTTCCTAACCTATGAATAATGTGATCACCCCAGATACAGCATTGTAAAGGTTTTATCAGCATCATTGGAGGATTTTTATCTGTATTTGCATGTCTTAACAGGAAGAAGTAAAGGTACTAAAGTTGTAGAGTCAAACTTTCAGTGCTAAAGAACTTGGCTCTGGGTTCTGCTTTTTTGCTTTCTTTTCTCCCTTTTATTTTTTTTTTCTAAATTTGATTGTCTGTGGTATGAAATGCTGAGTTTTCCTTTACCAAGAAAGCAAAGAGATCTGACATTACACTGAGTCCATATCTGTCTTCCTACGTTGCGTGGAGTCATCAAACACATGCAGCACCGTAGAAGGAACTGGTATCTGCTGAAAGCAGTGCTCACCTGCCCAGACATCCCTCTTCTTTGCATTGTGCTGTGTGCTTCTTAAAGCCATTCTGCTCTTCAGAATGACAGAAAAAAGAGGATTAGCTAGAGGGTGCCTTGATAGCACAAACTCTCCATCTGCCTGATGAGTTCCTATCTGATGCTGTGCAAACCCAGCTCTTTTCAAGGCCACCAGCTGTCCTCAGCTTTCAGGACCACTGAGAGAACTGCAGTGTGGGAGGGTGTGTGACAGCTTTATCTTGTTAAGAGAGAAAACTCTGCTGTTTTCCCTGCTCACCCTGGTTATGCTGTTCTGAAGTTCCTGTTACTGCTCAGCTCTTGAGGTAGAGTGGAGAGAGCTGGAGAGGGAATTTGACATGGGCATGTGTTGAGAGGCAAGGGCTAATGGCTTTTGACTGAAGGTGGGTAGATATAGTTGAGATATTCCATAGAAAGTCTTGACTGTGAGGGGTTAAGGCACTGGCACAGGTTGACCAGGGAAGCTGTGGATGCTCCATCCATGGAAATGCTCAAGTCCCATCTAAATGTGGCCTGGGAAACCTGGTCTGGTGGAAAGACACTTTGCTCATGGCAGGAGCCTTGGAAATAAATGGTGTTTAATGCCCATTCTAACTCAAACAGTCCTATCATTCTATAACACAATTGAACATAGAGTGGTAGGAGAAAGGATAGACCTTATTTCCAGAGGAGATGGTAAAAAATGCTATCTTGATTTAAAATTATATTTTGTTACCTTTTTCCAGTAGATGGAAGACTCTGTTCAGGTAGAATTTGTGCAGCTCCTTTCCTGTGATATTCTGAAGCATATCTGGAGTCAGACAACTGCTGCAAAAGGGGTTTGGCAATAGTAAAGTTACAAGGAGTGTGTGAAAACCTCTCCCTCTGCTGCTCTTTGATCACCCTTTAGACAGGACAAGGCATGATACAATTGGCTTACACTCAGTAGTGGTCACTTCACCAAGTGGAGAGGAGCAGGGCCATGGATCACATGGATGTGGAGATGAGTTTGTTACTCAGCTCTGGAGAAAACTGCTGCTGCTCATTCATCTTTGTGGCTGATCACTACTGTGTCATGCTCTTTCATGTTGTGAGTCACATATGGGACAGGACAGCCCTTCTCTGGCTACTAAACATTGCACAGAGGTTGCTAATTGAGTGATTCACTTCAGTGTGCCACCTTTAATTCCAGCACTCTTTTGGCCATTTATCCAGGAGTCACTCTGGTTACCGGGGCTGTGGGACGCTGAAGCATTTGGTTAAGATGAAAGGCTCCCTAAAGGCATGACTCACCAAGATGGTCTGGTAACCCAGGCATGGACATTTCTAACAGGAGAAAGGATTCCTCCTCCTAATCCTGAGGGCTGTATTGTTTTCTGTTAGGTTGCCTCCTGCTTTGTCACACCTGCCCAGGTGTGTTATGTGATAACCCGAGGTGTGCTGGTGCTGTGCACATCTTCAGGGCAGGCAGAGCTCTGCAGACCTTGGAGCACTGGAGCCAGCCCTGCTCTGCTGTCCAGGAGGTGACTTGCATGTCTCATATCCTGGGACTTTTTGTGCCCGTGAGCATGGAGGTATGAGAGTATGGCTTTCAGAAAAGGGGCAGGAAACATATTTTACACGTAGGTTGTTTGATGCAGTCCAGCTGGGCACAGAAAGCTGTTTTCTTCCATGGATATGATCCTGCTCTGTGATCTTGTACTCGAGAGGTACTTCATGATGATTGCTGGAGGTGTCTCAGCCCTTGGAGCAGCCCAGTGTGCAGAGCCCAGAGGAGCAAGGAGACAGCTGTGTATCTGGTGCAGAGCTTGGAGCTAAGCAAGGGAACAACTGAGGCCTGGAGGCAACAGAATCCAGGGCATTTCACTGCTGCTGCTAACGTAATCCTGCTGATGCACCTACATGTGACACAAAGCAGCATCTCTCACCCCAAACCATAGAGAGAGGCCTTTGGAGTCTCAGTGATCTCTCTTCAAGAGTAGGAAATGCTGTTTATTCCTCTCTTCCTCACCCCTACCTCAAGTAAGTGTGATTCCTTAGAGATGTTCAAGTCCCAAACACTATGTGGAGAAAAGTTGAGAGCTGTATGGAAATGGATTGTGGGGACACAGAAAAAAGATCTCTGCAGTGTCTGTGCTGTCACTGCATCTCCTGGGGATTCCCTTTCCCATCCACGGTTCACTGAATTTATGCCATCTGCTCGGGGATGTTCCTGGGAAGTGTTTAGTGCCCAAGGCTGTTCCCTGCTCCCCCAGCACGGTGGGAGTCAGTATCTTCAGTTGCATTGCTTGGGTGAGAAATTGCTGAAGGCAACAATCTGCACCAATTACCAGCAATAAATGCTGAGGAGTGAAGACTGGGAGGATGTCAGATTGTTTAAGTCTCTTCCAACACAGTTGTGTTGGACATGCATTTCTTGAGATTGCAAAACCCTGGTCAGCATTTCTGGGGTGTTTGACTGTTGTTTGCCACCCTGGCTTGAGCATGACATCAGACAGTGCAACGGAGCTCTTCTGGGTCTTTCTCCATGGCCTGGCATTTTGACTCCTTGACACCTTGAACTCCCGAGGATTTCTGCGCTCAGTGACCAGGTCTGAGCAAAGAAACCACTCTGGGCTTGAATTTGAAGAGACTTCTTATATGTTCTTCAAGTAGGAAGGCTGAAAAACTCAGATGAGTACCAGTAATGCTTTTAGTGGATTCTAGAGAGGGACTTTTAGACCTGAACTGTAAGAGGTGAACTCTTGGGGTGAGAAGGAAAAACTCTTCTTCCCAGGTAAGTTTGTGGTCCTTTGTTATGATGAATCTGGCAAAACAATCTGCTCATGTTTCTGCTGCTTCAGTCACCGGAGGAGCTCCCACACAGAAAAAGATGTGAGAGCTTCTGGCAAACCTGGTTTAAGTAGCCCAGGACCCTTGGGTAGGCTTTGACTTTGCAGAGGAATTACCTGCACCATGGATGGGGAATACAGCTCTCTGTTTCCTCAGCAATTTGTAGATACTGCTTGCATCTTCTTCTAATGTTTTTTCATTACTGGCCAGTAGCAATGGCTGATTTATTTCAAGTCTCCCTGATGCACGATTAAAAGTCAGCAAAGTCGAGGGGTCCTCAACAAAGTTAAGATCCTCTAGAGTGCGGTCAGTAGCTGTCTGAAGGAATAAACAAATGAGCTGAAAATCGAAATATAATTTAACCACAGCACAGATGCCTCTATATCAGCCAGGAATTTTTCATTTTCCTCTATTACATTTTGTTATGAGCTTTATTCATATTTGAATCACATGCAGAAGAAGTTTCAGATCTTTCATGTCAGACTATAAAGAAATGTAGAAGCAATAACTTCTTCCAAATATTGTGTTCTAACCTTCAGATGGATTGCCTGCAATTATCCCACTGATGAGAAATAGTAATTCTCCCCAATGTATTTCCATGACACATCCTTTGAACTCACTGTGATCTGTAAGCATTTTAGCTCCTTGTAGAAAGAATCTTTCACTTGCTGCCTTGTAAACAAATTGAAGAATTAATGGTAAACTAAGAGAAAATGGGTGATATTTTTTTTCTTTCAAACCAATAATGTGGAATCATTTTGGGTGGAGGAAGGGATAAGACATCCAACAGAAATGTCTCCCCACCTCAGTACTTGGCTCAGGAGTGTGTCTTCATTTTTAATTAGGCATGATTGTTTTCAAGGCCAGGTTTGCCAGTCTTCTAAATTTCAGACTCATGTGAGTGCCAGAATCTGGCTCTGTATGTGTGTTTTAAAGCACAGTTCTGGCCAGAATTCTTCTTTATTTGATTTCTGACAACCAGGTTTGGCTGGAGCCAGCTGAGCTCCAGCCCAGCTCGAGCTGCAGAAACACTGAGTTTTCCTGAACACAGGGAATCCAAAGATGGAATGGGACCTTCATGTGGAAGTCCACCAGCACGTACAGGAGTGAAGGGAAAAGGCTTTTTTCTAGGACAGTCCAGACGCATTGCAAGTCTCAAAATAGTTCCATCTTCTGAAATTTCCATCCTGATTTGGAGGCTGGCACCTCACCAGTGCAGTGGCAGCTGTAGAAGAGTTCCTTCTTGAGCGGGGGCATGTGGTGCCCCTGCAGAGGTTGGACGATCCAGCCTTGGCCTAACTGCGGCCTAGCAGAGGCCTGCAGGGGCCTGTAGGGCCTGAAATTGTGACCCAGGTAAAAACAGTTTTATCTCTGTTTTTGTAAGTTGTACCAATTATATAATGTTTTATAGATAAGTTAGGACAATGCAACTAATTAGCTAAATCCTTCTTGAAGAATGTAATGTCAACTGTTTTATCTTACAAAAGGCAGGTGCTCATCAGAATAAACGCACTTCGTCATTTTCACTGCATCAGTGAGGGCATCTTTATTTCTAAACCAGCTCCTTTTTAAGGAGCCCTGTTTCAGGCAGTGACAGTCACCAGCAGCTGTGTGCTGGGGTGTCCTCTCATGTCAAGCAGAACAACCAGAGTGTGTTTGGGCTGGAACTCTTCCACAGCACTGAGATAGGCAGTGATGGCAGCACTTCCTCAGGCTGTCAGGAGTGCTGCAGGATATTCACAGCTGCAGGATACTCCCAGAGCAAGGCAGCTACTTTCTCTTGTGTGATAATTGTTTTCCAAGTTCAGTTACAGGCTGTGAACAGAACTATTGCATGTGTGCACTCTGCTGCAGGACTGATCTTTGAGGGAGGAGGAAAGTTTCAGCCAGCTCTGCTTCATACCACAGGGCTTGCTAGGCATCTCCTTGATAAATGAGGTGATATTTTTTAAAGCTGAGGCCTGAGGCAGGGTTTGGCATTTGTTGAGGTCAGTGTGCCAAGGACACGTAGGCTGCACACTGAGGGCAGCTCCTATCCCGTGGAGGTAACCTGCCTGCTCTGTTCTGTGCATCTCCCAGGATGAGGCAGGAGAGCGAGAGCTGAGTCCATCTCAGATGATTTCCTGAAGGCTGGCTGTGCTTAACTGAATTTCTGCTGTCAGGAAGGTAGAAAACCGCTCTAAGGCTTTAAGCAAGAGTAAAGCAAATTTATGATTATTCTGAAACCCCTTAAGGAGGAGGAGATGAGGGGAAGGAACAGCAATTAAAGTAGATTTGCAGTTTCATTTAATAAGTTATGACTGGGCTGGAGAAAAGCTGGCAGAAGAACATTGCTGAAATCTTTTAAACCAAAACAGTCCAAGCTTGATGGAAAAATCTTTGAGCCTTCCAGGAATAACTCATATGCTAAGGAGGAGGCTATATTTTGTTTCCTTCCAGTAACATCTATGGGTGAATCAAGAGGAGGGCCCTCTGTGCTGTGTGTTGGGCTCTCAAACTGTTTCTGAAGTGTCCTGAAGAGATACAAAGGATGTAGAAGACAAAGAGGAAGAAGAAGTAATTCTATAAAGAGAGCTAAAGTCAACTGAAGTTAAGGAGGTTTCTGAGTTCCCATAATCTGCCTTGTCTATATATTCTGGATTTACAAATGTTCTTGTTAAAAAAAAATCCATTACAAATGCTATGAACCCTCTTGTTTTCTGTAATTGGAAAACAATGACTGTTTCTCAGCTTCGTGTTTTTGAAGATCCTCAGACAAGGGGATTCTCATCCTATATAAATCATAAACTATTGGTAAATGCACACTTGTCTCGTTGCTTCTGTAGTTTTCTTCATCAGCATCCTCTTCCCAGAGTGTGCTTATCCTATCTGACAGCAAATGGCATTGAGACAAGCAGGGCATTTTTAGGAAGGGTGTTTGCCAGTGGCATGAGTCGGGTTCTCCCCACTGCCTGGTCTCTAAAGCGTAAATATTTTCAGAAAGGACGATGGTGGTGTGGGTTGTGATGGCTATCAAGGAAATCACTTGCCCATTTGATGGCAGAGAATCTGTCCCAGCATAAAATGATAAAATAATTTGTGTTGAAAGGACCTTTAAATATCATTTAGCCCAACACCATTGCAATGAGTAGGGACATCTCCCACCAGATGAATATTTTCAGGGATGGAAGCATATTACTGGTATTTCTTGCCAAAGGAACCTGTAACACAAAGCTGCCTGTGAATAAAAGAAATGGGAATATTCTTGCAATGTGGCCCTTCTGCTTCTAGGAACATGACAGCAAATGTGTAAAAAAGGTTTGAGTGGCATAGAACTTAAACAGCTTTTTAAAAATCCACCTCAATTTAAAATTGAAAGATTATCCAATATTGCATAAGCTTGAAAAAGTTGGACAGATATGAATTTTGCAAAGTGGTTCCCATGCCAGTAGGAATATGTAGCAGAGAAGGGACTGTCAAAGTTTTCAGAGGATGGTGCTACAGAGGCAGAATCCTTTGCAGGGCCAGCTCCTGACTCCACAGCAGGACACCCTCCACTTGGAGAGGTCTGTGCAGCACAGCCTGCAGTAGGGTTGCTTGCTGGGTTTCATCACCAGGGCTTTCTAGCCTGAAAAGTTTCAAGTTCTGCATTTGCCACAAAAATGTGGGAGCATTTGGGGAGTTACTGAGTATAGCACAATTGTGTGGCCTCGCTTGTCTTGAAATGTGAATTGTTCTATGATTAATGAAATCTCTTAAATCCTGTAAATAAATGATGGGAACAGATTTGCTGGTGGAAAGCATCCCAGCTCAGCAGCTTCCCTCAGCCCCAGACAACTGCCATTTCCTTGCATTATTCTCATAGATTTGTAAATATTGCAGAACACGAGGAGTTTAAGTTTTCATGCTTCAGTGTGAGACTGTAGCTGTACTAGGGCAGAATTGGGCTGGGAGCTTGCACAGCAACCTGGGTGATTAATAAAAACATTCAAGCGGGATAGGGTAGAATAGGAATTGTCATTTGAGTTCATCATCCCTGTGGGTGGAAATGTCTCTCCCTGGTAGAAACAGAAGCCTCTTGACTAAAACATTGGAGGAAGGTTTCTGTTTGAGCAGAGCAATGAGAGTTGATGGTTGTGGTTTAAGCTTTTCTCGCTCCATCCAAAAAAACAAAATAAAAAGCTAATCAGACAGTTTTGTTTTGCTTTCCCTGTTTATGTGATTTCTTACTGTTAGGAAACACTTTGGTTACAGATCTCAGACCCAGCAGAAAAGTACCTTTTATGTGTTCTGGCTAAGCCTCTTTCAGGAATGCAGTACTAAGCCCTCAGACAGTGTCGGTGATGTTTTCCTGTATTAAATGAGTCTAAAGCTGCCCATTGCAGCTTGTGCTGGGCTGGCCAGCCCTAAGCCCATCCACATGCATTCATTTAAGCAACTTAGAAAAATCCCCAGGCTTGTGAGAGAAGCTCTGCATATTTCATAACTTGCTGGGATGATATAAGCCCTTACAATCTGAAGTAGGGGGTGCTTGCTTGACGATGACATTTGCTGTGGTCAGAATATTACAGCAGCTGTGAGCACCTGACTCTTTGAGTATATGGTGTCTGATCATATGATTGGCCCTTTGTGAGCTAAGAAATAATTTCCCTGTTGACTATCTCTTTTTTTTAATGTAGTTTTCTTTCCTAAATTGCTCACATAGGGCATATAAATCACACAGCCAAACTGCATGTGAAGCAGACTTGCTTTTGGGTTTGTGAAGATATGAAATATGTAGCTTGCATTTTGCAGTCCTAGCAGTCCAAAAGAGTATATGCTTTTTGGAAAGCATCTTGAAGGTATTTTTCAACATCTTCATTTTTAGGTGTCTAGCTTCAGGGATTTTTGGAGAATTTCTGCTCTGAAAAATTTATTTGAGTAAGCAACAGGTTATGAATACATTCAAGCAACTTCAGTCAGTGATGAATCCACAATTCAGAGTCCAGGGGCAAGGAGAGCTGTCAGACCTGGTGTGTGGAAAAGGACTGGCACACTGGAAGCAGGTGTAAGTATCATAAACCCAAATCATTTCTTCACCACCATTTGGAATCTGAAAGGTTCAAGACCACCCTGTTCTTTTTATGGTGGACTTACCACCCTTGATCCAGTCACCAGGATCTGTCTTGCTCTCTTTGGCAGCCATGGTTGTGCCCGATGTAGGCATTCCCTGGTTGCTGGGGTTGCACTTGTACCTCCTGCATGGACAAAAATGTTGGTTTTTTTCCCAGTGTATGCAGTAGTACAAGGTGAACTGCTCTAAAACCATTTTATTTGCTTTGGTGGTGGTGGGTGGCACTGTCACACAGAAATGGTGTTAACTGAGGGCAAACCTACATCAAGGTGACAGTAGAGGATGCAGAGTTCCCTGCCAGTGTAGGTTCCACTCTTTCAGGCCTCCTAAAGAGTGATGCACATTTTGGTTTGCTGCAGTTGTGCTCAGTGATGTGCCAAAGCCCTGTGGCATCACTGCTGGTTCTCTACACCCACCTGTCAATATTTTGGCATGGTACTTGCTCAGGGAGTTCTCCAGGATTCAGCCTGTTATTAACAATTCCAAAATGATGCTTGCTCACAAATCTTTTTAAATAGATCCAGTGACTTTATGTGTGTTTAATCTAAAGCCTGTTTGCTTGGGGTTTAGGCAGCTGGGATGAATTGCACCCAAAAATGGTTTGGCATGCAAACAATAGTGCTCTCTGGCCCTGGTATCGTTGCATTGAAGATACACAGTGTTTGGCTGGCTGAGAGCTGTGTTTAATATGCACCAGTGCAGTGAGCACAGATCTTGGGGGCCAAGACTGCTTTGCTGTGACCATTATGACATTGCACACCTGAGCATGCAAAAAAACCGCTGAAAATGCACTGCCTGTCGTGTCTTATTGCTTAATGATGTAGCCAGAGGCAGACCTGACATTAAGGCCATTCTTTGCTCCCGGTGGGGAATGCATCTTTAATCCCATCAGAGCAGATGCATCTAGAAACTGCAAACAGAGCCTGCTCAGAGCTGTCACTTCTCTCCCTTAATGAGTCCATTCTTCAATCAAAGTAGTTTCTTCTCTGGAAGCTCAGTGATAATGTTTGAATATGGGATATTTATAGTGTTAGTGCCAGTTTCTTAACAGCCTAATGGCTGAAGCCGGGCAGCTCTGCTTTCAAAGGTCGGCTCAGATGGGGAGGGGGAGAGGTGGGCACGGCAGAGGGCTTGGGCTGAGCTTGGAAATGTAGATTTCCTCAAAGCAGGGGTCTGGAAAAGCTGACACCTTAGGAATTCCCCTTCCTGCTGGACAGGGCACTGCTTAACAAATCATGCCATGTGAGGAGAAGGGGAGGAAAATAAAGAAAGAGTGTGAAAATTAGTGCAAGCTTAGCGCTTGCTTTTGCAGCAAGGACTGCAGCACAGCTTTGCACTGACAGTGCTGGGGCCCGTCTGCCTCTGGCAGCAGCTCTGCCAGCTCCATTTGCCTTGCTTAGCCTGGCTTTGCTTGTCCTGATTTGCCTGGACTGTTCCTTTAAAGTAAAGGGACTTGGCTGCAGCAGAAGTACTGGACTGGGGGCACGTTGTGCTTTGGGAAAAGTCACTTTTCTCTAACAGCATCTTCCCCCCCACCATCATTTCTCCTCTTACTTAAACCCCCTAGTTTTCAGGAATTATTTAGGACTAGACAGCATAGCGAGTGGGTGTGTGCTAATACTGCATTTTGAGCCTGAACTGGAGCCGTGTGTCAAGTTTTCCTGCATTTTCTGTCAAAACTCTCAGGATCTGAAACTGTATGATAGATACCCAAACTCGGGCCTTGCTAATTGTGGATTTTTCTCAGGTCAATGGGGAGATGGAAGAGTTTTCTTTGATATATAAGCCATGAAAATGCACTTGACCTGGTCAGAGGGTTTCCATAGGCTCCTCCTGAGGCTTGCCTGGATTTTCAGGGTAATAAAGGGCTTTGCCCACCAGCTCTCTGTAAGTCTTGGCACTCAGCCCACCTTGCACACGCACCTCCTATTTTGTAAGCTGTCAAATGCCTGCCTGCATGCAAAGAAGAGGTTTCTGTACAGCTTTCAGATAAAATATTTATGAGTGGTTGAAAATGATCAGTAAAAGCATCCAACCATGGCTATGCAAAGAGGAGAGCTCGAGCTTTACCAACACCCAGCCTTTCTCAGCAAGGAAAAGCTCTGCCAGTTGTTTTTTCTGCCTCCATAAGCACCTTAAAACCAGAGTCCAGACTTGCATAAGAGGTGGTTTTGAGGATCTGTCCTCATCTTCGTTTTAGTTATCACACTGTTGTATTCCAAATTACTTTGGGTGGTTTTGGGGAAGGTCATTGGATCAGTAGCAATTTCCCCTCTGGAGCTGGGACAAACTCGCAAGTGCCTGGGAGAGATTTTGTGTGTGTTTTATCTCAGTGCACTTACTGCTTCTGCCATGCAAGTGCTTAGGTATTATTTAAAAAAAAAACAAAACACATTTTCTCAGTCCTCATAATCTTAAAAATTAATTGTGTTCAACAAAGCAGCATCATATCAAAATTGCCTTTACTCCACAGCCTCACACTTCAATTGTGCTCCTCTTCCTGCTTTGAGAAACCTTTGCTCTTCCTCATGCTGCAAATACATGACTCAGAGGAGAAAAAAATCATAAACCCAAATCGAACCAATATTTTTCATAAATGAAACAAGGCTCTCTGGAATCTTGGCATCACCACTGCTATTGCAAGCAGATCTTGTTTGTAATAATCAAATGAGCTGTGGTTGTTTCTGTGCCAATAAAGGAGGCACTTGGGAGGACAGGCCACTGCAAGCACCACCTGTGTCTGCTCCTACCTGAGAGGGGCTGTTTTGGAGTCTAATTCAGTGTCTTGCACATTGCAGCTGAAGCTCTGAATTTCAATCCTCTTTATATAGAGTTGTCCTGTGAGGGATGTTCTTCATGTTGTGGAGACCTGGATAGGCTTTGGACTGGGGCTGTACAGATCAGCCTCATACACTCTTTATTCCAGAGCTGCTATTCTCCTTCCACGGGGAAATTCAGATCACGGCTGCTGAGGAAGGCTTGGAGAAGAGCGAGTGCTCATTCCTCAGGGCATATCCCTCTCTGCAACTCTGTGTGGCAGAAAATTCCAGAGAAATTCTTGAAATATCTGTACATCCAATAGGAATGTACAATTTTCTTTCCCCTCGTACTTTTCTCTCTTCCAGGCTTAAATCACCACAGGTCTCACTTGGCTGAGCAAACCTGAAATCCCTGCAGATCGTGCCCTTAGGGCCCCCACACTCCAAGCACTAGTGCTCCCCACCACCTCTGAGTTTTGGGGTTCCTGGTGCCAGATGAATTAAGCAGAAGGTCGAGTGGGATGACCATCATGGTTCCTAAAGCTTTACAAGTCACTGAGCATCAAGGCAGGCAAAACACTGAGCAGGAGCTTCTTTTTAGTCCCTGAAAAGGTAATGATTGTATCATGTAAAAGACCACGCGTTTCAAGGCCTGACATGTGAGTTGCCCTTTGTTAATTAGAGCCAAGGGACAAGAAACCATTGCCCCAAAAGTTTAAGTCCAAGACTTTATGCATTTATTTACTATTGTTTCACAGGTTGTTAAACTAATTTGCTAGTACTCATCCCAAATTCATGAAGCACTATAAATACTCGCAGAGAAAAACTTCATTATTTTTTCATAAAGGACAAGAAATACAGTTGGGAAGTTCAGTTTAGTAGTCATGCTTATAAACAACTGAGGGCTTGCTGGGTTCCCATTAAAATCTTGTCAGGTGGTGCCTATGTTCCAAGCCTTGGGTGGCCTATTCCAAGTGTAAGATGAAAAAGTTAAACATTTCTAATTGGACACGTTCCCATATGTGAAGGACACAGCCACCCTCTGATGGTGTACGTCATGAATTCTCTAAAGCTGGTGGAAAATTC
Organism: Bombycilla garrulus; assembly: GCA_013400315.1. Taxonomy (NCBI): domain Eukaryota; kingdom Metazoa; phylum Chordata; class Aves; order Passeriformes; family Bombycillidae; genus Bombycilla; species Bombycilla garrulus. Next base: position 1,215,341 of record VXBU01008198.1, read on the forward strand.
TCACTACCTATTGCCACCTGCCAAGCTGCATGTTTGATTTTTAACCCCACGTCCTCTTTTAGATCCCTTCATGCTGCCAAATAAAATTATTTTGGTGTAAGTAGGAATGGAACTCTGCCCATGTGTTAAATCATTTTGGTGGACTCTGGCTCTCAAACTCAGTGCTTATGTATCCTTGAAATTCAACAATCTCTCATTCAGATCATAACAAACTTGGGCTGATGCAAAAAGGTGTTTTTGTTCCTTATGGTGTCTTGGCACAAGGCCTGTTGTGGTGATGGGGGGCACTGCTGTTACCCTTAATAGATTTTACCTCAGACATAATCTGACTCAAGTTTTCAGATTATTATTGTACTCATTATACCCACTTAAGTGATATTTTAAACTTTGTTCTGAGTCATGAAGTAGATTTTCTCCCCTCCCACTCATTCGTAATATTTTCTAGATATTCACCCAGGTTAATGCACATTAATTTACGTTCCAAAATTAATAGTCCCTTGATAGAATACACCACTTAAATAACTCCTTAGGCTTAAGGCAGATGTCATGTGTGAGTCATAATGTATTCCCACCTCTTTGAGAAGAATATTGTTCACAGTGTCATATCCAGAAACATCAAATTATCTCCTGAATATTTAGAAATGAGTATATATTTGATAACTAGAAAGAAGAGATATAAATCCATGCTCCAAAATGCTATTATTGTAGTGATACTTATTCAGTGTTTTTATTTGTTGGCTGCAATACAGTAGTTTAAACAGATCTGACTTATTTTCAAAAGTCAAATGGATAAAACACTCTTAAGGGAATGCTGGAAAGCATTTTCTAAACTAATTTTCTTGCAGGCTGGAAGAACATTGATATATCCCCCGCCATCCCTTTTACAGCTTGATCTGCACTGAGCTTAGCTTCAAAAGTAGGCAGTCTGGGAGAGCAGAGGTAAATGTGCTGCTCTGTCCCTGTCCCATTGCCAGTTTTCAGGATAAGTCTCAATGCCTTGGCTCTCCTCGGTGGTGTGGTTTAACCCTAACTGGCAGCCAAATACCACACAAACGCTCACTCCCACCTGCCCTGCTGGGATGGGGAGGAAAATCAGGAGAAACAGTTTTAAAAAAACCTGGACTCATGGATTGAGATAAAAACAGCTTAATAATTGAAACACAGTAAAATGTATTAATACTAATGATAACACTACCAGTGATAATAATAGTTGTAATGAAAAAAAAAGAAAATTAATTAAACCAAGGACAGAAAAGTGATGCACAATGCAAATTCCCACCACCCACTGGTTGATGCCCAGTCTGTCCCCAGCCACCAACCAACACCTCCTGGCCATCCGCCCTCAGTTTACACACTGGGCATGACCTTCTGTGGTTTGGAATATCCTTTTGGCCAGTTTGGGTTCAGCTGTCCTGGCTGTGTCCCCTCCTGGTTTCCTGTGCATCTCCTCCCTCTCACAGCATGGGACACAGAGGAGAAGTCCTTGACTTGGTAAGAACTGCTCAATAACAACTAAAACCTCAATGTGCTGTCAGCACCATTGCCATACTAAATCCAAGTTCCAGCTACTAGGAAGAAAGTGAATTCTATCCCAGCTGAAACCAGGACACTTGGTTTTAGTAGTTAGTACGGTGAAGCAGCAGGCTGGAATGAATCTGGAGGCTGCGGTGTCATCTCGGTAGCTGCTTGTCTGTGGCACCAATAAATGTGTGCCAATAAACACCTCTCTGCTGTCAGCTTTCCTGCAAAGAGCCTGCTGAATTTCCTCCCTTGGAGAAGAGGAAACAAGGGATTGCTGGGGTATGTCCAAACTCTCCAAGAGCGTGGCTTTAGCGGCCTGTTTGCTCAGCCTGCAGCCCTCTGACAGGGAGCGACACTGCTGCTGGGTGGTGGCCAGCAGATCCCAGCACCGAGCTTCTGACATGTCAGCTTCTGCTTGTGGAAAACTCCATCTGCAGGTTTACAGAATGTGATGTCTAAAGACAGATTGGCACTGGGAGCCTGGCGGGGCCCGTGCCAGGGCGCTGCCAGTCGGAGAGCGCCAGCAGCAGCCCCGTGCGTGCCAGCGTTTGGAAATCAAACCAGCTTCTACCTGAACCACCAATGCAGAGCCTGAAACGTTCACAGCTCCTTCCCTGGGGGTGTCACCCACCCGGGCTGGAGCAGGGACTGAAGGCTTGTGTAACTTTGCTTGTCACTCTCTCAGTTAATCTGCAGAGGAGGCACAGGAGTGCAAGAGGCACCTGGGTGGGGGTCATTAAAGAACATTGGGCTCTTCAGTGTGTTGTCAGGGCTAGCAGGGTGTGCTGGTGTGGAAGGAAATACAGGCAGCCAAAAGGTGGTTCTGGTGTCCTGTGGGGTGCACCAGCACAGCACACTCCAAAGCAAAGGCTCAGATCAGGACCCTTCAGCTGACTGAACACAAGGGAGGAAGCAGGGAAGTCCTACAGATCCTGTGGGCACTGCAGGCCAAGAGGGATGTGACCTGTGAGACATGGCCTGTGTGGGAGGTGTGGTGCTGATGGTGGACATAGGAAGTGAACTCTTTGTATGGGAAGATGGAAAGAATGGCGTCTCCTGAAAACAGAAAACCGAAGGAGAGCAGCCCTCAATTGTGTAAAGTGTGTAAGTGGCTTCAGAGAGTGGGGGAATAATCTGTTCAAGTACATGGTGGGAAGAATCAGTAATAATGAATTTAAATTAAAACAAGGGAGGTTTAAATTACCATAAGAATTTTGTCTCTAAGTATAGAAAAAAAACTGGAATAGGAGGTGGAGGCTCTGTTATTCAACCTGTCCCTAAATTCTTCAAACAAAATCAGTCAAGGATGGCTCAGGCAGAATTAGATTTTAACTTTTTTTTTTTTTCTCAGCCTTATTTTCTGATGGGGGCTGGCAGGGGAGCAATAAGGTATTTTTATCTGGTTTTGTTTTCCTCTTAAAGAGTGAGTTTCAGCTCTGCTAACTTATTCTTCCTCAAATAATCTCTGTTTTGGTGGGGTCATGATCTAAAATGACAGCCTTCAACTAAGCAAAGGATTTATTTATTTAGGATGAAGCTATATATTTGGGAGTTCTCCTTTGATTTTTGCCAACCACTGTCTAAATCTTCCCTCAGGAGTGGGGAAAAAAAACTACATTATATTATTCTTGATTCTGTGACAGTCTTTCTGTGTCACCTTGGGCAGCTCTCTAATACACCCCAGAACACCTAGGTGAGGACAGTAATCTCTACCCTTCAGAGAAAAGAGCAGACTGTACATTTTCAGTGGCAAGAACTATTTCTTCTCTGTGCTGCACCCATTATGTGGAGTCACGCTCTAAATCTCCCTGCCATTGCAATAGGCAGTAATCTTCCTTTGTCAAAATCTGAGATCACCCATGTCACACAAATACAAAAAGCTCCCAGACACTTCCTAGACGAAACCCTGTAATAAGGTGTTAAAAAGGTTCAGAAAAGAAAAAGAGAAGAGAACTCGCTGCTGACACAGACAGACGTGCTCAGCCCGATGCTCTGTGTCTCCAGGACAGGTGTGAGCACACGCTGGTGAGACCTTGTCAGGTATTTTGGTACCACACCCTGCTGGTCTTGCAGTGCTGAGCTCTGCAGTCATTAGCAGCTGTTGGGAGTCATTAATTAGCAGCTCTTTGCTTTCAGGAAGCTCAGTCCCCTGAACGGACATAACACCACTGCAGGGAGTTACATGCTGCTGAAAAACAAGGGATTTATAATTCTTGAGGCTCTTACAGGGGAGAAAGCAGCTCTTTAAGTTCTGAAAATGAGACAATATTTGTCTTCATTGCTGTCCTAAAACTCCGGACTTCTGTTTCCTTGAGAAATTGTTTCTACCTGGTTATTGACTCATGTTTCCTTGTGAACATTGCTTTTGGGCACGCCAGGACTGTCCCTGGTCATGTCCACGCTGCGAAGTGGCTCCATGTACTCTGCAGGCAACATCCCCAAGGTGTTCTACGGAGATGTGCAGGCCCCTGAGAGTCTCTGCTCAGCCTGCACCCAGGTGGGAATGTACTGCTTTTTGGAATGGCAGGGTCCCAATCTTACTCAGTTTCTCCTGGTGTGGCCCACAGGGTTTTATTCCTTCTCATGCAGGGTTTTTTTGCTTGCTTGAGTTACTGCTGTCATCACAGCAAGTCGATTTCTGTGTTCCTCTCCTGTCTTTTCCTTGCACACCGTTAGCACGCAGACTATGGGAGCTCACCAACAATTTCCCAGGGAAGAAGAACCAGATTTTTAGTCAAGTACCAAACCAGTCTAGGGGTCACACTGTGCCAGGGGCTTTCAGAAACTGAAGTAGGAGATACCTTTTAAAACATACGATGATTAGGCTTGATTCAAAATTCTCCATGCCTTGAAAAGTGGCAGTGGGAACAGCTTTTTAGCCTCAAGAAGTGTTGGTCTGATCCTGACTTTGGAATGTCAGTTTGTCCATGGTGTTAGCACCTGTTTTCCCTGGCACTGAAGCTTGAGCAGTGAGGCAGCTGAGATGGGAAAAATGCAGAAAGCAGGATGGGCTGAGGCCCTGCAGATAAGCACTGATGTATTTCTCTTAGTTGGTCTTGTCATTGTGGAAATCCATGAAATCCTGTGACATTTCTATAAGCTTAGAAATAATTTCTTCCTTTCAGAATTCAAAACCCCACGACCCTTTTGTTCCAATCTCTTCCCCATCACCAGGCAAACCCCAGGACTTTTCTCTGGGCACATTAGAAGGTGGCATTTCACTCTTCACATGTTTAAAGCAGGAAACTAAAAAGAACAATTCTGCCACAGGGGAGGAAAAATCCACCTGGCAGCGACAATAACAGAGAAGTGAAATTTTGCATGGAGGGTGGACACATTCAAGGTGAGACCTCTTTGGGGAATGATCACATTTCATTGGGACTGGGCTGAGACAATGAGGCTTTCTGGGGCAGGATTCAAAGATGAGCAGAAGAGCGAGGGACTGAGGCATTCCTGGATTTGCCTGTGGAATCAGCTTCAAGAAGAGAGCATCTGAGGCAGTGGTTTAATAACCATGAGAGCAGCTACAAAACCTCTGATTTTAAAGCTGTTCTACTTGAATGTTGTTGTTATCAGGAGCCTTTTAAAAGCACTGAAAGCTTTGCCAGGGAAAAAAGGCAAGGGACCTGTGTAAATAGTACAGTAGTTTGACTGTATAGCTCAGTGCACAGAAAACTTTTGGATACCATGATAGCAGCAGCAGCAGCAAAAAGCATGAAGCTGGATAACTTCATGTCTTCTCCCTCTGATCCCTGATATTCGTGTGTTCAGCAAGGGTCTAAGAGCACTTGTGGTTTTTGTGGTAACCAAAACCCCGGACTTCATTAACATCTGCTTTTGGCCTGGCAGTCCCCTGTTGGAGAGCTCTCTGTTTCACATCCTGCTCTGCACGAGAGAGAGGTGTGTGTCTGTCTGGAGGGGTTAGATCCCATCTTGTAACACTTGCAAAAACGCTTATCAAGCTGTAGGACAAAGCACAAGGAACTGAAGTGAGAAGCGACAATCTGCTCTGTGCAGCAGGGAAGCACTTGGCAAAGATGCAATTTATAACTGAAAGGGTTGCCAAGTTGTTTTTTTTTTGTTTTAAGTTGTTCTGCTGACTTTTGCAGAAATGTAACCGGGGAGATTGTAGGATGGTTCCTCATAAGCAGATTTCTTTAGAAGTGGGGTGTAAAAGAACAAGATATGGTGGGGCAAATTCCCAGCTTCCCAAAAGTCTCTTTATGTTTGTAGTGAAAGTCAGGAAGATCTGTGATGGCCAAAATTGCAAATGATAGAGCTTCAGTAATTAACAAATTATTTAAAATTCTTTGTGGGGAATGGGGAGATTAAGACATGTCTGGATAGCTACTCCTGTAAACAGGGACTTCAAAAAGCCCCAAACTGATATAAAACTGGCATAAAACCAATTATATAACCCAAATATAAAACAAACAAGTAAATAAATATCTACAAAGCAATATATATAACCCAGACCATCTGCCTCATCCCTGGAAGTGTTCAAGGCCAGATTAGATGGAGCTCTGAGCAGCCTGGTCTAGTGGAAGGTTTGGTGCCCATGGTAGGAGGTTGGAATGGAATGATTTTAATTGTCCTCAGACAATTCTATAATTCTGTAATTAAGATAAAGAAAAGGAAACTTCCAGTCTAGTTGGAAGTTGTCATCAAAGAGCAAAAAATTGCCTAGAAGGCTTCAGGCTAATTTCTGTTTCTTTTGGTGGGGATGCTTAGTTTCAGTTTGGATCTGACCTTGAAAGTCAGGCTGTTTAAGCACTCACAGGATAATATTGGAAATGTCGGGGCACAGGCAGGGCTGGAGGCTCCCCAGGGTGACAGAACAGGGCATCACAGCCAGGACCTGTCCCACCACCTCACCAGGGAGTGGAGCACTGGGTACCCGGTGATGGGGATGGGAATGACAAGCCAGGGACAGGTCACCAATCTTAGAGGGGATGTGGGTACAGGATCCACAGGGCCGTGGGTAGACACGGGCATGGAATGACTGTGATGGCACTGGAACTCTGCTTTTCTCATGAATTAGGACCTGATTGTATCTTCTGTATTCACATTAACACCAGATAAATTGTCCTGCAGCACTGTGTGCATTCCTGTCACTGTGGGAGGGGTAATCCTAGAGCAGGGGAAGTGTCACACACGGGAGGTTTTGCAGGCAGACCCGACCATGAGAAGTCCTCACATCATCAGACAGTTTGGACACTACAAGAAATCAGTTTCTCTGACAAAGTCATAGGAGAGAAAGTTCCTTGCTTTGCGCAGGGAACAAGATTTCGAACATGCATTTTATTTTAAATGCGTATTTCAATTCACTTCAGAGTCTATCTCCAGTTAATCTTCCTGTCCATGCTCATCTTCCAGATTTATGTGATATTTGGGGTTCCAGTGTTGCTCAGAAAGGTTTTCTAATTGCTCCTGGATAGGCGATTTCCTTTTTTGCAGGTTGGTTGAATTCTGTTTGATAATTAGTCCCACGTCGCTTGTATAAATGAAATAATCATCTGACCAACTGGAAGTTGCTTGCAAAGGCAAAGCAGCTAATTAGAAAACATTCATTTTGCAGTGCTCTGTTCGATCTGCATTCTTGCTTGGTGCACATTGCTGTGCACACATTGCTAAGCTCTGCTGACCTGCTGTCCAGCCAGCAAAAGCCAGGTCACTTCTTTCATAATTTCAGATTCCAAGTTTAGGCAAGTCTCTATGAGCTGCAGCCTTGAACTTTCATAAAGGTGAATCCTCAGAGCCTGTGGCAGAGCTGTGTCGGTCTGCCCATTGTAAATAAGGGAATAGAAGGCAGGGTTTGGATATTACAAGGGGTAAAGCCCAGCAATGGATATGGGTTTCTGCTTCTAGGAAAAGAAAGAAAAATCACTAATGTATTTAGTTCACTGTTGCACAGTGTGCTACCAATAAACAGTCCCAAGCAGATTGTATACCATTAGAAGCAAAGGAATAAAAGCAAATGAGCGTCAGAGCAGAACTTGTTAAAGGAAAACAAGAGAAACCAGATCCTTGATGAACAAATCCTCAGGGTTTGCTCTGAGTCAAGCATGCAATTCTTGCTTTTAACCAGCTTTCCCAGTCAAACCTGGGAATCATCTGGGGCTCTCTCTGAAGCCTCCACCATTCAGAATATCAGACCCTGTGAGTACAAAACCCATTTAAACATTTAAGATTTCTCCTGGTGCTTGCCTTAGCCAGAAACGTGGGCTGTGCTCAGAGGGTATTAAAGGTGAATATAAGTTATCTGCATATCTCTTCAAAAGGCAATTCAGTGAAAAACAAATAATATTCAAGCCCTTTGAGATTCCAAGTTCTAAGCTGGCTAGACATTGGGGTTACTTGCTGGTTTGCCTTGCTTGGGAGAATGACTGAAATGGAAGATCCCTCTCATTTTCCCTTTTCTGAGGGATCCTAATGTGAGAGTGAAAATTAAATGCCATGATGACTGTCAGGAACTGAGCACTGATTGATATATTTGTTTTCTCATTTCCATTCCTAGAGTTCTGTTCAACAAGCAGGGCATGGAATTAATTCCTCCCAGCAATTTCTTTTCTTTTCTTTTTTTTTAATGAAAGATAAGCTTACATACTACAGCATTAACTGTCACTGCATCATTCCTCGCACACAGACTAAAATTCCTGTGGCTCTTGTCATGGGCTGTGCACTCAGAGTTGTCATACTTGGTTCTTAATTGTTCAGAATTGTATGAAATAATGTCTCACTAAACTTGACCCACGTTATTTCTTCTCTTCACACCTCTCCTACTTTACACAGGACAGATGTTCTGATAAAGCTGGATAATTTGACATGTTCATCTACTTTACATGACAGATTTATCCAAGTGCAGAAGTGTTAAAGGACTCATTTCTCAGTTAGCAGCTCCTGAGGTGGGGCTCGCTCTGAGCTACATGAGGGTTGATTTTCCAATTTATATCACAATTTCATTGAGTCAGGTGATGGCAGAGATGCTCATCCTTATCTAAAATAAGATAAATGCATAATTCTAAGAACATGAGGGAGGGCTGTGAAAACATCTGACCTGCATGTGGAAGTTGTTTGTCACGTCCAGCACGATGTCAAGGATGTCTCTGTCCCTGGGAGTGTTCCAGGCCAGGCTGGATGGGGCTTGGAGCAGCCTGGGCTGGTGGAAGGTGTCCCTGCCTGTGGCTGGGGGCTGGAATTGGGTGAACTTTAAGGTTCCTTCCAGCCCAAACCATTTGATTATTTTATGATTCTATGATTAGCATGGCTAAGTAAAGGGAATTATGAAACACCAAAAGCCTTGTAGAGCAAACACACCATTTGTAGCCTTGCTATCATCAACAAACCATAATAAATGTGTGAGAAAACACACAAGTTTGCACATGGACCTATCACAGCTCAAATTTCTGTCTATTAAGAGAAACCAGCAGCTAAAGTGAACTTAAGAGTTCATGCCAGCCAGTACAAGGCAAGAAGAAACCTTGTCTAGTGAGAAGAGAGTCACTGTCTGAGAGTGATCCATGTTTAACTTGCATCTGTGTCAAAAATAATATTGCTTCACTTGTCAATTTAAACTGGTTTATATCAAAACTGTAGGGAAAACAAGGCAACAGCAGCATTTCATTTCTCTCCCTCAAAAACGAAAAAAAAAAATTATTAAACAGAGCAAATTTTACAGGAAGGATGATACTCGGTAATGGAATGAAAGGCTGTCTTAAAGACAAGACAGGCTACTTAAATTCTCTACCTTCATGTACATCTTCACTATTGCAATCTGGAAGGCCAAAACCACAAATGTACCAAGTGCAGAGAGAAGGATATAATTTTTAAGCAAGAAAAACACAATGATTAAGAAGAGAGGTTGTAGGTTTGGGGTTTTTTTAACAGCGACTCCAGTTTCTGATCAATTTTTAATTTGATTTTGAAGCATACAGGTTATGGTAATTTCGTATGCTGATACATATAACGATTCCTTGATTAAAGCATCTGGTTTATAAAATTTTTCCTCTCTTTCAGAATATTGAACAGCTGCACTATTCTAGACTCAATGGCTGTGCCCCACTGGATGGTAAATCAACCACACAAACCACACAGGGCCATTCAACTCCACTTTGCACTGCTCCAGATCTAGACAGCTCTGCTGAAAAACAAAAGAGAATCAGCAGCAAACCCACCCAAGAACCCTCCCAGGTGATCATTTCTTCATTCCTCCCAGCTGCAGAATTGGTGCCAGCCACCAAGCATCCCTTCTGTAATGAGCCTTGAAATATTGCATGGAAAAATGGACACCGCAGCAGTCCAAGCCCTGTTTGGAAATTTTAACAGAAGACTTTTAGGAAATAATAAACAACATTCCCCACCCATAAAAAAAAAAATCCAGAAGCTGAAAAAAGCATTAAAAAACAGAGACAAGGAATCAGCATTAAAGTTTACTGCACCAGAAATGGCAGCTATAACAACAGAAATATCAAAGCTCAGTTTAGAAATACCTGATTTGAAAGAAAGCCCTGATAAACAAACATCACAGGCCTCATCAAAATTCCCCCAGAAGAAACAGAAATGAACAAAAGAAAAAGAGAAAACAATAAGGTGGAATTCACATCAATGTAATGGACCACACAGCAGGAGGATCCATAGAGGCAGAAGGGCTGGAAATGGCACAGATAAAACAGCACTACACATGTCACCTGAGACACTGGAAACGAGACAAAAACAAGCAGAAAAACAAAATTTGGGATATTTGGGATGGGGAAAATGTCTGTGGAAGTATGAAAACTTCGGAAGGAGTTTTTAGGGGAAGTTCCAGAAAACATGAACCCTGCTTTCCTATCAGATATTGGCTGTGTTAGTGAAACTGAAAATGCTGGACATTTTAGACTGCTGAGACATTCTTTCACATCTGCTTCCAAGATGCCTGGGGGTAGGTTGGGAACTGAAGTTTTTCAGTCAGAGTACCTTTTTCATGCAGGAACAGAGGAAATGCCTGCTAACCTTTCAAGGAGTGTTGGATCTAAAATTCTTCCTGTCTGCAAGGAAGATAGTTAGAGCTTCTACAAATACTATATTTAGAATTTCTGGTTTGGGTTTGTCCTACATTGATATTCATTTTTCAAGAACTGAAGAGCATTCTGCATTACCAAAAGGGAATGCAATACTAAATATCAAATGAATATTTCAGAATCTGAATCAAAAATGTCATATCTTCCTGATACGAATCTGCAACAGATTTTGAAATTTTACATGAAGATGGATCTTTGGAGCAAGGAAGTCTGAAGCCAGGAGGGAAAACACCATCTCCTGAAATATCTGCGAGTGACACAGAATGTGCAGTTAAAATACATTAAACCCAAACCAAAAATTTAGAATTTCTTGCTGCAAGAGAAAACTGTCAGAAAATGACATCACTTCTAAAATGGAATCTGAAACTTCCTAGAGGAAAAGAAATCAAGTTTTGCTGATGAAGACATCATTCAAAAACCAAAAGAGATGCTTCAGCTGAGCTGAGAAACCCTGAAACACGAATCATGATCATCTTTTTCTGGCTGGAAGAAAGATGAAATTGAAATTTGTAAAAGTCTGGAATCTCCCTAAGAAAAAGCAAAGAGCCTGAATTTTTCTCTCCAGAGGTGGAGCAAGCCCAGCTAAAAATGTCATCGGAAACTGCTGACATTTCTGTGCAAGTTCCAACATCAGAACTTCAAATTTGATACGTCAGATCCTGGAGGAGAAGGAGGTGTTGAGAACCCCGAGGAGAAGGAAATCAAATTAAAAGGAGAATAAGAGATAAAAGCTGTCGAAATTGAGACCAAGGCACTGCAGAGATGTTTTAAAACGTCAAAATACAGAATACCTGCATTAGGCTGGATATCCTTAAAGGCAGAAAAAAAAAGAGGTGAAGCTGATATTGAAAGAAATCTGGAAAAACTTCAGATAGGTGATCTTTGTGCCAAAATACAAATTGGAATAAATATTCCTTAAAATACCTTCCCTGTGCATCAAGCACAATTACAGTTGGAAAAGGAAGTGTTCCAAAATGAGGAGATTATTTAAAGAGTTCTGGTGTTAGCTTGCCAGAGATGGGAGAAGATATTTCATTACCTGCAAAGAGATCAGGGATTGGAGTGAATATTCCAAACCCAGATACAGTCATATGTACAGATCCAGTTCATCTTGGTGCTGAAGGACAAAACTGCATAATTCAAAATTCACCGCGTTTTCAACTGAGCTGCAGAAACCAGAAATAAGTGCTTCAAAAAATGACAAAAAAAGAGCAATTTATAAAAAAAAATTCCTTCATGTTCTCTGACTCTTCAAGAGCACAAAATCGAGCCACTGGCTGCAGAGATCCCCAAAGTAGGAAGATCTACTGAGTTAGACAATTCAGGAGTAGAATTTAAATGATCATTAGCTGAAATTAATGCAGGTAGAAAACAAAATATATAGATGCTTGTCTTCCAAAGGAAAAGCCGGACATTTAAAGTCAAGGGGAAGCAATTAAAATGGGAAAAATTGTGGGTGAAATGAAAATTACAGGAGAAAATAGTCAAGACAGTTGATAAAAAAGGCCTGGGTGTGAATGGTCTACAAGAACGGGATCAGAAGTTGCAAAGCTGGGAGGTGTAATGGTAGACATTTCAGGAGTGAAAAGGAATGTAAAAAGTGCTAGAGAAGATCCTGAAATAGAATTTCAAGTGGAAAGTGTTGAAAAGGACACGTCTGCGGGAGTGGAAGAGCGTGTAGCAGAGAGAGCACAAGAAACCCTGTCACCTGTGGAGACAACAACAGGCACTGAAAAATTTTAAGTTGATGAGGCCCCATCCAGTGTTCCAGTTTCTCAGACTCTTGTTACATCTCCAGGAAGAACTGGCCTGATCTTGTTGGAGGAAGAAAAGCACAGTCATTCAAATATTCCTGGAGATTCTACTCCAAATGAGGATTGCGTTTTGTCAGTATTCAGTGAAATAAAATGATATCTGTGTTCTTAACTTTCTAGGAACTAAAACTGAAGCAAAACCCAAACCTGACACTTATGCAACTTTGATGTTGCAGCATTTATCATTAAATTCTCAAGTCTATGAATGTGCTGTACTGTGCACAAATAACTGCATTGATTTGTTTGTGTCTGCCCAAAAGGAAACAAACCACCATGATTATCTGCTGAAATGCGCATTTAATCCAGAGCAATTCCTAGATGTGGTGAGGATTGTTCCCAACAGATCTGTCTCTTCTCACCCGTTATGGTCCTGAGTTTAATAGATTTAATTTCTGTGTGTGCAGAAATGCTTTGGTTTGCATCCTGTATTGTCTTTCCCCATCGTCTTCTACTTAATACAGGAGAAGCAGACACAGCAAAAGAATTAGAAATTCTTGTTGATTTGATGTATTTGGAATCTCCATGATTCCTCATTCCTGCAGCTTTGAGGCAGAGCCACATATTCCAGTGAGAGATAGTGGCTGCCCGTGTCCATCTGCTCTCTGAAGAAGCTGTTCCCTAAGAATTAGGCATGGGTCAGTCATTTGGGTCATTTCTCTGAAGTTTTTCCCTCTTTCCATCATTGTCTGATAGATCCAAAATCAGCATGTCAGACAGCAATGGCAGACACCAGAACTGAGGAGAGGGTCCCAAGCAACCCAGGGAAATGTGAGGTGTGTAGTGAGGGACATCCCATTCCATCAGCAGGTCCTGTCTTCTTATCTTTTTTTTCTACAAAATTTACCTTTTTAAATTTTTTTCCTGATTACAGTACAAATGTAGCTTGGATTTCCCATACAAGGAAAATGCTTCTCTTGGTCAAACATATCTTGAAATTATTTTCAAACTGATCCACTGCTCACATGTACTTATTTCTGGGCACTAGGAAAAACCTACCCAGAGATGTTTCCTATATATGAGCATTAATACAGCACAGGGTCCATTGTTTTTGTCAGTACAAGACAATAAACCTGTGAAACAGAGCTAGCAAAAAGCAGCTTGGGGTTGTTTCTATTTTGCAAGACAATTAGTGAATGAAAATGTCAAAATGCTGAGCAGAATATAGAGAGGACATGAGGTGGGAGAGCACTAAAGCAACTTCATCTCAGTTTGTTCCTTGTAGGTGAATACTCATTAAAAGTCAATGTTATCTGCAGTGTGTGCCTTAAAACTCTGCACAAATAAGAACATTTATTGGTTTGTAAAGGTGAATATATCATCCCTGCAGGAGCTCAGGGGTGGAGGCTGCTGGGGCTGACTGCAGGGAGAGAAGGGACATCAGACTGGTTGAACATCTGAGCTGTGCTTTGGTCATCAAAGGGCCTCACCTGGGGTGAGCTCTGAGTTAAAATGTGCATTGAGATCCCTGAATGGAAGAAATTTAAAAAATAGTTATGTTTTGAGGTCAGGTTTGTCGGTGAAGTGAGTCAGCTCTGCAGCTGATATGAAGTGACAGTCCCCAAGGGATTTAAGGAATGTTTGACAAACTTGGGGTGATGCTACTGTGCCTTTAAAGGGTATGTGGATTTTACCTGGCAGGTGAAATTTTGTTTTTAAACCTCTGAGTAGAACAAGTTGGACTGATCAAAATTTTCGGGAAGAATGTCTACAGGCTCCTAAAAATCTTCCTGTTGATGAATAGCAGTCTTGGAAAAGAAAGAGATAGGGATGCAAGGGACAAAAAAAAAAAAAAAAGATTGTTGAAGTTGGCCTTTCACTATTGAGGAATAGTGTCTTCTTAAAAAACAGAAGATGATCTCATCAGGCAAGAGGAAAAATCATCCATCAGCTGGGGTAAAAACATGTTGGTAGTCGTGTTTTGATGCATCAGCGAAAACACACTAAATAAACCAAATATTCTGAAACTGAGCTGCCAAACGTTGTAAACTCAGTCTGCTGAAAACCACTTGAAATCCAGAAGCAATGGGGCTGGCAGGAGCCCGTGTCCCCTTTCAGAATGGCTTCTTCCATCAGAATGCACCAGAACTGCCCTCCCTGCCACAAACACTGAGGAGGAATGTGAGGGGCTGGGTGGAGGAGGGAGAATCAGGTATGGCTATGGCTGGCAAAATAACATCGTGGCTTAAATGCCATGAGCAGAGAACTATCAAGCTTTTGTTCCAACTTCCCCATTGACTACAGCATAACTGATAAAAGTTTTTCCCCATGAAAATAATGGGAAAATGTGTATTGGTCCTGTCTTGTGGGGAAGAAAAGCTGCCACTCCCACTAATGCTGGCTGGAAATTGTTAGAGGTCACGGCAGTAATTCTCACTGTATTAAATATGAGCGTTGATGCTGGTTTTGCAGCAATAAATGCTAATGTTTGCAATGCCACAGGTTGTGTGGTTAGTGAAATTTAGTGTGCCCAGTGGAGTTCCCTAAAGGTGAATGACCCCACAGAATCCATAACAATTTAAAGCCTTCTCTTTCTGGTAATTTAGAAAGCCAGCCTTGCTCTGCTGCTGTAGCTGTTGGTTTTCAAGTCTTTCATTACCTACAGAGAAATCATGTTTGACACAATACTGTAGTTTTTGAGAACAATAGTTATATTACACAGCGCACCTAATATATCAAACTCCACATTCCCCTGGATGCGAACAAGATAATTTTTTTAATCTTTTTCTGAGTTGTGCAGGACAGCTACACCATTGGTAGAGACCACCAGAATTACAGCAGACAGGGCAAAAATAATAGAATAGAACTTGTTTACATATCAAACAGTATTTTTTTTCAGTAGGTAGGCTATTTGATGACTTTAGCAGTGTCGTATCATCTGTTGAAACAGCTGGTACCTGCTGTTGGTAGCGACAGGATGCTGTAAAAAATAATCCTCTGGTTTTGATCCAATTTTCTCTCATTCCTAAAAGCATCTCTGCTCCAGAATAAATGTGCTCTGGTTTTGCCATTATTCTCCTATATGAACGTTGCATAGCAGTAGCTCTGGTTTTTAGGGGAGGAGCCCATTTCAAGTTAGATGAGAATGCATAAGCCAAACATGATAAGTCTTATTGATGGTGACTTAATTCATGCCGACATCTCTATACTTCTAATTGCTCTGTCCCTCTCCACCTCTTAGGTGATGGGGGAGGACTGCCTCACACAGCAAAGTATCCTCATCCACAGGGAAATTGCTTTCATCAAAGTGTTAGATTTTATCAAATAAATCTGCAGCTGGAACAGAAGAAATTCTGTTATCCAGAATTCTGTGCCCCAGCCTGGAATTCAGGTATAGATTGGATGGGGTGAGGGTGGGCATTGGTGGGGTTGGCACACAATCTGAATCAGGCTTAAGGGAGGAGTAGGACCACCACTTTTTTCCTTAAAAGGCTGAGCTTCTCATCAAGAAATGCAGTGTGTGTCTAATAAATTACAGATTTATTAAGAATTCCCCTAAGAATACTCGGAACGAGCCGAGAATTAATCCATTATTCATTAGCACAATTGCTCAGGCTGGGGAAGTGCTTGCGGTGGGGATTGATGTGCGCGGCGATCGCAGGGTTAAACAAGGCGCCAGATCGCTGCTGTCCGGACAGCCTCACCTGCCTGCCTGCAGCTTTCTGCAGTTGTCTGCAGGTAATTGTATCCCAGCTGCTCCGAGCTCTGGGCTGATATCTTGTGTTTTAAGTGGCCTGCGAGGCAGTTTTTTGCAAAGAGCAAAGTCTCTCTCACAGCGCAGAGGCACCTGATTCTGGGGAATATTTGAGAGCTCAGGGCTTTGTTTTGTGTGGCGTGTATAGCTGCTCCTCCTTGCTGAGACTTTTGTGCTGCATCTCCCACGGTGCTGGAAGCAGCTGTTGTCTGGTTTTAATGATATTTTTCATAACACCCCTGTATGCAGCCTTATGCCTGGAGCCCTCCTCTCTGGTCCCCGCTTTCACCACGGGCTGGCTCTTGCTAAAGTGGGATCATCTGCTTGTCAAAGGCACACCAAGCACTCTGAGATATATTCTGTGAGTCTGCAGCCCCCTTGCAGGTGCCTAGGTGGTTGCCTCTTGTGACCATGTGTGTATATATATATATGTATATATGTATTTATTTATTCCACTATAGGTTCAGGGTCCTCTCTCTTCCCTTTTCTTAGTTTGCCACTCCTGCAGCAATGTCCCATTTTCCCTATATAGCAAAAAGTTGTTTGGTTTCTTTTTTTTTTTCCAAAAGAAAATGAGAAAAAGGTTTCAGTTTTCAGGAAACTTTGAACACTCTCCCCTTGCCCTTTGCTATTTGCCCGTGGAAGAGGTTGTTAGATCATTTTAGCCCAACACTCACTCATTGGGATTTCCAGACACTCCATTTCTAGGAATTTGTCATTGCATTTGTGCAATTTTTCTGGCCTTTTCTGGTCTCTTGACTTTCCCCAGAATTTAATAAAATTTAATATTTTCTCAACTTCTTGGATGCCCTCGATGATCACTTTTACAGCACAAGGGTATAATAATAGCTTCAATTCTATTTCAATCCTTTTATATCTTTCCAGCAGTAAATGGATACAGTCTTGTGAGAATGTTTATGTGGAGTTGTTAAGTTTATTGAAACATATTTTGATTCAAAAGTAGAATATCCTTTTGCTGGATATGATTTTCCCAGGCTGTGTGAATACCTGAATTCTCTCAGGTCTAAATTCTATGATCACTTATGCCTGTGTTTAATTTTACAAATTAATTTCACTGGGACTGTCCCTGTGTAACTTTTGATAAATCAAAGCCTTTCTGATGCTGTGTCCTTCCTTTCATGCAAATCCTCTCTACTAAGGGGCCATCTAGAAATGCCTTTAAGGAGAGGATCTGTTGGTGTGCTGCAGGACAGACACCTGAAGAGTCTGTCCTGTGTTCCCTGAGGAGCAGGGGAGGATCTGTTGGCTCACCTGGGAATGTGGGGTTCTGTGCTCCTCTGGCCCAGAATTGATGACCAATAATTTACAAGAGTGGGAGGAACAAGAGTTCTGCTCAGGGCAGGATGCTTGACAGATCATAGAATCACAGAATGACAGAATGGTTTGGGTTGGAAAGGACCTTAAAGTTCATCCAGTCCCAGCTCCCTGGTGAAAGGTTACAATTTCCCGTTTTACACCTGGAAGGGAGATCCCCGCGAGTGACGAGCAAGTTCCTTGAGCACTTGGAGGAAGCTGGCTAAACCCTCCATCCTTGAGAGATGGGAGCATTGAGTGAAAATTCTGACCCACGAATCTTTGTCATCTTCTGACCTTGGGATAGCTTTGTGTGGTTTATTTAGGTGGGCTTTCTTTTTTTTTTTTCCCTCTTATGAGGGGAGTGCATCATAAGGCAGAGGAAAAAGAAAATGTAAATCTAAACAGACCTCCACAATGGATTTGGACCAAGTCAAGTGCTGTCTATGAATTAAAAGCAGTGTTTGGATTTCTCCTTCTCATGTCTTTGCAAGCTGTGGCTGTGTACACATGCATGGCTATTGCAGCCTCAGAGTCACAGTGGATCACTTTAAAGTTTAAACTATTATTTTCTGAATTAAATCTGTCATGAAAATACAGCATCTTCTGGGGATGCTTTCAGTCATCCCTCAGCATGAAAACCTTGAAGTTAGCAAGTTTTTCCAAGAGTGCAAGCAATTCTCTTTCTTCTTTGGAAACTGTTCAAAGTGGATGCTTAACTTCTGCAGCAAGGGAGAAGTCTTGTCTCATTAATTTTTAGCCCATTTCTACATTACACACAGAGTAAAAAAAGGGCCATAGAAAAGGCATTGATAACTTATTTTCTTTGAATCCATCCCTCGAGTTTCTGTTCATTTCTGTACTGGAGAATACAGAATGGTAGATATTGAGCTCCTGCTTTCTCTGTAGAAGCAGGATTATGATTATTACAGTTAGCTGACAGTTAGCTGATGAATAGGTAACTTTATCAAGATTGTTTTCATCGTGCTGCTATGATGAGGAATGATCTGTAATTAGATAGCTGTGCTGAAGTTTTTAGTGTGGAATCATTCCACATCTTCTCTGACAGGCAGGTTTATTAATGTCTTAATTTGAGTTTTACATTTGTCCCTTCCTAGATCTATACCTTGCTATGCAGCACTGAGTATGATCATTTGTTATGTTCTCCTTGTCAGTTAGGAGATGACCAAAGGTAGGAGTGTGAATTCAGTAAACTTCAGAATTATGAAAAAGTTAAAATCCTTTATCTCCAATTAGATACATTTTGGAAATCCTTTGGAACTTAAGTAACAGGAGCTTATTCTTTTTAATTTTAAAAATATCTGAATCTTGATGAATATTATGAAAAAAAGGTTAAAATTAATTTGCTATTGCATATTTAATGTCATCACCAGCAGTGAAAGATTTAAATGTACTTTAGCATCTAAACTGTCACCATCAGCTGTCCCACCCAAGACTTCAAATTTCCTCAGGCAATTATTTGAGATTCTTTGCAAGATTATGAAAGCAATGCATTTTCTTGGGTCACATACAAATCTGTTCCTAAAATTTTGCTTTTTTAAAACTATGGCACCTAGAAACTTGTTTCCATAACAGACACTGGACTAGAGCTCCCGTGAAGGCCGCAGCAGAGTGGGAACCCAACATTTCTCTCCAATTGCTCTCAGCTTTTGGACAGGGGCTCCTGACAATCCTGCTGGGTGGCAGATCCCTCTGCTGCACCTTGCTTCCTTCTGGGGCCTGTGCTGCTCCCTTTCCACTCTCCAACAGTAGGTGGGGATGCTCCATTTACAGAACAGATCCTCTCTGCTGCCTCAGAATGTGACAAAGAATTAATTGTGTAGTTATTTAGACTTCACACAGAAATGCAAGTCCCCATCCCAAAGACTCTGATGCTTATCAAGCAACATCCCAGATTATCTGAGCTCTGCTGTGTGTGTACCGTGAGGCAGAAGCATGACAATTTAGAAATTGCAGTCTGAAGAAGCCCTTGCCTTTTTTTGTGTTTGTTTTTGACTCCCGTTATTCTGCCTGAAGGAATTGTGTGGTGGATAGTGGCCTTGGCAGCTGAGTACAGGAGCTGGGAAGCTGCCCTTTTCCCAGGGAGTGTCACTGTGCATTTTTCAGTGCCACCTGTCTCATTTGTAGCAGTGATTGCTGCCTTCTTGCTGGATATCCTGGAGGAGGGAGTGACTGGCACCACAGCCCTTTTCTCGCTTTCGGCATAATGAACTCCTACTCAGTGTGACAGGCAGAGCTGAGATCGAGATCACAGGGACGGGCAGAGCTTAAATGGTCAGAAGTGTTTGGGAATGAGGATGTGGATGTGACTGTGGAGGGTGTTCAGCTCTATAGCTGGTGTTCACAGACTAAGGTGAAAAATTTCATAGGCATGTTTCTGTGAAGTTGGTGCTGATGCTGACAGGAACCTCTGTGGCTCTCAGGAACACCTTGGGCTTGCAGTAGCCAACCTGTTCATCAAGCAGCAGTGGGGTCTGATGGACTAGAAATTGGTTTCTGTGTTGGGGTTTGCCCCAGGCCCTGAGCCCTGAGTTGCTCTTTTGCTTTTCACATGCCCTGGATCCTGAGCCTCTACACCAGAACAGCAGCGTTTGGTCTTTGCTGATACAGAAAGTCGTTTATCTTCTTGTGTCTTGCTGTGCAGAGCAATAAGGGTTTCAAGCAGACAGGGCTTCTGGTTTCTGGAAAATAAGCTAACAAACTCCACTTTGCAAGATTACCATTTCCTCTTACTATTTTTGGAAGTGTTTATTTTAAAACCCTGAAATTAATCTCAGGAATGCCAAACAGCACTTAAAAGGAGGAGGGGTAATGGGGCCTGGGGAGGAGGGAACTAGAGGAGAGCTTATGTCACTGAGTTTTCTTCATGTAATTGAGTATGTTCTTTAATCACAAAAACCAGTCATTTGGTTCTGAAATAACTGTCATTGCAGTACACCCTTCTCTCTTCTGATTCCTGCCATTTTTGGCAAACACTGCGTACAGTACAAAGGCCTCTGCAGAGTTATTAATCATGTTTGGCAGCCAGGATGCACTGATCTACTGTCTGGAAGCAGGGAAAGTACTAACTGGTGTGTTTCGAGATGTAGTGATTAAAGCTCTTTACGCCTTTGCTGCTGCAATCAGAACTGCAGGAAAACCTGGATGGCCACGGGAAAAGCAGAGCTCCTCAGCCCTTCCCTCCATCCTGTGAATCTGAACTGCATTGGGAGCAGAGCTGGGTCAAAATGGACACTGTTTTGTGGGATACAGTTGGTGCAAAGCCCTGGGGAAGTGGCGCTGTGGTGGTGTAACACAAATTTCACAGCAGGTGGATGGGAAGGGCAAGACTTTGTACACCTTGCCTAAGGGCCCAGGTGATTTAGGAACTGGGAAGGAGTAAGAACTTTCCTGGCCTGATTCCCGTCAGGAATTTTGAAACAAGGTTCCCTGTTGAAGGCAAATAACTTGATGGTAAAGGGATCAAAGCCTCTGGCTTTCCCTACAGCCCAGTGGTCACATCCTTCGTGTCTACATTTGGAATGCGTCAGGCATGGAAAAGTGGTGCCAGTAATTCAGAACTTGGAGCCAGCAGAAAGTGACTGCATGTGTGTGCTGCACTCCCTCAGTCAGCTCTCCACAGGTGCCAGGGTAGCAGTTCAAGTGCAAATAAAGTCATTCTTTGGCTCTGAATACCTTCAAGTTCCAGCTGTACCTGAATTTAAAGCGCAGACATACATTAACGATTCTGCCTCTGACAAAAGGCTCCTTCCTGTGCAGGAGAAGCTGACTGCCAGCACTGAAAAGACCTGCAGTGTCTCAAATCCGGGTGCAGATTTTTGGTCTAATTCTATGACCCAGCAAGCAGGGAATAGAAGCCAGATCTGTGCTTACAAATGGATTGTTTATGGCAGACGGACCTGTGGTGATTTTTCATTTCA
The DNA here is from genome assembly GCA_013400315.1 of Bombycilla garrulus. NCBI lineage: Eukaryota > Metazoa > Chordata > Aves > Passeriformes > Bombycillidae > Bombycilla > Bombycilla garrulus. The sequence continues at coordinate 1,236,681 of VXBU01008198.1, forward strand.
TTGACGGCCAGCACACGGATGCTGTGTAGGTGACATGAAGCAGAATAGTGGTATAGGATGCTCTTGGACAGGAAAAGTATGATCCATCCTTCAGGTTTTTATTTTCCTACACTCCTTTTTTATTCATATACAGTGCCGTGCTTCTGCTAGGCACCTCCTGAGCAGGTGATTTTAAATGAAGTTTTCCTGTTGCCAAATATTTGAACTGAAAGCTAATAAGGTGTATCACTCCTCGTTTAATGGAAAAAGTGAACCAGGTGAAGGTGCTTCTGACTGAGTGTTTGGCTTCTTACTAGTGAGAAAAAGTTTCTTAAGGAGTGTTAGCAGCTACCTTTTGAGACCTTTTAATACAGTAAGAAATGGCATAGGCAGCAGATTGGTTTTCATGGACTTTGTGTACAACGGCTTTAAACTGTATTAATTTACTCTCCTGAAAACATAATAGAACAGTAATGACTCAGTGATCTGCAGTGGAACTCAAAAGAGATTAAATTCCCTTTTCTGCTGTCCATGATGACATTGCTTGTTGCATCACACAACACAAAATACGGTCTGAGGTGCCTCTTTTTCAGGTACCTCTGAATTTGGTGTAGAACACTGTGAAATTAGTGTGTAAGAGAGGTATAGAGAGGTCCAGTCTTAATCTTAGTAGCTGAAAAACCTCAGTAACAGCCAATTTTTTTTAATGACAAAGAGTTTTTGAGTAAGAAATAATGTAATGGAAACAAAAATTATTTTTGAAATCACATTTTTTTATTTTCCTGTTCAAGATTTCTAATAGTTTTGGAATCTATTTTGCTTTTACTTCAGATTTTTCTGGGTAGATTTAGTATTTCCTTTAGTTTTCTCTAGTTTCTGTCTTACACTTTTGTTCTCTAAGTACTTTGGTTGTCTGTATGTTCCTATCCGTTAAACCCAATGGTAAAATTCTGTTTTGAGCCAAAAAGTTGTTATTTGCAACTTCTGTATCATTATCTTTCTTTAGAAGTGGTGTGGGCTCCATAGATCAGGGTGGAAAGATACTCCTTATTTATTTTTTTTCCCAGCATTGAATTTGTTTTTTCATCTGTGCCTCCCTGTTACCCAGGGTATCATGAGGTGTCACTGGGGATTTACATGCCCACCACTAGATCCAAATTTTCAATTGCTGACCAAATCTTGGATTTATTGGTATTGTTTTATTGGTATTATTGCCCAGATTGCCCTGAGGAAACAATCTCATGCACCACAGAAAATGCTGAACACACCAGCAAAGCTCATCCCCCTTTACAGCACCAAGGGGGACCGAACAGCTTCTCGTGGATGCCATCCCACCCTCCATCCCCAGGCGTCCCTGGGACACTGGGATGCAGCAGCAGGGACACAGAGGAGCCTGCAGGAGCAGACCCTGCTGACTCCCAGGGTTTCATTTATTGGATGGGAAAATGTCACCAGTGCTTTTCCTACGTTCCTGCAGCTCTGTCTGGGGTGAGCTGTCTGCAGACAGTCCTGACAGCTGGCTCTGAATTTTAAGATGGAATTGTGGGGGTCATCTCTAAATGCTGAAGTCTGTGTTTCTGTGAATTTTGGAGAAGAAAATGTGAGTGTTCGCTAATTCTGTTATCGTGGAATAGAGGGGAAAGTGAGAGGGATTAAAATGGCTTTCCTGTGCCTTACTCTGCACCTTTTCTGGTGATGATCTGCACAGCTTTCCAAAAGGTTTAGGATTAAAATGTTCTTTGGTTCCTCAGACTTTGGCTGTTTGCCCAGTGGGGTAAATGCTTGTGTCTGAGGGTGAGGAAGAGCGGAAGCAAATTGTTCACAAAGTCCTCAGTTAAGGCTCAACCAGCTGAACCTGGAGAGTTCAAGAAAGTGTAAGTATCATCTTAACACCCAAAGTTAAATTTTGTCCCTGTTTCCTAAATTAAACAAACCAGAGTAATTCTAGTGTGTGGACAGAAATCATAGCTAATGCAGGCATCTCTCCCTCTTAAGAGAGGGTGTGTTTCATATTAAATCCTGTTTTTTACTGTCCTGAAGTTGTGCTACTAATTCAGTGTTTTTCACTGCTGCTGCACTTTGTGACAGTACGTCTTAAACTGCAGTCCTGAGCTGTTAAATTCTTTTAGCCAATATATTTATATTTTCATTTTATAGAGTGCTTTTATAACATGTTGAAGCAGCAGTAGCTTCACCTGTCTGAAACTTCTAAACTCAAAAGGATGAAGGTCATAGCTGGTGCTCCCTGATGAGGGGAGGTGTTTTGAGGAGAGGGGAAGTGAGACTGGAAGGATTCTTCTCATCCTGGGTATGTCCAAGCTAGGCAGAAGATATCAGTGAACTCCTGAGCAGGGAGCTCCAAATGGACAAGATTTTATAGCTAAAATAACGCCATGGAGCCTATTCTCTATCTGGCTTCTTACTCTGGTGAAAGACCCCTTTATTTAAGAGGGCAGTCAGTATCTGTTTCAGAAGGTCCCTCTGCCAACTTTTTTTCCCTGAGCACCATCTGAGCCATGAACACGAGTTTGGGGAGGAGAAAATGGATTTACAAACTGCTGACTGTACATACTAAGGGTTTGTGGTGATTAGTTCCATCCTCATCGCTGGAAATTGTCTTGCTGCATCCATAACTCACGGTGGGATGTGGCTGGGATGTGGATGCTTTGATGCCATGGTACTTTGGTTAATCAGGAGTGTATCTATTCACACAGAAAGCTGCCACTGTGGCTCCTCTCTTGCTCCCCAGATGTGATGCAGAGGTGTTTAATGTCCCTCTCAACCAACTTAGTTGTTGAAATAATAGAAGAATTTACAATTGCTTTTGGTTATTTGAGGTCTTCAGCTATCTTTGGTCCTATGCCTTTATCTACAAACATTGGCTTTCACATGCAAATCACATCATTGTCTGAGCAAATAATGACCGAGAGTCCAAATTCTATTCTCTTTGCACAAATACCACTTGACATGTGAAACATTTCAGAATTGTATCATGTACATCTGAGCCTCGTCTCCTCAGGCACTCAAGTGGAAGAAATCAGATTCTGAGAGGCACCACAGCATAGAAAGAGATTTTTAGCTTCTAGTATGACTCACTCTGGTATCCTCCATGATAATCCTTCCTGTCTGCTAAATTAGCACATGGGCAATGTTCGTTAAGTCATGGTGTCTCAAAGACTCTGCAACTGGCTTCCAAGCAAAACTTATTTTACCTCAGACATTTCTGAAGACTTGGAAGAGGTCTCCTGGTTCATCAGGTCTCTCTTACTGTCTTCCAGAAGGCAACCAAAAGCTGTCTTGGATGAAATTAGAATTTCCCTTCACCTCTGTTCTTACTGGAAGTTTTTGCAGAAGATCTCTGCTCTTTTTTTTTTCCCTCCACACACTGAATGTATTTTATTGTAATGCAATCACAGAAAAGTACAGTTTCAAGGTGTTGTATCTAATTGTCAGTTTATTTTGCATGTAAATTCCAGTATTTCAAAGAGTGCAATTAAATATTCTGAGTATCATTTAAAATATTTACAATTCTCTTAGCCAGATAAGACACAATATTTTTAGTTGAAGATATTCCCCAGACATCTGCTTTTTTCTAGCCCATATGGTGGAATGTGTGCCACATCTCATCTGTACGTTATGCTGTACAATTGCTGCCAAAAAGGATTCTAAGTTACTATCTAAAGCAAAGCTACTCAGTAATCTGGCAAAAACCCTCTCCAGAGCTCTGTCTTTCGTAACCTCTGAGCAATCAGACACCAGTGTCACATTCTGCCCTTTTCTTTGAAATAGTGTTGGAACGTGATGGAATCATTAGTGGTGTGCTGGCTTTGTCCAAGACCCTCTCGAACAAGAGGTTATTCACAGTCCTCCAGCTGATCTGTATCTGTTCCACCAAGGACCCCCAAAACCAGTGGAGTTTTTTCCTCTGGTCCTGTTAGCATAATCCAAAGACTGCAGTGAAACTCTCTTGGTTACTACCTAGAGATTAAATAACAGCAGAAATGTGTACTGTGGCTGTTTTGTTGCTAGAGCTACAGTCTTCATACTGGATTCAGACTTTCTCTGCCGTGTTTTGGGGAAGTGAAGTTTGTTCTAGGACATTCTTCAATTAAAGTGTAATTTATAATCTATATTAAATGCGATTTATAAACTATATTCTGGTATTTCAAATAGAGAGATTAAAACTAGATTTAATGATTAGATTTAAATGGTAGAGAAAAAGAGGGAAAGAGAGAGGGGGAGGGAATCATAGAATCTTAAAGGGTGGGAATGAACCTTAAAAACCATCTAATCCCAATCCCCTGCCATGGGCAGGGACACCTTCCACCAGACCAGGTTGCTCCAAACCCCATCCAGCCTGGCTTTGAACACTGCCGGGGTTGGAGCATCTGCAGCTTCTCTGGGCAGCCTGTGCCAGGGCCTCACACACTCACAGTAAAACATTTTCTTCCTAATATCTGACCTAAATTTCTCCTCTTTCATTTTGTGCCCAACACTCCTTATCCTATCACTACAGTTCCTGACAGAGTCCCTCTCTGGCTTCCCTGCAGCCCCCTCAGATACTGGAAGGTGCTGTGAGGTCTCCTGACAACCTTCTCTTCTCCAGGCTGAGCAGCCCCAACTTTTTCAGGGAGGGATTTCATAGGGGACTTGCTCCAATCATTTTATCAACTTCCTGGCCTCTTCTGGACTTGCTCCAACAATTCCATGTCCTTCTCATGCTGGGGACACCAGAATCTCCCAGCCAGTTCTTTATCCACCACGAAGTCCATTCATCCAATCCACACCTCTCCAATTTGGAGGCAAAGATACATTATATCTATATATATATGTGTGTGNTTTGACACCCAGAATTAACAGAATTAAGATTCTGAAATTTGATTAGAGCCTAGTGATATCCCAGGTTCATATTCCAAGTGCTGGTGGCCTTTTGCTCATGCCAGAGGTGGAAGTGTGTAAGACTGGATGTACATTTCAGCAAGAGCCTAAATTGCTGAAGGCGTTGTGCTTTAAAACTTCTGTACTATAAAGTCTCCTCTGCAACAACAGGAGTCCCTGAGACTCTCATTTGAGCTGTGTCATCTCTCTGTGCTCTCTGAAACATTTTGAGCAGCTGTGTGATGCGTGCATCAAATGAGGGGGTTCTACTTTTACACCAGTCTATGTTGTATTCTGTTAATCACCCCATTTAGGCATCTGGTTGAGTTTAAAATCACTGCTGAAAAAAAATTCTGTACCTGATGCTCAAAAGGATGTCTTATAAGCCTGTTCTTTCTCCTTTCTTAATGATGTGAGCTCCTTCACCAGCCCTATGGAGTTAGCTGCAATTCCCGGGCAATTAATGTAGAAAGACACGTAGAATACTAGCTCAATAAACCCATTTTTATTGTATTGCTTATCAGTTAGGGTCTACTTAGTTTCATGCATCTATTCTGGAGGCAGAAGATGTTTGCATGCAGTCTTCTTACTGCAAATTTCCCTGATCTGATGTCTAATCCAAACACAACATTTGCAGCAGAAATATTGCAGGGAAGAGGAATCAAGCTTTTTAACAAGGTGGGGAATGTAGAAGATTCTTTCTATTTTCATGTCCTAGTCTTGAAAGAGGTGAAAGGAAAACACCATCAGCCTGCTAAAACCCCATTTCAGTTTTCTGCTCACCTTGCCCCTTTCTATTTGAAGAGTTGCCTGCTCCTTTCCCATCTCTGAGGGAGAGATGTGAAATGCTCTTTAATTTTGTCTGAGTCCTGCGAGTAAATCCTGTCGCTGGATCCTCTCAGTTCAGCCGTTCTCTGTTGCAGAGACCTTACAGAGTGCCTTCAGTTGTTGTCCCTGTTACCCATCTGTGACATTTACTTTCTCTTGCTGTGATTCTTGTCCCTTCCCACTCTCAGCAGAGGTGGGTGGTGGGGAATAATTGCACCCCTTTTTATTTAGGTTTTGGTGCCTTTCACCGGAATTTTTATAGACCTCTTGATATTCTGAGGACCTGTCTTTGCCTTTCCCAAGTGTATAATTATTCTTGTTATCTTTAATTAATATGTGCACGTAGGTATATCAAATTAATTCCTTCTCTTTCCTCGCCTTATTATAGCTCTGCAATAGGGGCAGTTTTGTTTTATATATTTGTTATTCTTTCTCTGTTTGGGGCATCTCCATTATTACTGAAGAGAGAGTTTGTGCTGTGAGGAAGGTTTTTGGTAGGGTCACCACCCCAGTTAGAGAGCCCTGGTCAGCATGGTTGGATGGCAGCTTGCAATGAGACGCTGTTCCACCAAAAGCTGGCTTGGAGAATCAAAGGGAAATAATAACTTTTCAATTCTATTTCTCTTGCGATGTAAGTTATGTTCACTCTATGTATTCAGAGTATGATTTAGACTCCTATGGTTTTAGAGAAAAAAAACAGATAAACATGTATCATAGAATGATGGAAAGGTTTGGGTTGAAAGGGACCTCAAAGACCACGTAGTTCCAACTCCTCTGTCTGGGGCAGTGACACCTTCCACTAGAGCATTGTGTATAAATGTATATTAGCCCCTCAATTCAAGGAGACATCTGCAGTGCTGTGCTTTAGGGTCAGCCTATGGGATATGCTGAACTGGAGCATTCTGAGCACGGTCAAACACCACAATAAATTGCAGAAGTCCGTGCCCATTAAAAAGCACAAAACAATGCAGATTTTGGGAATGCATGCGCTTGCGTTGTGTCTTATTGGCAGACAAAGGAGCTGGACTGCAAAAATATTTCTGTCGTATCTATTTTGTTCCCCTTTACAGTTCTCCACAGGGTGTCAGGGAGGCTGCTGGTGAGAGAGCTCAAAGTGCTGCTGCTGCTGGGAGGGGACTCTGCTTTCCTCTCCCAGCACGGGGATGCAGGCAGCACTCGCCTGTGGGCACGGGCTCTGGCCAGAGAGCAGCATCCACAGCCTGGCTAACGAGCACCAGCTGCAAACCTGACCCAGCATGGGCACGAGGGGTGGGAATCACCATCGAGGAGCAAAAGGACAAAAGATTTCGAATAGCCTCTTATGCAAATAATGCAAAAGCCTTTCACTTGCCTATATTAATCTTGAAGAAATTAGCATTTAATTTCTATAATTAGCCTTTCATGCACTCCAAGGAAGTGAGCGTACACTTACACACTCACTCCCGTTTCTTTTAAATCTTGAAGGCTTTGTGACTCGGTTGCTAAGGGGAAGCAAAGATTGGAGTCGGAGAGGAACAAAAAGCAGAACTTGCTCCCAGGTGTTGGTGAATCATCAGGGAATGGAGGTTTTTAATAATGTTTAAAGGAAGGTATAGGGGAAGTGTGTGGGTGTAAATTTAGTTTTCCTGAAAGGTGCAGAGCCTGACAGAGCAGGGTCTGCTGTCCAGTGAGTGCAGAGACCAGAGGGGACAGGGCTGGTGCCGTGTACCTGTCCTCTCTGCCTGAGTAACCGCCTGGACAGGACGGTCCTGAGCATCAGAGCAGCACCCTTGGTGCTCCTTTGGGAGATGATGGCCTGAAGGAAGTCTGCTCAGCACAGAGAAGAGAGGTTTTTTAAGAAAAGAGAACATGCCATGGAGGCATGAAGTCTTAAATCTTAAGAAAATTGATCAAGGTTTTCCATTTCCCTAATTTCAAAACCAGGAAGATAATATTTGGAGCAGTAAGCTAATGAATAAAAAGATGAGGGTTGGAAGGAATTCTCACACATATGTTGATGATAACTGAGTCTGTGGAATAAACCTAGGGACTTCTATGCCATGGATTTCCAAAGTGAGTACTGTTTCTTAAATGTATATTTCAATATTTGCACCATAAATCGGATCCTGAGAGTTGCATTTTTAGTCCTGTGGCTGAAAGTCCCCTGTCAGCAATTGATGCAGATCAAATGTTGAATTTCAAATACGTGCAGCAATCCACAGATCAAAGATTGTGCATGGAAACCTTAGCAAGCAGCTAAGAAAAAAATCCTGTACTCTGCTTGTAGGTAGCTGGCAAACAAGAGGAGCTGAGGGGTGGAGAATGACTGGAGCAGTTTACTATGAAATATCTACTGGGATGTAGTTTGTCATCTGTGGCTGAACATTATAAAGTGCTGCTGCAGCTCTGCCAATAAAATACTGATAGTGGAATTGCTGCCCAGCTGGAGCTTTCTCAGAAAACAGATATAATTATTTAGATTCTGTAGTCTTTGGACATTGATCATGTCAACAAAGACATCCCACCATTATTAGGTGCCAGGTGATCTATGTTACTGTTCTGTAAGGGTTCACACTTTCCTGCTGTTCTCTCAGCAGCTTCTGCCACGAGCCGGGCCGTGTTGAATGATTTTATTCCAGATCAGAAGAGCTGAGCTGACTTGAGCCCTTGCCAGGGGTTGGTGCATCACCTTCCAAGCTGTGTTCAGCCACCATTGCAGGCTCCTGCTCCCTGCCCTGTGCCACGCAGGCTCTTTCCTCAGGAAAGGGTTTTTCTGCCATCTACTCAGTCCCTTTTTTGTGGATGCTGTGGCTTGATCCAGCTGGTGGTAGCACCCAAGGCACATATTTTCCTGGGATACCCTCTCTGCACCAGCCTCCCCACGGAAAAGACTGAAGGAAGATGAGAATGGTTAATTAGGAGAAATAAGTGCTACTCAAGTGCTACTGAAAATCACATAATCAAGCAAGATAAAGGACAATAAGCAAATGAGAAGTTTTCAGGATGGTCCTCTCTTCGTCAACCCACTAAAAAAACCCTGTTTGATATTCTGTATTCTATTGACTGTGCCCAGCCCTCACTTGGAGATGGAAGTGGTATCCTTTCACCTAGAAGGAACAATAAGAATTAAACAGTAACCAAATATCAGCTTGGTTAGTCAATAATATTGCCTCTGACTTTCTCCTGATTCTCAAATACTGCAAAACTTTGCCAAGGAGATTATTTTCTGCCCTGTTTCTTTGGGGATTTTGGAGCCTTATTCTTTCACTTACACACAGTGGATGACCTTGTCTTTGTCCTTCTGTTCTACAGCAGATAAACTTCACAGCTTTTAATACCTGTTAGGGTTTTAGTGTGGCGTGCAAGCTTTCCTCTTGTGGTATGACTGCTATAAAAGTGTCTTCCATTTTGAAATAGTCTCTTAGATTAAGGTTTTAAAAAACAGAATTTCCCCTTCTTCTCTTATTAATTTTTTTGGCTATGATTTCCTCTTCTCTCTGCTGAGTCCAGACTCCACTGAATATGTTACTGGTATTTCATCTTGGTTCTCTGAACATCTCTGAACATCATTACTGAGTGTGCTGCAAGCTCCAGAAGGTTGTTGATTATTTTTATTAGTGTGTTGAAGCTCATCAGTGAGCTGACTGTCTCAGAGCTGGAAATGGAGCCATTCCTTATGAAAACTTTTCAGGAGGGAGAGGTGTAAGAGCAGAGTCATTCCTCCACATTCTAATATCAGAGATGAGAAGCTGTTTGTCTGGCTTGCTCCTGCTTCTAACAGTCCTGCATATTTCAGATAAGTAAGTAATTTAGGACTAGAAATGTTACCTGTTAATTCCATCTGAAGTCAATGAGGTCGACTGAAATTGTATAATTCAGAAACACTGAAAATACAAGAAAAACACCAGGGAGTTACTGGTGCTTGAAATTTTTTTTTGTTATCCCCTGCAAACAAACACAAAGCTTGATGATTCAGTGCATCTGCAGTTTCAGAGAAATATACTGGAGATTAGAAAGGGAAAACAACATTTTAGTGCTTTCCAAAGCCTGCAGCAGGCAAGAATACGTTCTCACATTTTCTGCGGGACATAAAGAAGTAAAAACTAAGCAGTACTCCATAACCTTGGGTGAATTTGATTTGTTCAAAAACATGGGTCAATTCAACAATAGGAAGGGCCATTTTAAGTTCATTATGAAGTTCTCAAAAAAAAAAGTTCACAACAAGACATTTTATTCACTTCTGCCTGTGATTCCTCCTAGAAAAATCTAGGAATAGATTATTTAGAGAATGTGACTGGTATTTTTCTTGCTTCTTTCTTCCTCTGCCTTTTAAAAGCAGAGTGTGTGGGAGAGTAGGAAGAATGCCTTGCAGTTTCTCAGGCATTATTTCTCTCAAGATTATTATGACAATACCCTGGCAGTATTTTTGTATATGTATATATATGCACCTTGAATTGAAAACACCAACAAAACCAAAACTAAAAACAGAATCTAAAACTCCAGGCACTTGTTAAGTCAAAGCTAAATTCCCTGCTGGGCCTGTGATGGGAAGAGAAGGAGTGGAGCCCTGCTTGGAGGGCAGGGTGTCAGTGAAGTCACCAGGAGCTGTCCCCTCCACCTGGGCAGGGCTGAAGAGCGTGTCAGGAAGGGGACACCAGAGTGCAACTGCCTCTGCTTCATGCTGGGGGAAGGGGTTGCTCCTAGGAATAGCTCCAACATGCTTCTTGCAGAACTCTGCGCTTTTAAAAGCTCTGAGAAAGCAGCAGTAACGTGGAGCACAAGCAAGTTGCTGTGCACTTGCTGTTCTGTCAAAAGGGCCCATCTGTGTCCTAAAAAACAAGGTCTGTGTCATGAATCCTCTGGCATACTCTCCTAGGTGCTTCCCCTCAGAAATTCAGGATATTCAGAGATCTAGGAAAGGTCACACTTGTCCTCTATAGGATTTTCCTTCCTTCAGTCTTGGTCTGGTCACAGGTATTGTACCAAGCTGTGTGTCTCGGTACAGTACCAAGACTGCCACTGAATACCACTCTAGCAGGTCTTTTATTGAAAAAGCTTCTGGCCTCTAAATCACATCTACAGGCATTATTATTATTATTATTATTATTATTATTATTATTAT